>OX328112.1:20307802-20797802 GCA_946811185.2 Hippopus hippopus
TTGTTAGTCGCTGGTAGAAAAAAGAATTTTAAAATCAGGCAAAAAGTAAACAAAAGACAGCTACCTGGCAGGTTTTAACCTAGTTTTGAAATTAATTTCTCTGTCAGCGACTAACACTTGGACCGACCGTACAATGACAGATCGTCATCTTCACAATAGTTTCCAGACTTTTGAATGGTATGATATAAATTTATATGCATTTAAACACCCTCTTTGTTTACTTTTGGGCTTTATTGTCACTTTAAGTCTGTAAATGTAGGTAAAATGAGTCGCAAAAAAGGATTCAACTTAAGCAGGAAAATGGGTTCGTTAGGGGATTTTTTCGGTGAATGGGGCCCAGGGTATCTCAAAGAGTTTACCAGGATAAGGCTACTCGTCCGTCTGCGAATATGTATGATTGTACTGTCTGATCTTGGCCCACCCTTGCCATATAGGATACGGGATTTTAATTAGCGGACAACGGCAAATCATTTTCGTTTTTTTTTTTTTCCTTGAATCCTATCGCAATGACTAACCGTGATCAATCCTCGGAAGAAATTAGTCGAGAGGGGATCGAACCAGCGACCCACTGTTCTCAAGTCCTGTACGCTACTGACTGAGCTACCGGGGCACGGCAAATAAAAGAGAACTGGTTTCCTGCATTTTCTTCCTTTTCCACAATGTTTTCAAAGCTGTCATTTCAAGAGAAGATTGGTAAGGAGTTAGATGTCGATCTTATAGACTCATAATCGAGACCATCATCCCGGTCTGGTTGTTTTCCAATAGGCATGCTGAATCTCTAACAATTACTAAGGTAGTATACAGTGTAGACGAAGATCAGGTTTCACGTTTGTACGCGAATGTGCACGAATTTACGGGTCTGATCTTGGTCCACCCACGTCGCACAGGACACCAGAGGTCGCCACACAAACAACAAGGTCTGTGACGGTAATCATTAAATGAAATAGACACCTGTCTTACTTAAGTTCACAAAATCAAAAGGCCTTTGTTAACCCCCTTTTGTTTCACGAACGTTCGGAATGTGTGAGCGGATCAACCTTTAACCCCTTACCAAACAACCCGTGTTTGAATGACCCTGAGGAAACAGGCTGTAGAAAACAATGTGGGAGAAGAAGAAAATGCTGGTAACCAGCATTTTCTTCTTCTTCCACAATGTTTTCTACTTTGATGAAAACAAATATCATCATTTAAGTTATATTTAGTTTCTCCTCTACGATTGCAAACATGGATGATTCTAAAATTTTGTTGTGTTGTAAAGGGTTAGGCGTTAGGCTTGACTTCGAGTTCTTTCTGCGGACAAAAAAGACAGATCCGTGCAATCGTTGCATGGGTCAACACTGTCTAATAGTTCGTGAGGCAGTCTGGTTTTTAACTCTTTTAAAACACTATCGAGTTTTAACGAAGTTGGAAAAAGGGCTTTAGAAAACATAGTGAGAATAGCAGAAATGCTACTAGCCAGCATTAAGCAGATGCATTTAGCCACCTTTTCACAGAGCGAGACTCGTTTTATCTAATCCTATTGTGAAAGGGATATTTCATACGTATGTGACTAGACAGTGCCGCCCTCTGTCCGTCCTTTATAGGCATATACTAGCCTAAATCATTCTTTTTTCAAAATGATGAGCTGAGACTAGATTTGTTATAGAAAAAATGATAGAAAACAGTTACAAAAATTAAAGTGACAATAAAGGCCAAATGTAAACAAAGCGGGTGTTTAAATGCATTTGAATTTTCATCATACCATTTAAAAGTATGGAAATTATTATGATCAATCTGTCATTGTACGGTCTGTCCAAGTGTTAGTTGCTGACAAGGAAATCAATTTCAAAACTAGGTTAAAACCTGGCAGGTAGCTGTGTCTTTTGTTTACTTTTTGCCTGATTTTAAAATTCTTTTTTCTGCCAGCGATTAACATAACATATAGCCCGACCACACGATAACAGATTGTCATATCCTTATTATTTTGCATACTTTTAAATGGTATGCTTTAAATTTAAATGTATTATTACACCTGCTTTGATATTTTGGCCTTTACTGGGCCTTTAAAAAGTCTTTATGAAGACAGCAGGTTTTTATGGTATATGATATTTCTTTTCCCCCAGTTCGGTTGTCTGTAGAAGTATTTCAATACCAATAAGGTGATCGATTTTAGAAACAAAAGGAAATCTTAACTCTTAAATAGCACAAGACAAAAAGGTAGACGCTTCCAAATTGAAAGCGTTCGCAGACGAAAATTTAAATTCGGCTCGAATGATGCATGGAATTTATCTTTGATAATGGTAGAAAACATGGTGGAAAAAGGAGAAAATGCTGGTTACCTGCATTTTCTCCTTTTTCCACAATGTTTTCAAAAGGCTTCTCTCTCAGGTCCGTTAAAACTCAGGATTGCGTGGTAAAGAGTTAACTCAAACCGAAAAGGTTTGATTCTTTACCATATAGGTTAATTACGGAAAACTCACCAAATAATGCAAAACACACAAAAAACTGAACTAAGTTTGAAAAACAGAATCATTTTGCTTCTAAGCCATGAAAAAAAAATGTGTAAAATAGAAAATTGCTTATATGAAGCGATTGCTTTTTCTTTCCAAAATTGCAATTGTGATATATTGTTGATGAAATATTGTCATAAATGTGTGATAAAAGGCTAGTTATGTGGAGTCAATTTTGAGAAAGACAAAACACTTTTTTTTTAACATACGAAGACATTGGAAAAATTAATTTTTTTGAGTGATAATGAAACCTGGTGGGCATGAAGAATCGAGCCCTATGTAAGTATTTAACCTTTATCATTTCGTTGATCAGCCAGGTCTTATAGTCTCTGTTTCATAATTATTTCGTTTAAATTGTTTCTTCCTCCCCCCCCCCCCTTTTCTTTTTTTTTCTTGCTTCGCTTTTATTTCTTATTCTTGTCCTTTGAGCTAACAGCCAGTCTGTAAAACTTTCCTGCCATCTTCTGGATGTCTATTTCATCTCGATCCAGTTTAACCGCCTTGCTCTTGTTTTCTCTCTCGCTTTCCTTGTTTGTATCCATCACTTTTCGTTCTCTTTTTCTGCAGTACATGTTCTTTCTCGTTCTTGTTTTTTTCTCTTCAATTTCCTCGACCTACCCTCCGGACTGACCACAGTTTTCCATCTTCTCTCATGTAGTCTTGTATCTGATTTCCGTAATTTTTTCCACAGTCATGTTTTATCGGCTTTGTCTGCCCAAGATTGTGCTATTTCCAGTTAAATGTTCTCCCACTACTTTCGGTATACCGTACTTACCCCTCTTCCTCAACTCGTTTTTTTTTTGGTCAAGTCTATGTTCCTCGAACCAACGTTTTTTCCATCCATATTTTTCTTTTTAAATTTTCTTTTTATTTAAATTTCTTGTTGTTTTTCGAAACCTATCTATTTGCCTCTCTTACTCTAGTCTTTTTCGTTTCCGTTTCATTTAGTGTTACTCGAAGTACATGTCGTTCCGCCGTCCCCGTCTTTTGTATTTTTTTCTTAGCTTTTTTACCCTCGATGTACTTCCACCTTTCTTTCAGCCAGGGTACGTATTCACCAACCATTCTTAAAAACACTCTTCGTCTTATTGTGAAGAATTTTCTTCATTTGAAAGTAACACAACTTCTGACTGGCTAAACCAAATGGTTTAACCAGTCAGAAGTTCTGTTACTTTCTAAATCTAGGATAAGACAAAGAATATTCTTAAGAATGGTTGGTGAATACGGACTCTTAATCTTGGTTCCTTGATCTTGGATTCTTGTTATTTTTTACTTAACCTACCTTTTCCACCAATGCTTCCTTCTCTTCTCCTGTCTGGTACTATTGAGTTATCCAAACACGCCAACAAACTATCAAGTACCTCGGGTGAAAATCAAACGCAGGATCCCTGGATCGCTCATTCTATTTTCCTAAAGGAATCCTTTATACCAGGGTGTAACAGACCCATGGGGCTCTGTGGGTCAAAGATACTGGCTTTTAACCTTCTACGAAACACTCCCGTGTAGAATTACATGTATCCTGACAATAAATACCTTTGAAAACACTGTGGGAATATGGAAAATGCGGGTAACAAGCATTTTCACCTTTTCATGGGACATCTCTTTTTAAATCTCTCACCCTCAACCTGTTGAATACGTGAAATGAAACTTACAATTCGATAGCAAAAAACCAAAACTTTGCTATCTCAAAGGAAATTTTTGAGAATATACTCTTTATCGGAGAGTGTGGGTCTAAGACCAGACTGCACGTTCTGTGCAGTATGATCTTGATCTACATTGTTCGCAAAAGGTCCTTTAGTCTCGCATAGTAGGGTTAAAAATAAATCCCGTCATTTGATGAAGATTTTATTTGTCGTCTGGAAATGCTTTCAATATCGACGAGTCTAAAATTTTGCCGTCCTGTAGAGATTTTAACTCTACCAAACGACAAAATTTTGGACTCAGCCAAATTGAAAGCATGTGGGTAAACTGATGATTTTTGTCTTTGATATGTTAGAAAACATAGTGGGAAAAGAAGAAAATGCTGGTTATATTTCCCATTCTGTTTTCAAAAGTCTTTTCGTTCTTAGTTATTAAAACTTTGGATTACATGGTAAAGAGTTTACCCTTAAACTGCTAAATAAATAGAACAAAAATTTCCACTTAAAAGTAAAAACCCAAATACTGCGTTATCAAAGTTGATTTCACCGGGAAAAAAACCGTAGTGGACAGTGTAGATCAAAGATCTGACTGCACTTATTTGCACTTTGATCTTGATCTACATTGTCCATAAAGCGCTCCGAGTCGCGCTCGGCAGCCTAAGGGTTAAAGGCATTTATTAAAAGAAAAGTATGTACTTGCAATGTTTGCATCTGATATACATCGACTACGTTTGGAATTTACTAAACATTATTTCATGCTTTCCGGTAGCTTACCGAGAAATAACGGTGGAATATATTTCGATATTTCATGGTTACGACCAGTGAAAAATACCAATTTTATTTTCTAACTCCTCAATTGAAGGCGGAAATAGTAGTTCCCGCGCACAAGTTACCTAGGTAAACAGCGCGTGCCACTCAACCAGAGGGAAATATGACGTAATTTACCCTACATTTCTCGCGCCTTACGTAATCTTGTAATGAGTTAAGATGCGGAGGGGGTACTCCACGGGAAATAACCGAAAAGAACTGTACTGGATTTTGATGTAAGTTCCCTGAAAAAAGGGGTAAGAAGCATGAAGTATAAAATACTTGCTTTTTTCGGTGAAAGATCGAAATCTACTTCATCTCGCCACTCGTGAAAATATTAACGATGATGTTCACGAGATGAAATAGATTTCTATCTTTCACCAAAAAATAATCATAATAATAATCCTCTATGTATTTAAAATCAGTATATAGATCTAGTCGAACAATTTTAAGTATTGACTTTTATAGCAAAACTTAACCCTTTACCACACGACAAATTTTAGACCTGTCCGAATTGAAAGCATTTGCAGATGACAGTTTCAATGTGGATTATATGAAATTATTTTTCTTTGATAGGGTAGAAAACATTGTGGGAATGGAGAAAATGCTGATAACCAGCATTTTCTCCTTTTCCCACAATGTTTTCAAAAGCTTTCTCTATCAGGGGTGTTAAAAGTCGTCATTGTGTGGTAAAGGGTTAAACCCTTTACCACACAACCCCGAGTTTTGACGAACCCGAGAAAAAAGGTTTTTGCAAACATTGTGTGAAAAGGAGAAAATGCTGGTATCCAGTATTTTCTCCATTTCCCACAATGTTTTCTACTCTTTTAGAGACACATCCTGTCGTTCGAGTCGTATCTGACTCGTGGTCTGACGATGTTTTCAGTCTGGGCCGGTCTGAAATTTTGTCGTTAAAGAGTTAATGCTATTTATGTTTTACGGCCACTTGTCAATCCCATAAACCTCTTCGAGCATATAATTACTTGATTTGTTTGATTGTATGATGTTTAACGCCGTTATCAACACCATTTCAGTTATATGGCGGCGACCAGTGCACTTATCTATGCTTTTCTGGAGTTTATTTTACAAGTAATTCGCACAATAATTTTTCAAAGCCACTGGTTGCTTTTCCACATGACCATCGTTGAAGTAATGATCAGTGGTTAGAGAGGAATGAATCCTGTCATGTGATATGACTATCTCTCAATCTTAGGAAAGAAATTGGCCAAGCTTCGGACTCGAGCTAGTGACCCTCCGTTCTCAGATCCTGTACGATACGGACTACGCTGCTTGGTTCGGAATATCATTCCTATAAGAGATTTTCTATTCCATGTAGACTTAACCCTTTGTCACACGTTCCCAATTTTAACGACCCTGAAAGAGAACGCTTTTGAAAACATTGTGGGAAAAGGAGAAAATGCTGGTAACCAGCATTTTCTGCTTTTCCAACATTGTTTTCCACTCTATCGAAGACAAAAATTATCATCTTAGCAACTTTAAATTTATAGTCTGCAAGTACTTTGAATTTGGTCCAGTTCAAAATTTTGTAGCCAAGCCCCGGTAGGTCAGTCGGTAGCATGCAGGACTTGAGAACAGGGAGTCGTTGGTTCGATCCTAGGCTCGGCTAATTTCTTTCCGAGATTTCATTCTAGTCATTGCGACAGGATTCATTCCTCTCCCACCGTTGACCATTGTTTCGATGATGGTTATGTGGGCAAGCAGCCAGTAGCTTGGGGAAAAAAATGTGCGGAGTACTGGTAAAAGAAACTCCAGGAAAGCATGGATAGGTGCACTGGCCGCCGCAATTTAACTGAAATAATGTTGAAAACGGCATTAAACACCATACAATCAATCAATCAATCAATCAATCAACCAAAATTTTGTCCTTTCGTAAAGAGTTGATACGTAGAAGAAGTAACAAATAAGGACATCAAAATTCTTTTTTCCACAAAATACGCTTCAATGCATATCTCTGCGCTCCAAGAAATGTTTAGATAGATAACAATTTAATATTTACGCAGAAGTATTGCGACACTGATGAATTTGTGGGGTGCGTGACATCTTGGAAAACCGAAATGAAAATTCCCAAAAATCTTACAACTTAAAGCGTCCTATCGGGATTCTTTAACCCTTATCATGCCTAATAACTAGAATGACATTTTCAATTCGATAGTAAAAAACCCAAATATTGCTATTTCAAAGTTATGTTTAGGGGAATACCACCTCCTTATCGGACAGTGTAGATCCAAGATCAGACTGCACGTTTTGTGCAGTCTGATCTTGATCTACACTGTCTGCAAAAGGTCAGTGAGTCGCGATTAGCAGCCTAGGGGTTAACTCTTATCCTGCTAAATAACTAGAATGACAATGTTTTCAATTCGATAGTAAAAACGCAAATATTGCTATTTCAAAGTTACGTTTAGGGGAATACCATCTCCTTATCGGACAGTGTAGATCCAAGATCAGACTGCACGTTCTGTGCAGTCTGATCTTGACCTACACTGTCCGCAAAAGGTCAGTGCTTGGCAGCCTTAGGGTTAAACCATCGTACATCTTAACTGAGGTAATACGTATATATAGATATATATGTTTCGTGGCATTTCGCAGTCAACATACATGTACAAAGCAAAAGTACTGAGTATAACAGGTAACTTCTTTCAATAGTTGCAGTTCAAACGTTTTGCAGTAATTCAACATTGAAAACATTGTGGTGAAAGGGAAAATTGCTTGTTACAACCAACTGCTCCTTTTATTACAATGTTTTCACACGTATCAATGTACAAAGTTCTAACTCATGTTGATAAATGTATTTTGACAAGGAAGTTATGAGTAAGTATGTGATGAACTGTTAAGCGTATCAGCTCATTTCATTAATTTATTGTTTATTTACGAAAAGCAGCTTACACCCTCTATTACAAACAAACCCCAGTTTTAGAAAGAAGGCTTTTGAATACAATGACGGTAAAGAAGAATCTGGTAAACAACATTTTCTCCTTTTCCCACAATGTTTTTTTATATCCGCTGAAAGACAAAAATCATGTTCTGACGCACATTTAATTTGTCATGTGCAAATGCTTTCAATTTGGATGAGTCAAAAGTTTGTCGTGAGGTAAAGAGTTAAGTAACTGAGACAGCTACCTTGAATTGATGGAACATGCGCATAACCTCCCTTTTTCTTTAGTTTAATATACCCATTAGGAATTTTCTTATCTTGCACACGTTTGAGATAAGAATTGCGTTTCGTCATATGTGACGTCATTTCATTCTTCTTCTTTCAAGGAGGTGAAATAGAGGATATTTGCTCTTTTCGCTGAAAGATTGAAATTTATTTCATCGAGTGAACATCATCGGTAATATTATTAATATTGCCGATGATGTTCACGAGATGAAATAAATTTCGACCTTTCACCAAAAAACACCCAAATATGCTATTTATTTCATCCTTCTAACTCTTTTTTGGGGGTGGGGGGGAGAATTTACATCAAAATCCAGTAGTTCTTTTTCGGTAATTCCCCGTGTTGTACCCCCTTTGCATAAGAACGCATTACAATATTACGTAAAGCGCGAGAAATGTAGAGTAAATTACGTCATATTTCCATCTAGTTGAGTGGCACGCGGTATTTACCTAGGTAACTTGTGCGCGGGAACTACTGTTTCCGCCTTCAATTGAAGAGTTAGAAAATAAATCAGTGTTTTTAACTGGTCGTAATCATGAAAATATCGAAAAATATGTCACCGTTATTTCTCGATAAACTACCGGAAAGCGTGAAATAATAGGGTTTTATTCATACTAATTACCGCGTGTGCATGTATGTTTTACATATTCTGACCTATAACTCATGAAAAATCATTATATGATAAAAAATAATCTGCATTCATTGGCTTTTGAAATTGAAAAAATATATTAAACTCGCCAAGAAAAAATGTTACGAAGCTCGTCAGGCGCCCAATTAATAACATTTTTCGACTAGTTCACTAAAATTTTATCTCAAACGCCAACTATCCCTGTTCCTTGACCTACTACTCGACGGGCGGACGGATGAAGGAGAGCGAGCGAACCCACTATCCCATTTGGAGCACTTTGGTCCCAGGTGAGCTTATAATTAAAGAAATAAAAATACGCAAATTGCTTGAACATATCGGCTGTTCTAGGAAGAATTACATGAAAAAACGAATTGGGGGAAAAAACACGGATAGATCTAAGTAATTTCTACTTTCGATTTCGTTTATCATTGTTATAACCATTATGTTGATAATCCGCGTTTTTGGAAAACACCCAACAGACATTTCATTAAACTTGAGACTGCCAAGCACTGTTCAAAGTGCTTTTTCCTACACTGTACATACATAGCAAGATCAGACAGCTCTGATCGTGTGATCTGATTTTGATTTTACACCGTTTGAAAAAGTAAGATTTTTTCCAGTGAAAACCGTTTTGACATTGTAATATAGATCTAGATCAAATTATTTTTCTTACTTTTTGCCCAAGATATTCATTTATATAGGAATATACAGTTTAATATTTTGCAAGCGTTACATGTCACGTTATGTCGGATGCGCAGAGAGTGGATTAACTTCGGCTTACACATTTATGGTGTCTGATCTTGCTCTGATTTTTTTTTAATACATAGATTTAACTGCCTAAAAGTTAGACTCTTTGAAGTTGAAAGCATCTGCAGACGACAGATTCGGAATCCATATAAATGAGCTAAAGTATTCTAATAGGGTAGAAAACATTGTGAGAAAAGGAGAAAATGCTGGTAACCAGCATTTTCCCAAAATATTTTATAAGCGCTCTACTTTTGAGTCGCAAAACCACGGGATTGTTCGGTAAGCTTTGAAATCTCCTATAACCATTTAATCGTGGTTAACAAATCGGCTCTTAAGCTCTTATCAAAGCATTGTTGCGAATAATGTGGGCCAAGATCAGATTGCACAAAATGCACCTCCTGATCTCTGCTCTGGTGTACTCTGTCCGAGACGGTGAAGATTTAGGATCTGACATAAGTTGGCACTTGAGATATACAGGATCTGACATGAGTTGGCGTTTGAGGTAAAAGTTCATTAAACGAGTCTAGGGAAAGTGTTATTAAGCGAGCCTTTGCGAGCTTAATAAGCTTTTTTTCTTGACAATTTTAATGAAATTTCACGTCAACGCCGCCGAATGTCAGATTCTTTTTATCACATGACGATATTTCAGAAATTATAGATCAAAAGATGCAAAACCATCTATAAAGGATGCATCCGCAGTAATATCGATAAAAGCCATTCACTTCTATGAAAAACGTACCAAATGACGTCAAAAATGACGTCACGCAATTGTGAAACCTGTATCAGAAAAGAAAACTAGTAACGGGTATATTACACTAAAAACAAGGGAGGTTATGTGATAAAAGATTTTACTAAAACGAGTTTTGAGAACATCTTATTGAGTGAGCCTTTGGCGAGCCTAACAATATCTTTTGTCAACGAGTTTGATATAGTTTTACTTCAAAAGCCAACGAATATCAGATTCTTTTTATCCCATCACTGTATCTAAAATAAATGCTTGTAAAATCGTTAGATCTCTAATAAAAAAAAACCCTACATATTCATACAGGAGACCAACTCACTCCTTTGACATTAGTATACGCTCAGAACAAAAATAGTTCCAAAAAAGCTGATAGATATAGTTATTTGATTTTAGGCTTGAAAACAATACAAACATTAACTTTACCACAATCGTCAATGTCACAGATGACCTCACTAGGAAATTTTTGACTGACGTTGTTTTGAAATAAATGGCTAGAAGATAATCTATCCAATGACGTCACAAAAGCTCCTAAATGACGTCAAAAAATCTTATACCAAACGTGTGTAAGATTATTCGTAATGGCGATATTATCCTGAAAACAAGGGAGGTTATATGATAAATAGATTTCCTTTATTTCATGCTTTCCGGTAACCGAAAAGAGCTGTACTGAATTTTGATTAAGTTTCCCCCAGAAAGGGTTAAAAGCATGAAATAAATAGAATCTCGTGAACATCATCGGTAATATTTTCACCCGTGGCTGCTCCACTCGTGAAAATATTACCGATGATGTTCACTCGATGAAATAAATTTCGATCTTTCACCGTAAAAAACAAATATCCTCTATTTTTTCAACGTTTTTGTGGGCTTATGGTATCTAAAAACCAGTACGAAAATTGCTGAACAGTAAAAGAATATTGTTAAGTAAAAATCTTTTTGCGACTCTGAGGTTAAATCTTTACCACACGACAATTAGATTCTATTTTAGAGTTGCCCATATTCAAAGTTTTTGCTAATGAATAATTAATATGGCTCAAAAGATTGATTTGTCTTTGTAAGAATAAAAAGCAATATGAGAAAAGAAGAGAACGCTGGTTACCGGCATTTTCTTCTTTTCAAACAACATTTTCAAAAGTCTTTCTTTCTAGGGGGTCGTTAAATTTTTGAGGTGTGTGGAAAAGGTTTAAACAAATTGTGCTAACTCTTCCACTGCTGATTGTGGACGGCAAAGATTAAGATTAGACTGCACAGAACGTCCAGTCAGACCTTTGATTTGTATCGTCCGCAAGCTGAGACTCAACTGTTACCAAATTCATTTTCAATTACAGTGGAAATTTTCCTTATATTTCACAAAAAAAATCAACCTACTTGAGGAATGTCGCAATACGGTAAATGAAATCAGATTACTCTCATACTTCGAGTGATGACCCTGAAATATCCCAATTAAGGCGATTTAAAGTGACATTATGATTTTCGAACAAAGATAATCTATCTATTAAAAAGACGCAATCCTGTGTGATTATTGAAAAGAAAAATGAACCCTTAAAACTCCACGTATGCGTACCCCCCCTTTTTTTTTTGACAACCTAGAGTCAAGATGAGACTCTAAAGAACGTGCGGTCTATTCTCTAGGATCGGCAGTATTCGACGACTATAGGTTTACAAATGAAAAAAAAAAGATTGTTGACGTATCCGGCGATTCGAACTTACAATTTCAGTTTTAAAAGTTTACTTTTTGTTATAAAAAGGATTTCGTCCGTCTGAAAAACTAACTTCCATGCATTTCTAGAGTTTCTTTGGCCAGATCTAGACACAACAGATTTTTCTAAGGCAATAGTTGTTTCAGAGATAAAGTCAAAACAATGCTCAGCCATAAACAGAGAATGAATCCTGTATAAGTTACTTTTATAAATGATTGGAAAGAATTTAGACCAAACTGTTGAAATAGAACCAACAAGCCCTATATGACTGCCACTGGTTGTTACTACTGGTAGTAAAAATTGTTTCACTACTCAGTAGCTACCGGGGTTTCGGCCCAGTTGCGGTTTGGACTCGCGAGCTATAAAGTTTTATGTCAAAAGCCAACGAATGTCAGATTCTTTTTCTCTTGACATTTCACGAGTTATAGAACAAGCGAACTATATAAACACGTGATAATTTCCATGAACAAAACTCGATTCACGTCTTTGAGAGTAGACGGAGTATAAAAATGACGTCACATATGACGCCACACTATGTTTATCTCAAACGTGTGCAGGATAAGAAGATTCGTAATGGGTATAAAATACTGAAAATAAGGAAGGTAATGCGATAAAAAAACAGCCTTTCGGGTTCAACAATCCCTGAAAACTCTGCTCTTAAGCTAATGTTGGAAAGTAACACGTACTCTAAGTGAGAAGCATTGAGGGAAAAGAAGCTGTGACCTGTAACGAGTAATTGTTCCTTCTGCCTCAATGTTATCAAAAACTGTGTACTGAAATATATGCGTAGACAAAGACGTAAAAAGTGATATTTGTATGATAAAATGCTAAACAAAGTACGCCATTGTGGTTTAATCGAAGAGAGAATACGAGTTAATCTTTGTGTCGATAATGATCGAGCGACTTATTTTTTGAACCCGTAACCCTTACCCTGCTTAGCGCCATCCGGTGTATTTTTGCGGCCAGTGTAGATCAAGATCAGACTGCACAGAACGTGCAGTCTGATCTGTGATCTACGTTGTTCGATACGGTATTTTCTTTCTTGTGAAATCAAGTTTGAAATCGTAATATTTGGGTTTTAACAATTGGGTTGAAGTTTTCGTTTCATTTATTTAGCACTTTATAAAGTTAACACGAACCCTTCGGGTTTATCGACTATGTGTACAGGTCTTAAACATCCTTCTGATCAAGGGTTGTCGGAGAAATTGCGAAAGAGTAGAAATTACATGGTACGAGCGATCGCTCATTTTCCGCAGCCTTATCTTACCACTGAAAAATATGACGCATTTTATATCTCTGTTATGGTACTTACGATTGCTCTTTAGTGTACTTTTGATAACTGGCAAGTACACACCTCTATTCAATCCCGGTAGCTCTGTTGAAATTAATCCAGAGGACGTGAGATCGAATCCTTGAGGATTGATGATAGTCATTGCGATACGATTCATTCCTCTCTTTCCACCATTGAACAAAGTTATTTACGTATGTTGGAAAGCAGCCAGTGGCTTGGAAAGAGTATTGTGCAAAGCACTGGTAAAAAAATTGTGAGAAAGCACGGATAGATCACGGACCGAAGCCAAAATAATGTTGAAAATGGCGTGAAATGCCACACACACTGTTATGACTCCGCGTACAACCTCAAAGAATAAGAATTACAATTGAAACATTGTAAGCTGGTTGTTATATATCGAGAGGTAGAGCCCAGGATGCGAAGGCACTGTCTGATCTCAGTTGACACTCTTTGCCAGGGACATTTGAGGTCAGGATTAGCGGGATATTGGTTCAGGACAGTTCTGATTCAAATTAAAAAGGTGCTGTTCACCTCTCATTTCTCTTCCGTTGCCATTAAAGGTTTTCCTTTGTGTTGTACCAAGACTACTGGACTTGTTATCAGGCAATGGTTGTTCAATCCTTTCTGGGAATGCGAGTCACATAGGAGTATTTGTGGGATGGCGATGTAAGTTCGATCCCCGCCAGGCATGCCAGTCACGTAGGCGTATCTGGGGATAGGAAATGTAGAGCTCAAACGTGGTACTGGTGACACAACTGTCAAGCTGTCACTATGATATGACTAAACCCTTTACCAGACACAGCATTTTAGCCTTCTCCGAATTGAAAGAATTTTCAGACAAAAATTTCAATGTGGCTCAAATGGTGCAATTTTTTTCTTGATAGGGTAAGAAACATTGTAGGAAAAGGAGAAAGTGCTAGTTACCAGCATTTTCTCCTTTTTCTACAATGTTTTTAAAAGGCTTCTTATCTAGGGTTGTTAAAAGTTGGCATTGTGCGATAAATGGTTAAATATTGTTGAAAGCGGTATCGAACCGTAAATCTATATTCCCGCTATGACAATTTCTTGTTGCATGTTGTTGTTCGTGTTGCCATCCAAGATTTGTAACCCTTTTCAGACCTATACGACTTTTCACGCACTCGGAGTAAAAAAAAAATAAATCGAGATAGGAAACAATGTGTTCTGAACTCGTTTGTTAGGAATCATTGTTCGAAAAAATGCAATTGTTGTCACAAGTAATTTGTTTCTTTTCCGAGAATATAAACATCCGATTTTTTAAGCCTCTTTAGCGGACAGAATGAAATGTATTGAGGGAAATGAAAGAATCGCATGTATACAACTGCACATTTTTATATTATACAAATAAAAATCAACACTTTTAACTCTTTACCAGATGACTGCTCCATGTAGAAAGTATTTGCAGACGAAAAGTTTTAGGTAGCTTGGATGGATAATGGAATACGTTTTAAAGGGTAGAAAACAATGTAAAAAAAGGAGAAAATGTTTGTTTCCTCCTTTTCCTACAATGTTTACAAAATCGTTAATCTTAAAGGTTATTAAAACTTTGGGATAGGTTTAATACCTTTGTAAGCGTCACTTTGAACTATTTTCTAGGTTGCTTTATAAACCGGCTAGTGAAGTAAGAGGTTAATCCATTTAATTCTTTTTGTCCTTCATAACTTAAACTCTTTATCAAACTACAAAAAAGAATTGACTATACCAAATTGAAAGCTTTCTCACACGATAAAATAATTGTAGTTGATTGGTGATTTTTGTCTTTGATAGGACAGAAAACATTGGGGAAATAGGAGAAAATGCTGGTTACCAGCATTTTCTCCTTTCCCACAGTGTTTTCAAAAGCTTTCTTCTCCAGGGTCGTGAAAATTCAGGATTGTGCCGTAAAGGATTAAGAAACTCCAAAATTTGAGGAAAAAACTCCTTTAGATAATGTTTTCAGATATGAACGAGACTTTAGTTGGGTTGAAATAAAGAAATTGCTCTTAATTAGCAAATATCGCCATTTGTCGGATCATTTTCACTTATCATCCACCGCGCATAACTCTACCAAACGACAAAATTTTAGGTCCTTCCAAATTCAAAAAAGATACAAACAACGAATTAAATCTGACTAAAATCACTAGATTAGTCTCTGAAAAGGTAGAAAATATTGTGGAAAAAGGAGAAAATGCTTGTTACCAGCATTTTCTCCTCTTTTCACAATTTTTTCAAAAGCTGTCTTTTTCAGGATCGTTAAATCTCCGGATTGTTTTAAATAGCGTTAAATAACACTAGCGTCAACCGATGGAGAGTTTGGAAAAAGAAAGCAAAGTCTTACTAAAGTTTTATTTTAGAAGTAAAATCCTGAGTCAAGGGTATACACAAGGGGAAAAAATATCGCATGATAAATACAAGGTTTTACTTTTCGATGATAAAGCCGGTTTTTTTTCTACAAAATCTATACGGGCTAAATATGGGCAATTTTTTTTCTTGTTATGAGTTGTGTAAGGTGAAAAATGGTGTATTTATACGTTTTGTGATATCTTCGCGCTATTGTGGTTTCATCGATAACGGAATAAGTTATAATTCGTTTGTGTCTGTTTAGACCTGTTTTTTCGTAAATTGAAAATCGTTGTACTGAAAGATATTTTAAATCTGAATACCTTCTCCATCTCTGTCTGTCTGTCTGTCTGTCTGTCTGTCTGTCTGTCCCTCTCTCTCTCTCTTTGCCTCAATCTGTCTTTCTTTCTCTATCTCATTCTCTGTCTCTGTCTGTCTGTCTGTCTGTCTGTCTGCCTGCCTACCTGCCTGCTGCCTGCCTGTCTGTCTGTCTTAGTCACCCACCCACCAACCCTTTTACTCACTCACTCACTCACTCATTGACTGACTGACTGTCTGACTGACACACACACACACTCACTCTCTCTCTCTCTCTCTCTCTCTCTCTCGGTGTTGCAATAATTGCAATAAATATCCATTCCTTAAAGGTCGTTGATTGTAGGGAAATATAACTGAAGTATGGCTGCACAGGTCTTAATGTCTTAATTTATGCATTTTTGAGCAGTTTAAAATTTAAGATTGTTAGCCTTTTTAACAGGACTTTGAATATCAACAGGTAAAACAATTTTTCAAACGACAAAATTCTGGACAGGACCAAAATCAAACCTTTTACAGACGACCAAGTAAATGTAGCTTATATGTTAATTTCTGTATTTGATAGGGTAGAAAACATTGCGGAAAAAGGAGAAACTGCTAGTTACCAGCATTATCCCCTTTTCCCACAAGGTTTTCAAAAGCCTTCTCTATCAGGGTCGTTCAACTCGGTAATTTGTGGCAAAGAGTTCAACACTCTGGTGAAAACATTGTGGGAAAAGGAGAAAATGCTGGTAACCAGCATTTCCCCTTTTCCCACTACTTTTTCAAACTCTTCTTCTCTAGGATCGTTAAGACACGTGATTGTGTGGTCAAGATTTAAACATAGTGGTGAATTTTTTGCAGTAAGTGTAAACTCTATCTAGAGTGCATGTAAATTGTATGAACATTTCCAGCAGAAATAGTAAAGTTCAAATTTTGCAATTTAAATGTTCTTGTCGCCTGGGGAAGAAAAATCTATTTATCAGACATTGCGGATCCAAGACCTGATTATGCAGACTGATCTTAATCTACACTGTAAGGAAACAAAGCTCACAACGTTGCGCTTTAACTCTTTACCACACGACAAAATTTTAGCTTTGTTCAAATTCAAATCATTTGCAGACGACAAAACCAAAGGTGGCCCAAATAATGAAAATTAAATGCTTTACCACACGACTAAGTGTCAGAATTGTCCAAACTGAAAGCATTTGCAGACGACAATGTAACTGTGACTAAAATGATGGAATTTGTCTTCGAGTGGGTAGAAAAGGTTGTTGGAAAAGGAGAAAATGGTGGTTACCAGCATTTTCTCCTTTTCCCACAATGTTTTCAAGAAGCATTCTTTCTGAGGGTCGTTAAAACTCGGGATTATATTGTCTAGGGTTCAACTCATTACCAAACGACAAAATTTTAGGCCTGTCCAAATCGAAAGCATTTGCAGACGACAAAATAAAAGTGACTGAAAATTTGAAATTTGTTTTGTGAAGGGTAGAAAACATTGTCGGAAAAGGAGAAAATGCTGGTTACCAGCATTTTCTCCTTTTCCCACAATGTTTTCTAAAGGCTTCTTTCTCAGGATCGTCAAAGTAGGGATTGTGTGGTAAAGAGTTAAAAAAACATGGAATATGGCTACACACATACGTCTAGAATGGTCACATTCCTCTGTAAGACATTCTGGCCCTGAAGTTGCCTGCTTGGGCTTAAGAGACCGACTAAACTTATACTTCTGTTTATTTTCTAGCGATTGTATGGTAATATGTAAAGACAAAAATAAATCTGTTGAAATTCCTGATATTAAACAATATCAAAGATACAATAGCTGCCAAAAGTAAACAAAGTGGGTGTTAAAATGCATTTCAATTTAAATCATAACATTTAAAAATATGGAAATTGTCAGTGTGAAGATGACAATCTGTTATTGTATGATTGGTCCCAGACCTAGTCGCTGGCAGAGAAGTTAATTTCAAAACTAGGTCAAAACCTGCCCAGTCACTCTATCGTTTGTTTACCTTTTGCCTGATATTAAAATTCATTTTTCTGCCGGCGACTATCACTTGAACCGACCACACAATTACAGATTGTCATCTTCACAATATTCTTCATACTTTTAAATGGTGTGATGTAAATTTAAATGTTTTAATTTTTTTTGCCGGTACTGGGGCTTTAAAAAAAAAGAATAGCCTCCAAGGGAACGTGACGTGGTGCCTATCAACTTGTCCAAAAACATTTGAGTAAAATCAGCATTGTCTCAAATGGACAATAGAGATACCTATTTGTTTGTGTTAGGGTGTCTCGGTGTTAGACTGACAGAAGTGTTGAATATTAGACAAAACAGGATTAAACGAAAAAAGATCATCAATCATTTCTGGAAAATTGTCGTAATTTCTGTGGATGAAAAAAAAAAAACGGTTGAAAAAAAGAGACAGTTGAGGAAAAATAGCTACATTTAAAAAATGGGAAATGGAATGTGTGTAGAATCTGCTGGTTCCTTGACAGTGTTTGATTGGTGAGTCAAGTTCTATTCTAAAAAGCGATAATAATGATGATGACGAGGTGCAGGAGAAGCATCATGATGATAATGACGAGGATCATGATAATCATAAAGAGGATCATGATGAGAATCATAATGAGGATGATCGTAAGTAGGATCTTGAAGAGGATCATAATGATGATCATAATGATGATTATGATGAGGATCATGATGATCGTGCTTTTCTTCTTCTTCTTCTTCGTTGTCATCAACGGTTTCGTCATAATCATTGATCATTGAAACCAAGATCTGTAAATTAGTTTTCATTATTATTATGTTATTCTGTGTATATTTCACTGTCTTTCACCGGTATCAGATTTTCGTTGTCACCATGACTAGTATCAGATATTCCACCGTCGTCATGATCAATGTCTACATAATCAGTATCAGATACTCCAGTGATATGATAGTCGGTATCAGATATTAACCTGTCATCACTGTTGGTGTCAGATATTCCACCGTCATCATGATCAATGACAGATTTTCCACTGTCTATATAATCAGTATCAGATACTCCAGTGACATGATAGTCGGTATCAGATATTCAACTGTCGTCAAAATTGGTGTCAGATATCCCACTGTCATCATAATCAGTACTAGACATTACACTGTCATTGATATCAACGATCACCATTACCGGTGTCAGATATTCCTCTATCGTCATTATAGGTATCAGTAATACCGTTATCATTATTATCAGTTTATAAAATTCCAGTCGTTATAGTTGGTCTCAGGTAATCCACAATCATCATTGTCAGTATCAGATATTCGACTGTCGTTCTAGGCAGTTTCAGATAGTCCAAAGTTATCCTTATCGGTATCACATTTCCACTGTTCATAATCAGTACAGTATAAGATATTCCCATGCCATCATTATCGGAAACGGATATTCGAATGTCATTATTATTGGTATTAAATACCCCACGGTCATATTCTGTATCAGTCATTCCGTATTCATCATACAAATTATTAAGTTTCTGACCGTCATAACCATTCGCTATCAGATATTTCGTTGTAATCATTAAACGCTATTAAATACATGTATTCCACTGTTATTGTCGTCATCCGCATTAGAAATCTAATTGTCATCATTATTATTATTATTAGATATACCACTTTCATCGTTATCAGTATTACCTAATTCCTTGTCATCATTACCGCTATTGTACACGTTGAATTGAATGTTGTTCTCTTCTGTTCTGTTCTGCTAACAGATGTTCCACTGTCATCATAACCACTGACAGATTTTCGACTGTCATCATAATCGATATCAGATATTCCACTGTCATCATAACCGCTATCAGATATTCCACTGTTATCATAACCACTATAAGA
Source organism: Hippopus hippopus (assembly GCA_946811185.2). Taxonomy (NCBI): domain Eukaryota; kingdom Metazoa; phylum Mollusca; class Bivalvia; order Cardiida; family Cardiidae; genus Hippopus; species Hippopus hippopus. The sequence goes on from OX328112.1 coordinate 20,327,516, forward strand.
TATTCCAATGTCATCATAACCGCTATCAGATATTCCACTGTCATCATAAACACAATCAGATATTCCACTGACATCACAACCGCTATCAGATATTCTCTGCCATCATAATCGCTGAAGGTTATTCCACTGTCATCATAATAGCTATCAGATTTCCACTGTCATCATTACCGCTATTAGATATTCCACAGTCATCATTATCTGTATCAAAAGTATCACATATTCAACTGTCACCATAATCTGCATGACATATTCCACTTGCATCATTATCGGTATCAGATATTCCACTTCATCAACTTATCATATATACCATTCTGTATCTGATATTCAATTCATATGAGTATCAAATATTCCACTGTTAACATTGTTGGTATGAGATATTCCACTGTAATCGTTATCGGTGTCAGATTTTCCATTGTTGTTCTTATCGGTGTCAGATTTTCCAAAGTCTTCATTATCAGAAATTCCTCTGCCATCATAATCTGCATCAGATAGTCCACTTTCAATATTATCAGTATTTGATAATCTTTTTTCATCATTATCAGCATCCAATATTCCCTTGTCAACAGTTATCGGTATAAGGTACTCCAGTGACATCATTATCGATATCTGAAGCAACTTTTGTATATGTTTCTTTTATAGTAGCAGGAAATGTCATAAAAAGGGCAGTAGGACAAATTTCACAGATCCAGAGTTGTGTAAGTTGCCACCTTTTTTAGGCAACAACTTGTTCTGAGTAAGCATACATTGTGTACACATAGACAGCAAATAATGTAGAAATGCACTTGTCTTTAGCAAGCACTTTTATTAAGCAAACACTTTATGTCCCTTTGGTACTTGCTTGATACAGGTTTCGCTGACCATCTGCCCTTCTCTCCCGTGTTCAACTGATTAACTGCATTTTTTTATTGTAGACAGTGCCATACACTGTAGATTCAGATCAGCATGGTTTAGTCCGTTTTATTTGCGTTCAATATCCATTTATATAACTGCGATGTTAAGATAAAGAATTGAACCATGCTCTTTGAAAAAGGGGGCTTAATGCATCTTAATTCATCTGCAAAAAGTATCCACCCAGGTCAGTCTGCACAGTCCGCGCAGGCTGACCTGGGTCGAAACTTTTTGCTATCGTTCATTTTTGCATGTCAAAGGACAGTTCTTCCTCATGATTCAGTTGGTTGTTGGACAAATGTTATGAATCCATAATTATGTATAACGCACCACAGAAATACATTAACTCGCCTTTTTGCCATAGAATGGCTCAACTATAGAAATAACCGGAGCATTTTATACGTTGATGTTATATTTTACAGGCTGGATAAAATTCTGGGCAATATCGGTAGCTATGGAGGTATCATGAAGATCCGAAATGATGATGACTTTGCCGACAGACTCAGCCATCATTTTACACCAATGCTGTTACTGATATTTACGATCATAGTGAGTACGAAGCAGTACGCGGGCGATCCTATACAGTGTTGGTGTCCGGCCCAGTTCACTGAGGCGCATGTCAACTATGCAAACCAGGTAATGAAAATTGCAAAACTGCCCGCAGTCCGCGCAGGCTGACATGGATCGAAACTTTTGCTATTCGTAATTTTTATGCATGTCCAAGGACTGTTCTACGTCCAAATTCAGTCAATTGTCAGACTAAATGGATTTTATGTATCCCCAATTAAGCGATGACATGATTGGTACAGTGCATCACGGATATGCATTAAACCCCCCCCCTTTTTTTTTTTGCCATAGTGCCACTCATATTAATTGCCTCAAGTAACTTTACGTCAGTAAACGTTGTGCGGGAAAGTTTATGATCGAAAAATTGGGAAAACATACGCTTGTTACGAAATTTCCATATAAAAAAATGGTCTTCCCTTAACTTCGACAAACAACGACAAATACCCTTTTTGCAATACCTTGACGAGGCGTTTATTCGGCAGAAGTGGCAGCAGAAAGAACAGCCATTTGTTTTTCAGTACTTCTAGACTACTATACAAAAATACAAACAATGTTAGACATATAACTCCTACGTCGCACTAGCTTTTCAAAACAAATGTTGCAACCTGTCTCGCCCAGGAAACACCCTGGAAAACTCTGGAAACCTGTGTCCATTTGTCAATTACAGGTTAAGAATGTTGGACCTCATTCAACCTCAGCAGCTACTTGTGATATTTCAGAACGAAATAAAACTAGATTTGAAGCGGTCAGTTTGCCGTCGTTAGGTAGAATGAACAATATACACGTCCGCCCAGGCCGCTTGAGCTCAAACCACTGTATTGAACTATACGTTACTCGAAGACAATCATTTCGCGTTAATCTAAACGAAACGCGCGAAATAACCAAAAACATGTGCCACAATATAGCTTTCTTTAAATCTAAGTCTCATACGGGAACTTTCAATGTTTACAAAAAAAAAAAACCAAACAAAAAACATGAACACAGTGGTATACATTGAATGCATTTTCCCTTTTAACACTCACAAACAATCCCGCGTTTTAATGACCCTGAGAAAGAATACTTTTGAAAACATTGTGGGAAAAGGAGAAAATGCTGGTAACCAGCATTTTCTCCTTTTCCCACAATGTTTTCTATCGTATCAAAGACAAATCCCACAACTGAAACCACTGCAAACACTCTGAATGTGGACTACTCCAAATTTTTTGGTTTGGTAAAGAGTTGATTATGACAGAAGCAGCAAATCTTATTAAACTCATTTTCTTTTATGCTTTTCAGTCCTTTATTGAAATTTAATAGTGAAGTATATAGAGGATATTGGTTTATGTCAGTGAAAGATCGAAATTTATTTCATCGAGCGACATCATCGGTAATATTTTAACGAGTGGCAGCCACGAGTGAAAATATTTCCGATGATGTTCACGAGATGAAATAAATTTCGATCTTTCACACACACACACAAAATAAACCCTCAAATATTCTATTTATTTCATGCTTCTAACCCCCTTTTTGGAGGGACTTAAACAAAATCCGGTACGGTTGTTTTTAGTAATACCCCGTGGCGTTACCCCTCCGCATAACAACGCACTACAATGCTAGGTAAAGCGCGAGAAATGTAGGGTAAATTACGTCATATTTCCATCTGGTTGAATGGCACGCGGTATTTACCTCGGTAACTAGTGCGCGGGAGGTACTGTTTCCTCCTTCAATTGAAGAGTTAGAAAATAAAATCGGTATTTTTCGCTGGTCGTAATCATGAAATATCGAAAAATATTCCATTGTTATTTCTCGATAAACTACCGAAAAGCATGAAATAAATCCTAATAATTCACCAGTGAGTTTTATAATTCACCAGTGAATTTTTTAACTTTTATTGTTGACATTCCTAGCATGTTTTGCCTATAGAATAGGAATGAATTTGTAGCGGTCGAACGTCACGTTTTCTGGCGTAGTCAACATCACTTGTGACAGCTAGTCCATATCCGACTATATAAATTGAATAGATCTATCTCGCTTGAAAAATGCACATATTGTTCACGATGATCACAAATTAGACGTATAAATTCTTTCATCTCGTGAAAAGCAAAGGCCATATTTTCACGAGTGGCTTGGCCACTCGTGAAAATATATCCCTTGTTTTTCACTCGAGAAAGAGATTTCTATCATACACCGAAACAGACAATTATCCTCTGTATCATTCAGAAGAACTGCTTCATTATTTTCCTGGAGCACTTATTTTCAAAATGTGTGTTTTCAGGTTTGCTGGATTTCTAACACGTATTACATACCAATGGAGCATTCTATACCACGGCTTATCAAGAAGAGAGAAGATGCGCAATTAACGTACTACCAATGGGTCCCCTACATCCTTCTATCGATGGCTTTGATGTTCAAGTTACCCAGAATTCTTTGGAAAGGCGTGTCCGCGGCCAATGGAATAAGCATTGACAAGGTTAAGATGTGGGGAAAACGTTTATAGATTGGCTTATTCCGGCGGCGAGACCAGTAATGATAAAATTTGGCTTGCAACACGCGAAAAGGGGCATTCGGACATTGCGTAAAAGTGTCGTCTCAGATCAGCCTGTGCAGTCTGCGCAGGCTAATCCGAGACGGCACATTACATCTACATTAGATTTTGTTTTTCAGTAGTCTTGCGCAAAACAGAAAATTACATAAAAACGGAAAGTGCCGTTTCGGATTAGCCTGCATGGACTGCGCAGGCTGATCCGAGACGACACTTTACGCTAATGTCCGAATACCCCTTTTCGCGTGTTGCAGGCCATTTAATGTGAAGGAACATGTAATGAAAAAAGCTGTTAGATGTAACACACTAGAGTGAAACTTTTCTTTATTATAAACATCGATGGTTATACTTTCAATGTTATTGAACGTACTTTTTGCATGGCAAAGGACCATCCTACCTCATGATTCAGTCGGTTGTCAGACAAAATTAATTTTATGGATCCATGAATAGACTATGTGATGACATGCTTTGTACAATGCGTTATGGAGGTGCAGTAAATCCAGTTTTGCCATGGTATGGCTAATCAGAAACTTATCTAAATTTGTATATTTAGTAGATAACGTACAAGACTCTCATTCTAGGAGTTATGACCACGTTTGATAAGAATCAGTGCGACAGCTATCATTCTTCTCTCACAGCCCTAAGTCGTTTCGACTTTGTGTATGTGAAATGTAGAACGAGCCTTGGAAAGGCAGCTTCGAGTTGTATTTATGCAGAAACGCATTGAACATATGGAGAGATGTAGTATCCGCCATGATACAAACTGTAAGGTTGTTTTAAATAGCGTAAAACTTCAGACAGACGAACGACTTGGTATCTGAATTTCGCTTGACAGACGGAAAGAAAAAAAACTGAGAAAGGGACGTAACCTTTAAAGTCAGATGGTATCAGAATCGATTATCCCCCTTCGTAAGATGCTCGTAAATGAATTTACAACTGTAACGCTCCAAAATACGACCTAAGAAAACATGTTTTAAGTGTTGAATGCAGCTTTAACTCAATACAATCTAATAAAGCGTTTTAACGACCCTGAGAAAGAAGCCTTTTGAGATTGCTGTGAAAAACGAGAAAATGCAGATAACCAGCATTTTCTCTTTTTCCCACAATGTTTTCTATCCCTCCAAAAACAAATTGCATTATTTGAGTCACCTTTATTTTGTCGTCTTCAACGCTTTCATTTGGGACAAGTCTGAGTTGTTTTTCGTTGGTAAATAGGTGAGCGTATTTCAGTTATACCACGGCGACCAGTTCACCTGTCCTTGCACTTCTAGGGTTCCTTTTCAGTGCTACACATAACCCACTGTCAGAGTTTTTGCCTACTTCCCAAAAAAACAAAGTTGAATATTTTTTTAGCGTCCTAGCATGTAAGAAAAGTAAAATTGTTTGTTTTAATGGAAGTTTTCTTTCGTGTAAATTTAAATTCAATATCACATCTTGGACATCAGCACCCCTGGAAGTACCAGTCTGGATATCCGCTCTGTGAAAACCTTTCTTAAACCTTTACCAACCTTTTCATCATTTTCTCTAACCTTTTCCCTGCCAACATAATGAATTTGACTTATCTCGAAGTCTAAAGTCATAGTTCGAATGCAGCTGATGATAAAAAAAGAGCTTTAGTTGCCAATCAATTGGTGCTTGTAAGTGTTGCAGGGTGGTAGTGGAGTTTGTGGGGTCATGGTAATGATGACAATAACAATTGTAGAGCACTAGGCAGCAGACTGTGTAGATCTAAAATCAATCTGCTTTTCTGAGTAGTCTGATATCGATCTATGCCGTTCGAAAAAAAAAAAAAAAGTTAAAATCGCCATTACCGGGCCCCGATAGCTCAGTCGGTAGCGTACAGGTCTTGAGGAATGGGTGGCTGGTTCGATCCTTGGCTCAGCCAATTTCTTTCCAATTTCTCTCCGAGGATTGATGATAGTCATTGCGACAGGGTTCATCACTGGCCATTGCTTCGGCAATGGTTATGTGGGAAAGCAGCTAGTGGCTAGGAAAGAATATTGTGCGGAGTACTGGTAAAAGAAATTCCAGGAAAGCATGGATAGATGCTCTGACCGCCGCCATATAACTGAGACAATGTTAAAAACGGCGTTAAACACTATACAATCAATTTAAATCGCCACTGCCAGTGAAACAGTAGTACATTTGTAATTTAGTTAAATGACCATCATTAGATTTAATATTCAATTTAAGTCATTCAACATTCGTCCCTTACATTGCAGGTTGTAACCTTAGTATTCCAGTTACAGCTGGCCCCTAAAAAGGATCGACAAGAAAAACTTGAAGATTTAACCGAGTACATTGAAACTTGGCTCAAATCCAACAACCACTACAGAAAAAGCTTCCTTCTTGGAATCAAAGAAAAGGTGTCACGGTACACTTGTTTCGTATGCGGGCGTCGTTACGGCAACTTCTTCATGACAGCAAGTATGTGTACCAAACTGATATATTTATCCAATTCAATTGTACAGTTTTATGTATTAAACGCATTTTTAGGTACGGATTTCGCAACCTGGGGATTCAATATCATCGGAGGGCTCTTGGACGATAACCCAGAAGATATGAAATCTGCACCGAGGTTCCCGCGGGTTACGCTTTGTGACTTCGAGATCCGGCAAATGCAGAACGTGCAGCGATGGACCATTCAGTGTGCGCTTCCGATTAACCTGTTCAATTCGCGCATTTTCTTGTTTCTCTGGTTCTGGATGTTGTTTGTGTCCATTTGTAGCGTTATTTCCTTACTCATGAGTGTGTACGCCATAATGTTTCCAGTGAAGCGTATACAATACATTAAGAAATTTCTCATAATGCGGAAAGTGTTTTCGATGCACTCGGATAGTGAAAGGAGAACCCTGCGCCGTTTTGTGATGAAGTTTCTAAAATTTGACGGGGTGTATATATTACGAACCATGGCGAGAAGTGGGAACGATATTTTTGTTGCCGACATAATATCTACCCTTTATCAAAATTACAAAAAAGACCTGTCTATTGACTATCGGTCAAACGATGAAGGCCATGATTGAAAAGTGTGCTCAACTTCTTGAACAAACTTCAATAACACCCGGCTAGTCCAATATCCGGATACAGCAAAATCACAGCCGAATGGACATAGATTTGTGCTTTAAACTGTTTAATTGTTTTTGTTTACCAGTGTCCAAAATCAACCTTTCTTAAGAACAATCTTAGTATTATTCTCAAGAATGTTCTGAATTCAAAAGTAACACAATTCTGATTCGCTAAACCAAAATGCTTTATCCAATCAGAAGTTGTGTTACTTTCTAAATATATAATTAGACCAAGAATGGTCTTAAGAACGGTTGCTGAATACAGACCCTGGATTTCTTTTTCTTTTGTTTTACCAGACGGAAAAGTTTTCTTATCATGTTTCAGAATGGTGCTCCAGTCCATGGGCAAAGGTAAACATCAACGGTTTTCGGGTAGCGGTATATTCGGATACCGGATACCATGAAATCTCAGAGAAATTAACGTGATAGGATTTTCCAGTTATTTTCCGTTGAACTCTTTACATAAATTCCATTTTGAAAGCACTTGTAGATTTGAAAATTGCGTGTGGCTGGAATGATACAATTTGAGTTTGAAAGACTAGAAAATATTTCTGAAAAGGACAAAATAATTCTTATCTGCATTTTCTCACAGTGTTTTAAAACCTTCTTCCTGACGGTCTTTATACCATAAACCGTTTGTAAAAAAAGTTAATCCGATAATTCGACGTATTTATTTTCGGTAGTATATCGAGAAATGATGGTGTGTAATAGTTTGGTAATTCATGGTTACGACCAGCGAAAAATACCAATTTCATATTTTCTAACTCTTCAATTCAAGACGAAGTAGTAATTCCCGCGCACTTGTTACCTAGGTAAACAGCGCGTGCCATTCAATAAGAGGGAAGTATGGCGTAATTTACGTGCATTTACCCTACATTTCTTGAGCTTTACGTGGAAGGGTACGCCACGGGGAATTACCGAAAACATCTGTATTGGATTTTGAAGTCCCAACAAAAAAAAAAAAAGGTTAGAAGCATGAAATAAATGAAATATTTGTTTTTTCGGTGAAAGATCGAAGTTTATTTCATCTCGTGAACATCATCGGTAATATTTTCGCGAGTGTAAAATAAATTTTGATTTTTCACCGAAAAAAAATCCAAATATCCTCTATGTATCTTTTTTATTTGGTATATATTGTGCGTAAAATGGCGGAAGATGGAATGATATCTGAGAGGCTAGTTTAGATTTGAATTTATTATTTTTTTTACATCTATCGTGACACAAGTTTCCTTTCCTTGTGAACCCTTGCGATATGTTTCAAAACATGCAAACCTGAACTATGATCTCATTTGTGTTTGTCGTAGATAGGTCAGTCTAGTGTGTTATTCCCTGGCATAATCATCAATTTTGATTATCATGTCACATAAATATTTGGTTTCCCTTTATCATCGTTGTCGTAATCACCATCATTACCTAGTAGTAATATTTATTTTTCAGACAAAGAAAGTTTCATCGCAGTTATATATTTCTCCTTGCTTACCTATCTAAGTAAAACCCCGTAAAAATGTCATGTTTTTTCAACGTATTTGTTACTTTTTGGTTGATTTTACGGGGTTGAGAGTCTCGTTTCTCCTAGACACTGTTTGTTTTCAGGATTACGTTCTAATTTTGAGTATAAAGTGCATATAACTTTCTAACGTGCTAATTTGAGAATAGGAGTCTGTGTATGTCTATATGTTTTGCTATATTTATTTTTGTTAAGATAATACTTTAGTACTTGTATGTTTTTGAAACATGTTACAATAACACTTGAACTGGTAAAGATCTATGTATTTCTTTAACATGTTAAAACTCAACTTGTATGTGCAAACATGTATGGGTTTTTATCATGCGTAAACACAATACTGCTGTATGTTCTTTTTGTATTTCGTTGTACCCTGATCATTGTAAAATAGTTATTGCAATATTGCAATGTAATTATAAATGGCTTACATATGTGTTTTTGGGACGTGTCAAGATAATACATTATTCAGTAAAAGTTGGGGATATTTAAGAAATAATCTTCTTTCTATCGTGGTTTATCGTTCAATAAATCACAGTTGTGAGTTATGAGGCACAATAAATAATCCACGAGGGCGATAGCCTCATAACTCACAACGTGGTTTATTGAACGATAAGCCCCGATAGAAAGAAGATTATTTCGATTCTAACATGACCAACTCTTAATGAAAGGAAAACAAGTTCATACTTAGAGTAAAAACGCGGATGCAGATTATATTCCATTGAATAACTAACTTACTTTATACAGAATGACGTCACTCTATATAGAATGACGTAGATTTTACCACGATTTCGTTGCACTGTGTTTATAGAGCCGAATTCACGTGTCGTGTTAGAATTCATTTCATTCCATACTTCATGTGGTGCTGATTAAAGTAAAATCATTGTTTACGAATACGTTACGTAAACGTAATTCGTCTTTTTCATGCAATGACGTCAAATTGGTATTTACATACATCTGGAAGGAGTTTTTGCATCTTCGTGACGCATTATACCACACCAGGCTTATCTTATCATAGATCCTACAAATCTCTTTTGTCTAAAAACCGAATGAATCTGGAGGTAGAATCTTCCTTGACATGCTGTAAATTCAACGACAGCGAAAGGTTTCGACCCAGACTACGCAGGCTGACCTTGGTTGATACTTTTTGCAGATGCATTAAATCCCGCTTTCACACAGCATGGCTCATATTATATATGGCCTGCAACACGCGCAAAAGGGCATTCGGACATTTGCGTAAAGTGTCGTCTCGGAAAAGCCTGCGCAGTCCGCGCAGGCTAATCCGAGACGGCACTTTACGACTACATTAGATTTTGTCCAACAGTAGACTTGAGTGAAACAGAAAATGACACGCGAATGAAGGTGTCGTCTCGGATCAGCCTTTTCGCATGTTGCAGGCCATATATGTATATATACCTTTATTGCTTTTTTTCCACCATTAATACTTTACTGTCTTATTGACCTCTAACTGTCATTGCCAAATGGCCTGCAACACGCCAAAAGGGGCATTCGGATATTTGCCTAAGTGTTGTCTCGGATCAGCCCGTGCAGGCTGATTCGAGACGACACTTTCCGACTACATTCGATTTTGTCTTACAGTAGACTTGCGCGAAGCAGAATATTATAAAAGAACGGAAAATGTAGTCTCGGATTAGCCTGCGCGGAGTGCACAGGCTAATCCGAGACTACATTTTACGCAAATGTCCGAATGTCCCTTTTCGCGTGTTGCAAGCCAAATATTGATCACTTACTCGTGTGGCAGTAGAACTATTTAGGGCTATCTTGGACCTCTTGTCAGTAATCAAATGGCATTATACTACATTTGTTCAAGTGCATTTTTTCAATTTACAATTTCACCTTGCTCCAAGCCATCGTTATGTAGATGGACTTTGACCGAATATTATGCACTATTATGCACTATTGGCACTAAACCACCCCCCCCCCCATGCCTATAGTGACGCCAAGGAGAGATAACTGAACGAAATGAAAGGGTCGAAAGGTTCGAATTACATGAAAAGCATCACGATAAAAGGTGCAATCAGATGTAACAGGCATTTTCGCTTTTCTTTCACTTTTTTTTTAGAAAGTTTTTTGGTGTAAAATCATAGGAAAATCGTATCTGTCAGCAGGCAATTAATCAACTCGACTGTTTATAAAATACATGTATGTACATATGTTTATGTGTGAAAAGTTGAACTGGTGCCGGCTCAGGGATATACTGCACAAGCTATTTTTACACATAATCCGAACCGCTTAGTGACGCAAAGGAGAAAAAAAAAAATAACAATACGAAGAGGTATTTTCGAATTACATGGAAAACGTGGCGAGAAAAAGGTGCAGTGAGACGTACGAGGCATTTTTACTTTTCCAATACTTTTTTAGAAAGCCTTTTGGTACATATGCATAGGAAAGTCCTAATTGTCCGCTGCCAATTAATTAACACGACTGTTTATACAATATATACATATGTTTATATGTAAAAATTTCAACTGGTGCCGGATCAAGGGTATTACATAATAGACTAGAATAACATTACATGAAACCCGTTGGCAATAATTCTTTATCATTTCTACATTTCCATGTAGATCTAGTGCTATTCTCTTAAATTACATTTGTTTATATATACAAATGTTTGTATCCCCCACCACCGAAAACGTCATCTTGAATGATACAATGATACAATTTTCGTTAAATTCTTCAAGTCTTTATACCCTAAGGGAATCATCATCATGATAAGATTTGCAAGTTTGTCAAGATTATCAATTTTGACAGTTAATTTTATAGAGAAATTTTGTACGGCGATGTTTTAAAAAAAAAGACTGATGTTAACAGAGCTTAAATGACCAAATACGGTACTATTTTCTTATGTCAAACGTGTGAAAGATAAGAAAATCCGTGATGTCTGTATTACACTTAAAATAATTGCAGTTATGTGATAAACGATTGCACAAATCAGGTTTTACACATAAATACAAATTAAATCATTAGCAGAAGTAGAAACGACTTGAGCATTAGTTATGTAGTTTAAGGGTTTGTATTGTTTTGAATAGTTAGCTTGTCCTGTATATTTGCCATGTACACTAAACAAAACTTCTAAACGGTCACTTTTAAGCCGGAATTCCCCGTAGACCTCATCTGGCATCCGTTATCAAGAAAAGAGGCAATTCATTTAGTTTGATGTTTTGGAGAATAACTGACCAGTGTAAAAGCATACCCCAGCCTTAGTTTGAAAAGAATTTGTTGACTTGTTATAATGAAACGGAGTTATGAAACAATCATTCAATTGACAATGAAAACTGAAAAATCGTTTCTTTTAAAACTTCACCCTCCTTGTCCCGGTTTATATTTTTGTGCAAAAAATAATTTTCATGTTTTTTCTTATTGCTGACAAAATTTCCGTAATATATGCTTCTCTTTTTAACATGGTTTGTCTGATAGACACCACGCATGCGCAAACTATGTGTTTTCCCTTTTTTTGAAAAAGAGATACCTTAAGTCGGCAAAATCGAGAATCTTTTCATTACAATACCATGTCTAACGTCCAGATACATGTTATAAGTTGTTTTTATTTACCTGTCTGTTACTTGGTCAAATTTACAGGAGAAACAAAAGTGGCCGGTTAGAAGTTTTGCTAAGTGTAGTTTTTCTGTACAAAGATATATTGTCTGTTAAACAGATTTGAGCCATGCTCTGTGAACATGGGGTTAATGCATCTGCAAAAAGTGTCGACCCAGGTCAGCCTGCGCAGTACGCGCAGGCTGACCTGGGCCGAAACTTTCTGCTATTGACTCGCTTGGTATGATGCATCACGGAGATACATTCAACCCCCTGTTGCCAGAGCATGACGTTTATTTTTTTACGTTTTTACAACTTGTGTAATTTACTAATTTACTTATAATAATTTTTTGAAGATCTGAACTTGATTTTATTACTCGTACCAGTAAGAAGAATGGCTTGAGCACTCGAGCATTAATTAAGTAGCTTAAGATTTTGTATTGTTCTTATTATTGAATAATTAGCTTATCTTGTATATATATATATTTGCCATGAATTTTTCTTTTTCAAAAAGATATAGGCTATTCTCTATTCATATTAAACAGATTTATTTTTTTAAAGATTTTATAAATTGTGTACTTTGTTTATAATAATTATTTGAAGGTCTGAACATGATTTCATTTTATAAATATTTACACTTTATGCATAACTTTGTTAATGTGCATTATTAAATGGCTGCTTTACTCTCCCCACTCCCCTGCTCTCTCTCTCTCTCTCTCTCTCTCTCTCTCTCTCTCTCTCCTCTCTCTCTCTCTATCTATCTATCTATCTATCTATCTATCTATTTCTAAGGAACATGCCCTTAGCGTTTAAATAAAAAAAAAAAAAAAAAATGCTATTTCATTTTGTTTCTCAGTTTTCCTCCAACTCCAAATCTACCAATAGTCTTGATGATGGACATACTGAACTAACACACAGCCGGGTCCGGTAGCCTAGCCTAGTGTAAAGGGCTTGACACTCAGAAGTCAGTGGATCAATTCCGAGCTTGGCCAAATTTAAAAAAAAAAAGATGATAGTCATTGCCACAGGAGCAAATTCGCTCTTGTCCGCTGAACATTGTCTCAATGATGTTTACGTAGGCACGCAGGCAGTTGTGGGATCTTTTTTTTTTTATGAATTCAAACATACATTTATCTATTTTACATCAATGGAGAAACAAGTTTTCGCAACTTATATTTATCTCTCTCGATTCTGCTTCCTGGAAACCACACCAGTACTCGCGTCGATGTGTAGGCCAATGAGCAGTCCCAACGTTGACACCCGCTTCCGGGAATCAAACGCTGGACCATATGGTTGCGAGGCCGTAACTGTGTCTCACGACCACGGAAACCCCAAACACAGCCAGTGATTTTGAAAGAATGTTGTGCATAGTGCCGGTAAGATGGACTCCAAAGGTATCTTTCACTAAGCTGGGTAGATTTTCGTATTCTTTTTATTAAACATACACACCTACGATCCCTGCTTTACCCAAAGATATAAACTGGAGTAAATTTATACAAATTCTTACTCAAATTGTAAAATTATGTAGCTCAGTGAAACTTATTTTCAGACCTGATGCTTGCTTACAAAAGAATGCATAGTCACGCAAATTTTATGCGTACGCAGTTTAGTGAAAGGTACCCCAGGAAAGCATGGATCGATGCAACGGCTGCTGCGAATGACTGACATGGTCTTGAAAGCCGGGTTCAACACCAAACAAATAAACAGAAATGCAAGCCGATATTATCCCTTTAACAAACAGTACACGACTTTAAGACCCGGTAAGGTAGGCTTAAAAAATGTTGGATGTGTAGAAAATGCTGTCAATGGCATTTTCTCCTGTCTCACAATGTTCACTTTTCTTTCAAAGGTGTCTCTTACCTTTTGAACCACGTTTTATTTGTCGTTTTTAGATGCTTACAAAGTAAAGTCCTTTGTGGCCTATAATTGGGCCATGCTCTGTGAAAAGAGGGTTTTATTGCATTTGCAAAAAGTTTCGGTCCAGGTCAGCCTGCGCAGTCCGCGCAGGCTGACCTGGACTGAAACTTTTTGCTATCGGTCAATTTTCTACATGTCAACGTATCAGTGTATAGACTATGAGCCAGCAGGGTGTTTGCTCCCCCCTAGGGGGAATTTTCGAGACTATGATTTTCTTGAACCCCAAGGTCTCCTGAGCACATTCCCAAATTCTGCCACCTGGGGAGTGGGGCTTTTGGAAGTTATAGAGGTCAAAGGTCATCAAGTGCACCCCCAACCCTAACCTTATTAGTTGATCCTTATTTGACAGTTGGTTGGAAATTTTATACTTTGTGAAAGTCCCAAATGATCTCAGGTAATGTAAAAAGCTTATGTTTAGATAATTATATGCATTTCTAACAAAATAAAAGAACATTTGATGCAAATCAAAGCACTGACAGCACTATTTTTTTATGATTCAAGCTTCCAAAAAATCATTATCTGACAAACTACAGGGATATTTTTCAGATAAAGCACATTTTCTTGATCACAAATACCTTGAATGCATCCTAGAAGCAACCCAAATGGCATTTTCTGATTAATTGTATATTAATCTGTCATATTCATGGATACAATGGAAGCACTTATAACCAAAGCTCATTCATATACTTTTTAATTTTTTAAATCAGTTGCTGAGAATTCAACAACTATCTGGTTCATTTCTTTATTTTAGACAAAAAAATCTAAAATTTATTGGCATGCTTATTTTCATGCTCTTAATGATTATATTCATTACAGAAAATAAAAACTTTTAGTGTAAATCAAAGTACTGAACTTACTGATACATTGTGTAGCATTTAACTCTTGCATCTAAAAAACGGACAAAAAAGGTTAAAAGTAAAATATATCTTGATCTTATTTACTAAGCAGACATTGCATATGCTATCTACAGTGCCTTCTCTTGTTATTTTATCAATTTAGTTCCCTTGGACAGTGATATCAAAGTACTTAAAATCGAACTTGCCATGACAAAGTAGTAAAGGTATGACAAACAGGCATATCCACCTTTTTAGTTAGATACAGCATACATATGCATAAATTTAAACTTTTTAGCACAGAACATGCAGTCTGATCATGGAACACTGTCGTTCACTTGTTTAGTCAAGCCAAATATGATAAAACTCCCGAGTTTCAGTGGAGCCTATTTCCTGGCATCGAAGAGGTGGACATTCAATATTTGGCGCCGAAAGAGTTGACTGCCCAAAATCAGAGATATATTATTCGTAGTTAATCTTGTTTCACTTTTTACACTCATCAATTAAGTAATAAGGTGATTTACTAGCAATGTGAGTTACCAAGATGAATTGAATTCCCCATTTGGATTTGATATTTCAATAGGGCAGATGCACCTGTTATCTCACATTGTTGGTCAGTATTCATTTACAGAGGACCATAGTGTTATAGTGAATGAGAGCTCATTCATGCTTGTATTTGCTCAGTAAAACCTTCATCATTCTCATGCCTACCAGCCTTAATTGTGGCTTTATGTTTTTGTTAAGAAAACTGTGGTTGTCGTTTTTCCGTTGTTACCTGTTCAGAATTATGTCGGGTTAATTGCTTGGCATTAAGAAACAAGAAAATAAAATGAAGCATCGTGCCATGACTGAAAAAAAATGGGCCAAATATAAATGTTGGAAATGAGATGCATTGGGTTTGATATAATATGCTCAAGTCTTAAACTATGCAATGAAGAGCTCTTGTTTTATTCCCTGCTCTTTTATCCATTTTGTTTCCCTTTTATGTTAACTTTGTAATAGGTCATTTGTGTGTGACCATGTACTATTAATGTTCTTGTCATTAACGTATTTTTTGGCGTAAAGGTCATGCAAATTATCATCATTTACATGGCAATCCTTTTATTGCTCAAATTATCTTGTTCTTACATATGTATAACTTCTTGCTTTCTGTTTGCATAGCTTCAAGGCTGTGTCTTCTTTTACTCATTTACATTATATTCTAGTGCTTTGTCATCTGTGTAAATTCAAAACTTGCTTTTTTTAGTTTTTTGTTTGGTATTGTACACATTTAAGAGAGACAGAAGCTCTTTTGATATTTTAGCTGGCCAGTTATCATTTGCCTTGTTTGATAGATGGTTAGTGACTCTCCTTATTTCTGCTATAGGCCTGTGCATGAGTTTTGTTTTTCTCTCTTTCTATTAAACATCTATATAAAGGTACCTGTCGTATGTCAAAAAGAAAATGCCTGCTGCAATATACTTATACTGTGCTTAGCTCCACCTCATCCAATATCAGCATAATTGTCTTATTGTGCATGAACAGATGAACCTTTTTTTTTTTTTTTGCATTTGGTATCACGATCATGGGCTTATTGTTATTTCCAGGATTTTGTTTCTCATATTAAAAAAAAGGTTTCCTTTTACTGTGCTATTCCATATAAGTGATGCACCAATAATTACCCATCTGTAGGAAGAAATGATCCGAGTGATCTAATGGGGAGACATTTTTTTCTTTTCTGACCTGATTTCTTATTCCCAAAGTCTATGCTGTGAAGGGAAGTCTCTGTAGTTCAACAGTAAATCCTGTTCTGCAAAATGCTACCTTGGAATCATTTAGAGAATTACAAACCCAAACTGTTTCAAAAATGGTTTTATGCATGCCCTCTTTGCGTACATTTTGATTCTTTTTACAATTGTGGTAAAATGTCATATTGTTAACAGAACAGAATCTTTATTGAATTTTTACAATGTTTACTGGTTACTTCCCCATGTCATAGACATGCAGTATGTGTTTAAACAATACAGAGTATAAATCATAGTAATTATTTAGTTAACATATTGAAATATATTCTAACCAAGCGATGAGAAAGATGATAACAATGTTGACTTCAAGAATGTGGTCCATGGGTGATAGTGGATAGACTTTAATATAGCATGGAATGATCTGTTGTAAAAATCATTGTTACCGTTTCAATGAAAGGCAACTTCATATTAGTCTCGAACTCTATGAAGGGCCACCATTAAGAAAAAGATCTAAACAGCTTTATTCACTGGGTTAAATACAATACCAATCGATGTGGCAAATTACTGGTGATTATAGAAGTGATAGATAAAATCCTGACGTCAATGAGTTCTTATTGGTCAACAGCAAGAAATATCTTTAATTCCAGCAAATATCGTAAGATTTAAAAAAAAAAAAAAACTCAACATTTTTCACTACTAATTTCCTTCACAGACACAGCCTATTGATAGGATAAATTATAATGGTAAGGCACAATGTTTGTCATGGAATCTATTCTGTATCACTAAGATCATAATTGATGATTTTGTATGCTATGGATAAGTTTTTGGGTACCAGTCATTTTACGCCCACAAACATGGCCAAGAACAGTTCTGTCAGTCCTTTGATTCAAACAAAATTGCTTCTATTTGTGTGAAACAGCTGTTTTCACTAAAGATATGAGTGTATAAACCCATCTGAACATGTTTCTGACATATTAAATGTAGAAAATGAAATGAAAATTTAACCTGAACTGCTATTCATTGATATATTGTATGCAACAGTGCACTTGATGACCTTTGACCTCTATAACTTGCAAAAGCCCCGCTCGCCAGGTGGCAGACTTTCACAAAGTGCTCAGGAGACCTTGGGGTTTCAGAAAATAATAGTGCCGAAAATTCCCCCCGGGGGGGGGGGGGGTTGCGGAGGGGCCTATTGGTGGCTCAAGGTCTAGTACCCCGTGATTCGGTCGGTTGTTCGACAATAAGAGTTTTTTATAACTCTTTGATTATATGATAACTAGCTTTGTACGATGTATCGCTGAGATGCATTAAACTCCATTTAGCCAGAGCATGGTCCTTTTTATTATGGCAGGGCGTAAAATGCTACCCGGCCGTCCGAAATCTGATTCTCGGAGCCCGCTTAAAGTGGAATTACGTTTGTGTATGGTATTTTCGATACCTGGAACACTGGTGGGAAGTATGGTTGGATCTGTCGTTGCAGCAGTGTGACGGGCATATTATTGAAAAGGGTTTTAAATGCCACAAAAGATATCCAATTCCTTCTCCATTCAAAGCAATCCTACCTAAACGGGAACTATAGAGAGTCAGTCTAGTGTGAAAATTTTTACTTTTAACACATAAGACACTGTGGAGCTGAAATAGATTTTTTTTTTTTTTCGTTACCCTACGTTTACACCATGTTCCCGGCAGCAAAGGCAGTCCCGTTTCTGACAACCGTGAACAAAACGGGATTGACGAAATACAACGCAGAGGAACGGGATAAGCAAACTTGATCGCATCAAAACTTACCAGCACGTAACAAGCCGTAACAAGACTCAGAGACGATCCGTGTTTGGACGTGGAAGCCCTTTTTTCATCGGTATCGACCAGACCGTAGTAGAGAGCAACGATCAACCCGTTCCGCTACGGTCTGTTAGGTTTCTTATCGGCACCGTGACTGCCGTGGCAAATTTTTTGACAGTCAGAAAATCTGGCACGGCAACCCTGGCGATCATGGTCTGACAAGTTTGCTTATCCCGTTCCTCTGCGTTGTATTACGTTTTAAAATCCCGTTTTGTCCACGGTTGTAAGAAACGTGGCTGCCGGGAACTTGGTGTAAACGTAGGATTTCCTCCACGGCTTGTCACGGATACCTTGAGATACATGTACCTTGAAGAGACCTAACTAAACTTGGTAAATGGAGAAAAAACGAACAAACTCTCACGGAACACCACGTTTCGGACAAACGGGGCTGCCTACGCTACCGGAAACATGGTGTAAACGTAGGGTTACTTAAGCTGACAAATATACAATATAATCCAATGTCCAGACTTCCACCCGACCCCCCCCCCCCCAAACAGTATAAAGAGATAGAATGAGCGGAGTAGAACCAAGATCACGTGGTGCAATTTCGTGCAGTCTGAACTTGCTCTTCACTCTGCAGAAGCCAAAGAAATGTTCTCGAGCGCCATGCACGAGTCCCCGTGTTTAATCCTTAGGCTCCAAAGAGTAACTGAATATGTTTTTGCTACAATGAAGATCAGACTATATGGCAAAGAACGTGCAATCATTTATCCATGCTGTCCAAAATTTGTCTTTTGAAAAGACATGAAATTTTAAAATCCACCTAATTGGAAAGTGAAGATCTTTTAGTTTACTTTAACAAGTAGATTTATTTCTATTTCCTTTTTTTCCGTTTTTAATCGGTCGGCGTAAGCCGGACGATTAGAGAGACCACAAATTTCGGAAACCCGTCCGCTGAGGGCAAACTGATGTAACTGCAACTCGTAACAGCGTTCATTTACAGCATTACAACGCTTAACAAGCCTGTCGTGACCTTATTACAAATACTACTTTCGGTTGAGCGCAAGAATGAATAAACAGTCCTAGTAAACAGGCGTCAAGTAATCCCGTTCTCAACTTTTCAATTATGCAATAAACGGTGATTACAACTTGTTTAGCATTGAATTTTGTCATATTACCAATGTAATCAAAATGTCTAGCGAGCAGAAATGGAAAAACTCGTAGCAGTTTACTTTCAAAACAGTTATCAGAAATGGGGTCAGAGGTAATGAGTAATTGTATGAATGAAACGAGAGCGAATCAATTGTATCGCGTGATGTAAACACATTCTGTAGCCGTCGACTGTCTATATTATTCGGCAAACTTCGAGTGGGTCGTTGGTCACTATATACGTATTTACGGGATCGGTCGAGTTGTGACGAGTGTTGTCCGTATATGTTGCAGGTGTTGAAAAGTTCACGGGTCATCTAGGGTTGGGGCAAAGATAAAATCGCTACAGAAAGGAGTTTGAAAGGAATATTGCTGGAAAGAATTTAGAAATTTAGATTGTTCTGCTTTAGAGCAAAGTGATGTAAATGCAACTCGTAACAGGCGTAGGTTTAAAATAGTGATTGGCCGTGGGTTGTTTAACGCTATTGAGGCAAAAACGTGTGAAGCTGTGAGGGAAAGGGATGTAAACTTGTGTAAGGGTTATGACCTCTAACTTCTAAGTAGCGGAGAGGTCATTACGTAAGCATTTTCAGAATGGACTGGTGATCCCACGCCTGCAACTTTACAAGCCAGACTGTCCATTCACAGTACTGACCAGCAGTATCTGATTACGCATTTTTTTAGCGTCAGATGTGTTAAATTTTCATAACCCCTTACAGACACGACACTACCATTTTGTACGGTCAGTGACATGTTTCTTCTTGATGAGCTTAGATTGGAATCAGTCTGTCAGTCTGCTGACCCTTGACAAAACAATCCTGTGGGGCATTGAAAATATAGTGGGAAAGAGAGAGAAATGCTTGTAACCACCATCATCTCTTTTTCCAACAGCATTTTCTTCACCATATGAACGATTTTCAAAATAAAATTTTGTCATTTGGTTGAGTTAAATAGAGCATTTTCTCCGGAGGGGGGGGGGTGAAACTGCAACATAAATACTCTCACTTAAGATATAATTCTCCATGTCTGAATCAACGGACCAGGGAAAAGTTTAGGAGCATGTATTTTTTCCAAGGTATTTTTCTTTAGAGGGCTAAGCAAAACATGTTGCCTTTGCAGAGAGTGCAGATTCAGACCAGACTGTATAGAACATGTAGTCAGATCTTGGATCTGTCGTAACATTTTTTTATATGAGATATTCTAGTCAAGACAGCAATGGCCCTTCAATAAATAGGAAGCTTTTCCAAGCTTGACATGTCTGTTTCGTTAATTCAGGGTCTTAAGGTAAAACTCTCGACAATATGTATGTCTCACCAGACACTTTATATTAGTTGATTCTCATCCTTTCCACAAGGTCCAGTTTTTCAGATAAAGAGCACAAGGTTTACTGTAGCTATGCTCCTCGCTTATTAGAATGAATCAAATACATAACCTGTATTGGTCAAGGTTAAGAAAAGTTGCTTTTGCAGACAATAAAAGATCGAGATTAGACTGTCCTTTGAGTGCAGTGCAGATCAATATTACACACGTAGATATCTTAGATCATAATTGGATGTTCGCGTAGGATATAGATCTGTAAATGAAACTGTAATATTTGTACAGTGGTTTCTGACTGAAAACGGCCAGTAGATTAACTCAGAGTTTTAACTCTTTACCACACAATCCCAGTTTTAACAACCTTGAGGGAAAAGGCTGTTGAAAACATTGCAGAAAAGGGGGAAATGCTGATCCATCATTTTCTCCTTTTACCACGATGTTATCTACCTTTTCAACGATTCAACTCATCATTTGGGCTACAGTCAAATTCGATTCGTAATGTCTAAATGCTTTCGATTTTGACAAGTCTAAAATTTCGTTGGTTGGTGAAGAGATGACGGTTACGTAGATATTAGTTACATTCTTTAGAAGTACGGTTGGAAAATTTGGCAAGCAGACGTTGTGGCCAGGGTGATTCGGCCCAGGAAGATTTAGCCAGCCAAAAATATTAGAGAGGACAATTTATCTCGATAGATACGATGGCTTGTTAAAAATGGAGAAATAGATAGCCCACTAGCGGCCAAAAATAAACAATTCGGGAGTCAAAATGCAAACACATTTTATACGATTTATTCAAATTATTTAAAAGTAAAAAACTAAGGATATTATTAAGAGTCTGGCAATGTGCTACAGTACACTCTGTCTGTGTTCCAATAGTTAGTAGAAAAGTGAGTCTTGTAACTATATTAAAGTTACCAAAGTTGCTAAAGTTAGAATAATAAAGAATATCAGATTTTGTGTTTATGTGTGTGTGTGTGTGTTTTTTTTTTTTTTTTTTCTTTAGTAAAAGGCTGGTAGGTACTGTTAATCTTGTAAGAGTGATGTCTAAAGCTTGATAATAAGAATTGCTGATTAGAATTCCGTATCTTTTACGTTCTATTGCTGACGGCTGGCAAATCTCTACTTAGACCATTCCGTTAAACTACTAATTTGTAAAAGACAGGTTGAAAAAAAAAAGGTTCCTAGGTGGTTCAGTTGTATGGTGTAGGATTCGACACTTGTGTTTTTCGTGGGAGTGTCATCAGGTAGGATACCTCAGAGCCCTTGCCTAGTACTAGTGAAATCCTTGACAAATATGAATAAGAAGGCTGTCGCCGCGATATGACTGAAATAATGTTCAAAGCGACCAAAAACACAAAACAACCAATTACTCAACCAGTTTATTACTAAATTAGATGATTTCCACATAGTCCTTTGCAAGAATAAGAATGGATTTCTTTATCCATTGTCAAGGTTCTAATTCAGTATAAAAGGCAATATAACATGGGGTTCTTACTCCCATACACAGTTAAACAACTACCATTTGATATGTGATTTTCAAAAACAGTGTGGTTATTCAGTGTCGACCGATTACAGTGCTGACAGCCTTTTGATTTTTTTAGCGATCAAAGCTTCACTGCTCTATTGAGTAAAAACAAAAGGTTCACTGAAGAAGTGAAAATTAACACATACAGCTATATTTTCTAAAGTCTATATGATTGTTTAACACCATTTATACCAGAGCTAGTTGCTTGTATTAAACTGTCTGGAGTGACTTTGTTTTAGACATTCGATGTGTAAGAATTAAACAACAAAGTTCTAGGCATGGGGAATGGTCTTTGTGTCGAAACATCAAGTTCTTGGACCGTGTTTGATTGGTAAGTCCTTACTTTAAAAGCACACTGCAAAACTATTAAAACTGCAAATTTGACCCTATACCAAACGAAAAAAATTTAAACTGGTCCAAATTCATTGCTGGTCACAAAATTTGTTATCAAGTTTTAATTGACGTCCGATTTGACGTTTGCAAAGGCTTTCAATAAAGAATAGAACTTTTTGTAGTCTGGTAAAAGACTAACTCTAACATGACACGTGAATTCTGCTCTATAAACACAGTGCAACGAAAGCGTGGTAAAATCTACGTTATTCTATGTAGAGTGACGTCATTCTGTATACTAGTAAAGTGACGTCATTCTGTATAAAGTAAGTAAGTAAGATATTCAACGGAATATAATCTGCATCCGTGTTTTTACTCTAGGTATCAACTTGTTTTCCATTGATTAAGAGTTGGTCATGTTAGAATCGAAATAATCTTCTTTCTATCGTGGTTTATCGTTCAATAAACCACATTGTGAGTTATGAGGCGCAATGAATAAACCACTCGGGCTATCGCCTTCGAGGATTATTTATTGTGCCTCATAACTCACAACTGTGGGTTATTGAACGATAAACCATGATAGAAAGAAAATTATTTCTTAATTGCCCCATTTTAATGAAAAAATAGTCTATAAACTGTAAAATCTAGGTGCAAATTACAATATTCAGATAGCATTACAGTCTATTCTTATTAAAGATATTCAGATACCATCAAAGTCTACTCTAACTGTAAAAATATTCAGGCACCATTAAAGTCTACTCTAACCGTAAAAATATTCAGGGACCATTAAAGTCTACTCTTACTGGAATAATGAGACACCATTATTGTCTGCTCTTACTAAAATATTCAGGCACCACTATAGTCTACTCTTACTAAAATGTTAAGGCACCATTATAGTCTCTTCTTACTGAAAATATTCAGGCACCATTATGGTCTACTTTTACTAAAATATTCAGGCACTATCGTAGTCTACTATTACTAAAATACTTAGGCGTTATTATAGTCTGCTTTTACTGAAAATATTAATGCACCACTATAGTCTACTCTTACTGAAATTGTTCTGGCACCATTGTAGTCTACTCTTACTGAAATTATTCAAACACCATTGTAGTTTACTCTTACTGAAATTGTTCTGGCAACATCGTAGTCTACTCTTACTGAATTTTTTCAGGCACCACTATAGTCTACTTTTACTGATAAAATTCTGGCAGCATTGTATTCTACTCTTATTGAAATTGTTCAGGCACAATTATAGCCTACTCTTACAGAAACTGTTAAGGTACAATTAAAGTCTACACTCATTAAATTATTCAGACACCATTATGGTCTAGTCTTACCTAAATATTCAGGCACCATTATAGTCTACTCTTACTTAAATATTGTTCAGGCACCATTTTATTTCTCCCTTACTGAAATATTTGGCACTTTTATGGTCTACTCTTACTGAAAATATTCATGCACCATTAATTTTTTCTCTTCCTTTAATATTCAGGCACTTTTATAGCCTACTCTTACTGAAATATATTCAGACACCATCAAAGTCTACTCTTACTGAAAATCTTCAGGCACCACTCAAGTCTACTCTTACTGAAAATATTCAGGCATCATTATAGTTGACTGTTACTGAAAAATTCAGCCACTGTTATAGTCCAATCTTACTGAAATTGTTCAGGCACCATTATAGTTTACCCTTACCAAAACATTCAGGCACAATTATAGTCTACTCTTACTGAAAATATTCAGGCACAATTATAGTCTTATCTTACTGAAAATATTCAGGCACCATTGTAGTGTACTCTTACCCGAAAATATTCTGGCACCATCATAGTCTACTATTACTGAAACTAACTGAAAATATTCAGGCACCATCATAGTCTCTTCTTATTGAAATAGTCGGGCACCATTATAGCTTTTTCATACTAAAATATTCAGGCATTATTATTACTATTACTGAAAATATTCAGGCACCATTACATTTTTCTCATACTAAAATATTCAGGCACCATTATAGTCTCCTCTTACTGAAAATGTCTGGTAAAGACTTTTCGCATGTTTTATTCAGGCATTCGGGCATTATTATTACTCTTACTGAAAATATTCAGGCACCATTATAGTCTCTTCTTATTGAAATAGTCGGGCACCATTATAGTTTTTTCATACTAAAATATTCAGGCATTATTATTGCTCTTACTGAAAATATTCAGGAACCATTATTGTCTCTTCTTACTGAAATAGTCGGGCACCATTATAGTTTTCTCATACTAAAATATTCAGGCACCATTATAGTCTCCTCTTACTGAAAATGTCTGGTAAAGACTTCTCGCATGTTTTTTATTAAAAGGTATAGTCTATAACAGTAAAACCAATGTCTTCTTTTTCATATTTCAATCAGTCTTAAGTAATAAGACTTTAAAGCTTCATCACAAACTCTGTTAACTTAAGTTCCATAGGCAAGGACACTGATTAATTGAGGAGTTATGCTACAGCCACTTCCACAGCTAATTTAAGAATTTGGAATTTAACCTGTAGTTAGGATGCTTTGTGAATATGATCCCAAGACAGTTTCAATAAAAATATAGAGGATACTTGTTTTGTTTTTTTACGGCGAAAGATCGAAATTTATTTCACCGAGTGAACATCATCGGTAATATTTTCACCAGTAGCGCAGCCACGAGTGAAAATATTACTGATGATGTTCACGAGATGAAATAAATTTTGATCTTTAACCGAAAAAAAACAAATATTCTATTTATTTCACGCTTTTAACCCTTCCTGGGGGGAACTTAATCAAAATCCAGTACAGTTCTTTTCGGTTATTCCCCGTGGCGTACCCCCTCCGCTAGCAACGTATTACAATATTACTTCAAGCGCGAGAAATGTAAGGTAAATTACATCAATATTTCCATCTGGTTGTGAGGCACGCGCATTTTACCTAGGTAACTAGTGGCGGGAACAACTGTTTCCGCCTTCAATTGAAGTTAGAATGTAAATAACGGTATTTTCACTGGTCGTAACCATGAAATATCGAATTTATATTTCACCGATATTTCTCGATAACCTACCGGAAAGCATGCAATAAAGGAACAGATTTGTTGTATAGCCTACTGTTACTGAAGTATGTACAGCCTACTGTTACTGAAAATACTCGAGAACAAAATTTAATGTCTACTGTTACTTAAAATATTCAGGCACCATTAAAGTCTACTACTAGTATTACTTAAAACGTCAGCCGCCGTTAAAGTCTACTGTTACTGAAAATATTCAGGCACCATTAAAGTCTAGTGTTACTAAAAAGATTTAGGGACCATCAAAGTCTACTACTAAGGAAATACTTCATGCACCATTAAAGTCTACTGTTACTGAAATTATTCAGGCACCATTAAAGTGTACTGTTACTAAAAATATTCATGCACCATTATAGTCTACTCATTCTGAAATATTCAGGAACCAATAAGGTTTAGTCTTACCGAAAATTTTCCGGCAGCATTAAATTCTCGTGTACTGAAAAATTTTGGGGGAAATTGAAGTCCACTGTCATTAAAAATATTTAGGCACCATTGAAGTCTATGGTCACTGAAAATATTAAGTTGACATTAAAGCCTACAGTCTCTTAAATATTCAGGCACCAGTAAACTTGTCTTTTACTGAAAATACTCGGGGTGAAATGAAGTCTTCTGTCACTGAAAATCGTCAGACACCATTAAAGTCTACTTTTACTGAAAATCATAAGGCACCAGTAAGTCTACCCTTACTGAAAATACTCAGGCACTGTTATTGAAAATATTCAGGTACCATTAAAATCTATTTTCACTAAAAGTACCCAGCCACCATTAATACTAAACCTCTTTAATAAATGGAATGAAACTTTGAAGCCGATAGTAAGAAAAAAAATGCGATTTCTAAAGTATTTGGGTGGGGGGAAATATCTTCTTATCGGACAATGTAGGTCCAAGATCAGACTGCACAGAATGTGCAGTTTGATCTTTACTGTTACTGAAATTATATACTGTTACTGAAATTACTGATACTAGGTCTATTACGATATTTGAAGTAACGATAAAGTCATAAATCGACAATGGGAGTGTTGAAGTTCATCCTTTTTTTAACCATTCAGGTATTGCGCCTTGTAAACAATTCCGGCTACGAGTTTTTTGAACTTGATGTTTATCCTGACAATAATTTTTCCGGCTACAATGCAATCTCTATATGCTCGGATCAACATTTTTGTGGGAATTTCCCCTGTGTCATAACCTATGGGCAGCTGACTTTTTATAGTCACTTTGTCACATGTCATAAAAATGTACCAAGAAGAATAAACGGTGGAAAAGTACATAAACTGATTGACACGTCTTGCTGTTACTCCAAATCATGGACTAGCATATTACTATTGCTGAGTGGTGACATACATCCATGTCCTGGGCCCGCTCCGACTGGTGAATATTCTACAAACTGTAATCAGTTAACAAGAGAGGTCTTCACTTTATTCATTTGAACATTTGGAGTCTACTGCCAAAGATCGATGAAATGCGCTTGTTAGCAAAGGACACTAATGTTGCCTGCTTGTGTCTGTCGGAAACATGGCTCGATAACACTACTTTTGACTCAGAAGTCAACTTTACAAACTATACTCTACGCCGCAGGAACAGAAATCGCCATGGTGGTGGTGTTGTCATTTATATACGGAAAGATATTGCTTTCAACCCAAGGGATGATCTTGACCATGAACAGCTAGAGAGGCAACTTTTGTTGACATTCTCTTCTCCAAGACGAAGCCCATTTTATGCGGCGTGATGTATCGACCGCCTAAGCAGTCAAATTTTTATGAAATTTTAGAAACTGTGTTAACAGAATTAGTATCTTTAAATTCCCATGAATCTATTTTATTAGGAGATTTTAATACTAATGTTCATTCTACAAAAATGTGCTTTAGTCAGAACTTTTAAATCATTCTGTAGTTTATTTAGCTTGACGCAAATTATAAATGATTTTACCAGGATTTCACCCGACTGTTCAACAACGCTAGATCTTATTTTAGTGTCTGATTGTGAGAAAATTTCTCCAAGTAGTGTTATTGATTGTTGTATAAGTGACCATTTATTGACATTTTGTACTAGGACAGTTACTCGGGAAACTATTGGTAAACACAATACTGTTGATATTCGGTCCTTGAACCATTTTAACAAAGATGCATTCCAACAGTCTCTTTTTTGAGCAGACTGGACTGATGTTTTGATAATGATGATGTTAACTCGGCTTGGAACAATTTTAAGAAAATTTTCTTACCTATTCTTGACAAAAATGCTCCAGTCAAACGTATTCGCATTAAGCAACGTACGGAAGCCTGAATTGACTCAGATGTTCTTAAGTGCATTAAGGACAGAGATACTGCATTTAAAGTTTATAAACAGAACAAAACAGATGAAAATTTGTCTGCTTTTAGAAGACTTAGGAACGAAGCTCAGTCATGCATACTTAATGCCAAGAAAAACTACTTCAGTTCTGTTTTAAGTAATCCAAATGACTCAAAGTCTATATGGGACCATCTTAAGAAATTGGGGCTTTCATCCAAAAAAGGTCAACCTTCATGTTGTATTGGCTTGAATATTGACGGTGAAGTGTGTTTTGATAAACTGAAAGTGGCTGATAAGTTTAACACTTTCTATATATCTGTAGCAGCCAAACTTGTTGAAAAATTACCTGAAAGTGTTAAAAATTTTGGTCAAAGTTTCGTTTTTAGATTTTATTCATCCAAAGGCGTTAAACCTGATAAATTTAGCTTTTCCTTAGTTTCTCAGAATAAGGCGTTTAAATACCTGAATAATTTAAACTCAAAGAAAGCTACTGGACTTGACGATATCCCTGCACGATTTGTCAAGGACGCTGCCCCTATTACTGCTTATCCCATATCACATATAATCAACCTATCTTTAATTCAGGGAAGCGTACCAGATAGTTTAAAGTCTGCTCGTGTCATTCCTTTATTCAAGAAAAACGATAAGACTGAAGTAGGCAGTTATCGCCCCGTACCTATCTTAAACATTATTTCAAAAATTTTAGAAAGAGTTGTTTATGACCATCTGAATGATTATCTTACATCAAAAGATCTTTTATTTAAATATCAGTCAGGTTTCAGGAGTAAATTCTCGACCGAAAACTGTCTTATTTACCTTACTGATTTTATTCGTTTCCATATGGATAAAGGAAATTATGTTGGGATGATTTTACTCGACCTTCAGAAAGCGTTTGATACAGTCAATCATTCCATTCTTTTAATGAAACTAAAAGCCCTTGGTCTTTCTGGGCCGACTGTCCGCTGGTTTTCTTCCTACCTGTCTGACCGGCAACAATTAGTAGATGTCTCTGGTACATTTTCCTCCAAGGCTAAAAGTAAATGTGGTGTTCCTCAGGGTTCGATATTAGGCCCTCTTCTCTTTCTAATTTACGTTAACGATATGTCAGCTGTCGTTAAACACAAGTTATTATTATATGCAGACGACTCTGCCATCCTGGTTCATGGTAAACATATTCATGAAATTGAATCATTACTCAGTTCTGAATTGGAAACTGTCAGTGAATGGTTAATAAGTAACAAACTCTCTTTGCATTTGGGAAAAACTGAATCTGTTCTATTTGGTTCCAAACACAAACTCAAAACCCAATCTAAGCTCAATGTCTCATGCAAAGGTCAATCAATTGAAGCTAGAGAATGGGTTAAATACCTGAGAGCAACCATAGATCAGAGCCTCTCTTTTGAATCCATGGCCAGGTCTGTCCTATGTAAAGCAAATGGACGTCTCAAGTTTTTATACAGAAAAGTAAGGTTCTTGTCTTGTCATACGAAGAAGTTACTGGTTATGTCTATTATACAGTGTCACTTAGACTATGCTTCGACAGTGTGGTTTTACTCAGTTACACATGCGTTAAGAAATAAACTGCAGACCACACAAAAGAAAGTAATCAGATTTGTACTGAATCTTGATTTCAGAACTCGCATTGAAAATGAACATTTCTCAAAACTAGACTGGTTATCTGTTTCTAAAAGGGTTGACTTTACAACCCTGTGCCATGTTTTCAAGATTAATGCTAATAAAGCACCTCTGTATATGCATGAAAACTTCTCTCCAATTAGCGACACCTATCAATATAGTACTAGACTGAGAGTAACTGTCAATGGTAACAGTGACGACTCAGAACATTTTTTCAAAGAGAGTGGGCGCTTTTCAATTCCAAGGGTCAAAGGCTTTGGCAAAAAGTCTTTTTCCTATAGAAGAATTTTGCTGTGGAATGAACTGCCCCAACAAATCAGGGATACCGAAAGCTTTCTTGTATTTAAACCCAGATTAAAAAGTTACTTGTTGAAATGCGTCTTTACTCGAAAATTGCCATTTACTGTGATAAGTCATATTTCAAATAGTCATAAGTTGCCATAAATCATTTTTAGTTAACTCTGATTTTGTCAATTATGAGGCATATCCTCCTATGTCACACTTTCTTATTTATTATTATTTTAGACATTTACATGGGGCTACAAGAAAGTATACATGGAAAAGGTTAACACCATTACAAAAGGGAAGGTTAGATTTTTTCTTAATTGATCAAAACCTTCTTTCATTTGTTAGAAACTGTGATATAGATATAAGTTACAGGTCTGATCACTCAATAATTGTGCTTGAACTTCAGTTTTCAAAGCAGGAGCATGGAAAAGGATTTTGGAAGTTCAATAATTCATTATTAAAAGATAAAGAATATGTCGATTGTATAAACAAAAAAATAGATAGCGTAATCTTGCAATATTGTTTGCCAGTATACAGTACTGAAAATGTTCTAAACGTTGATAAATCACAGTTACAATTTATAATAGATGATCAACTTTTTTTGGAAACATTGTTAATGGAAATACGCGGGGAAACCATTTCATTTTCTACTTATAAAGCCAAAACAAAATGTATAAGAGAAAACTCCATTGAAAAAGAAATTTCCTATTTAGAAAATAATCTTAATGAAACAAACAAAGACAGGCTATGTTCACTACAATTAGAATTGGAAACTTTAAGGAAGGAAAGGCTAAATGGTTTTTTCATTAGATCAAGATCAAACTGGATTGACAACGGAGAAAAAGTAACTAATTATTTTTGTAATTTAGAGAAACAGCATGTAGCTTCAAAAACTATGCATTATATAGAAAAGGAAGATGGAACTCACATATTTGATCAAAAAGAAATTTTAAAAGAAACCAAACGATTTTATGAAAATTTATATACTGAACCAAATAACGTTGTTGATTTCGATCTTTCTGAACAATTAGTAGGGTGTTCTGTAAAAAAATTAAATGAAAAACAGAAAAAGGATATTGAAGGACTGCTACAATACAATGAGGTCACAGATACCCTAAAGAATATGAAAAATGATAAGAGCCCCGGAAATGACGGATTTACTTCAAATTTTTATAAGTTTTTTTGGAATAAGATTGCTCATTTTGTTGTAAAAGCTTTAAATCAAGCGTTTATATCTAAATCATTTTCACGGAATGTTAAACTGGGAACAATAACTTGTATTCCGAAAGAAAATAAAGAAAGACAATTTTTAAAAAATTGGAGACCAATCACGCTTTTAAATGTCCTATATAAACTTGCATCTGGAAGTATTGCTAAAAGAATTAAGAATGCTTTAAATGATATAATTTCAAGTGATCAAACGGGTTTTTTACAAAATAGATTCATAGGGGAAAATACCAGATTAGTGTATGATATTATGCAATATTGTGAAGAACATAGAATACCTGGATTGTTAATGTTAATTGATTTTGAGAAAGCTTTTGACTCCTTATCCTTTAACTTTATTGAACAAACGTTATCTTTCTTTAACTTTGGTGAAATGGTTCGAGAATGGATTAAGTTATTTTTGTATAATACGGAAGTATGTGTTCAAGTTAACGGTTTTCTTTCGGATTATTTCATGGTCAAAAGGGGCTGCAGACAAGGAGATCCAATTTCAGCATACATTTTTATTCTTTGTACAGAAATTCTTAACATCAAAATAAATCAAGGTGCTGTCAGCACTGTAATCGGTCGACACTGAATAACCACACTGTTTTTGAAAATCACATATCAAATGGTAGTTGTTTGAACTGTGTATGGGAGTAAGAACCCCATGTTATATTGCCTTTTATACTGAATTAGAACCTTGACAATGGATAAAGAAATCCATTCTTATTCTTGCAAAGGACTATGTGGAAATCATCTAATTTAGTAATAAACTGGTTGAGTAATTGGTTGTTTTGTGTTTTTGGTCGCTTTGAACATTATTTCAGTCATATCGCGGCGACAGCCTTCTTATTCATATTTGTCAAGGATTTCACTAGTACTAGGCAAGGGCTCTGAGGTATCCTACCTGATGACACTCCCACGAAAAACACAAGTGTCGAATCCTACACCATACAACTGAACCACCTAGGAACCTTTTTTTTTCAACCTGTCTTTTACAAATTAGTAGTTTAACGGAATGGTCTAAGTAGAGATTTGCCAGCCGTCAGCAATAGAACGTAAAAGATACGGAATTCTAATCAGCAATTCTTATTATCAAGCTTTAGACATCACTCTTACAAGATTAACAGTACCTACCAGCCTTTTACTAAAAAGAAAAAAAAAACACACACACACACACAAACACAAAATCTGATATTCTTTATTATTCTAACTTTAGCAACTTTGGTAACTTTAATATAGTTACAAGACTCACTTTTCTACCAACTATTGGAGCACAGACAGAGTGTACTGTAGCATATTGCCAGACTCTTAATAATATCCTTAGTTTTTTACTTTTAAATAATTTGAATAAATCGTATAAAATGTGTTTGCATTTTGACTCCCGAATTGTTTATTTTTGGCCGCTAGTGGGCTATCTATTTCTCCATTTTTAACAAGCCATCGTATCTATCGAGATAAATTGTCCTCTCTAATATTTTTGGCTGGCTAAATCTTCCTGGGCCGAATCAGCCTGGCCACAACGTCTGCTTGCCAAATTTTCCAACCGTACTTCTAAAGAATGTAGCTAATATCTACGTAACCGTCATCTCTTCACCAACCAACGAAATTTTAGACTTGTCAAAATCGAAAGCATTTGGACATTACGAAT
Organism: Hippopus hippopus; assembly: GCA_946811185.2. Lineage (NCBI taxonomy): Eukaryota > Metazoa > Mollusca > Bivalvia > Cardiida > Cardiidae > Hippopus > Hippopus hippopus. The sequence goes on from OX328112.1 coordinate 20,360,324, forward strand.
CGAATTTGACTGTAGCCCAAATGATGAGTTGAATCGTTGAAAAGGTAGATAACATCGTGGTAAAAGGAGAAAATGATGGATCAGCATTTCCCCCTTTTCTGCAATGTTTTCAACAGCCTTTTCCCTCAAGGTTGTTAAAACTGGGATTGTGTGGTAAAGAGTTAAAACTCTGAGTTAATCTACTGGCCGTTTTCAGTCAGAAACCACTGTACAAATATTAGTTTCATTTACAGATCTATATCCTACGTGAACATTCAATTATGATCTAAGATATCTACGTGTGTAATATTGATCTGCACTGCACTCAAAGGACAGTCTAATCTCGATCTTTTATTGTCTGCAAAAGCAACTTTTCTTAACCTTGACCAATACAGGTTATGTATTTGATTCTTTCTAATAAGCGAGGAGCATAGCTACAGTAAACCTTGTGCTCTTTATCTGAAAAACTGGACCTTGTGGAAAGGATGAGAATCAACTAATATAAAGTGTCTGGTGAGACATACATATTGTCGAGAGTTTTACCTTAAGACCCTGAATTAACGAAACAGACATGTCAAGCTTGGAAAAGCAGCCTATTTATTGAAGGGCCATTGCTGTCTTGACTAGAATATCTCATATAAAAAATGTTACGACAGATCCAAGATCTGACTGCATGTTCTATACAGTCTGGTCTGAATCTGCACTCTCTGCAAAGGCAACATGTTTTGCTTAGCCCTCTAAAGAAAAATATCTTGGAAAAAATACATGCTCCTAAACTTTTCCCTGGTCCGTTGATTCAGACATGGAGAATTATATCTTAAGTGAGAGTATTTATGTTGCAGTTTCACCCCCCCCCCCCCCCGGAGAAAATGCTCTATTTAACTCAACCAAATGACAAAATTTCATTTTGAAAATCGTTCATATGGTGCAGAAAATGCTGTTGGAAAAAGAGATGATGATGGTTACAAGCATTTCTCTCTCTTTCCCACTATATTTTCAATGCCCCACAGGATTGTTTTGTCAAGGGTCAGCAGACTGACAGACTGATTCCAATCTAAGCTCATCAAGAAGAAACATGTCAGTGACCGTACAAAATGATAGTGCCGTGTCTGTAAGGGGTTATGAAAATTTAACACATCTGACGCTAAAAAAATGCGTAATCAGATACTGCTGGTCAGTACTGTGAATGGACAGTCTGGCTTGTAAAAGTTGCAGGCGTGGGATCACCAGTCCATTCTGAAAATGCTTACGTAATGACCTCTCCGCTACTTAGAAGTTAGAGGTCATAACCCTTACACAAGTTTACATCCCTTTCCCTCACAGCTTCACACTTTTTTGCCTCACTAGCGTTAAACAACCCACGGCCAATCACTATTTTAAACCTACGCCTGTTACGAGTTGCATTTACATCACTTTGCTCTAAAGCAGAACAATCTAAATTTCTAAATTCTTTACAGCAATATTCCTTACAAACTCCTTTCTGTAGCGATTTTATCTTTGCCCCAACCCTAGATGATCCGTGAACTTTTCAACACCTGCAACATATACGGACAACACTCGTCACAACTCGACCGATCCCGTAAATACGTATATAGTGACCAACGACCCACTCGAAGTTTGCCGAATAATATAGACAGTCGACGGCTACAGAATGTGTTTACATCACGCGATACAATTGATTCGCTCTCGTTTCATTCATACAATTACTCATTACCTCTGACCCCATTTCTGATAACTGTTTTGAAAGTAAACTGCTACGAGTTTTTCCATTTCTGCTCGCTAGACATTTTGATTACATTGGTAATATGACAAAATTCAATGCTAAACAAGTTGTAATCACCGTTTATTGCATAAATGAAAAGTTGAGAACGGGATTACTTGACGCCTGTTTACTAGGACTGTTTATTCATTCTTGCGCTCAACCGAAAGTAGTATTTGTAATAAGGTCACGACAGGCTTGTTAAGCGTTGTAATGCTGTAAATGAACGCTGTTACGAGTTGCAGTTACATCAGTTTGCCCTCAGCGGACGGGTTTCCGAAATTTGTGGTCTCTCTAATCGTCCGGCTTACGCCGACCGATTAAAAATGAAAAAAATATCACAGGAATAAAAGTTAAACAACGAGAATACATAATATCACAATTTGCAGACGACACAACGCTTTTTTTAGATGGTTCAGAAAAATCGCTCAAAAGTACATTACAGTTACTTGAAAATTTTTCACATATTTCAGGCCTGAGGGTCAATTTCGATAAAACGAAGCTAATATGGATTGGATGCATGAAATATAGTTCAAGATCTATTAAAACAAAATGGAAACTATCTTGGGGGGGAAACACAATTTAAATTACTTGGGATACATTTCAATGTTGATCTGAAACAAATGATAAAAAATAATTTTGAACCAAAACTACAAAGCATTAAAAATAGTATATCCTACTGGAATAGGAGAAAACTAACTCCTATTGGAAAAATAACTGTAGTTAAAAGCATTTTAATCTCCTTACTTACCAATCTGTTTATTAGTTTACCATCACCATCGGATGAATACATGAAAAGTTTAAATGATATGTTATATAAATTCGTATGGGATGGCACGGCTAAAATAAAACGGAGTATTTTTATAAAGAAGTACACAGAAGGGGGTCTAAAAATGATAGATGTAAATAGCTATAACATGAGTATGAAAATTAAATGGTTAAAAAAACTTGTTGCTAGTGGTAAAGGCGACTGTTATATATTTATTAATGGAATATTTGATACACAAAAATTATTCAATTTAGGTATTTCGTATTGTAAACAAATCGTGAAAACTATTAAAAACGATTTTTGGATTGATGTCCTACAGTCTTTTACTACATATATATCGAAATGTAAATTTACAAATTGGGTAGATATAATGAATATGCCATTGTTTTATAATGACAGTATCATAATCGAGTCAAATTACGTCTATGATTCCATAATGTACACTGCCGGTATAAGATACATCAAAGACCTTTTAAATGAAAATGGTCATTTTAAAATTTGGAATGAAATCAATAAACTTACCAATAATAAAACAAATTTCTTAAGGTACTACAGTTTATTAAACTCAGTTAAGAGCTTCTTGTCGAAGCATCATATACTAATTCAAAAGAAATTTCTAAATGAATACCATAACCCTAGCATTAACTGTTATTTTTTTCAAATATTAACTAAAAAAGAAATAAACAAACATATTTACAACAAATTAATTGAGAACAGAGAAACTCCGTCATGTAGAGTCAAGTGGAACTCAATATACAATGATTTAAAAATTGATTGAAATCTATTTCACGGAAGTGTTTTTAAATGTACTCAAGATACTTATACACAATGGTTCCAGACAAGAATAGTTCACAGGATCCTCCCAACAAATTCGCTACTTTTCAAAATGAACTTGATCGATACTAATTTATGTACTTTCTGTGGAACACATGAAGAAACACTTTTACATTTGTTCTATAATTGTGATTATATAACGCCTTTGATGAATAAAATTACAACAATATTAAAAAATTTTGACCGCAATTTACAAATAAATAGTAGAATTTTTCTTTTGGGCACATATAAACCAAACTTTTTGTTAGACAATTTGCTTCTAGAAGTTAAAAAATATATTTACTTTTGTAGAAATAAAACTTATAAACCGTCACTTATTGGTATGAAGAATTTTCTTACTACCGCTGTGAATATCCATAGTAATACGAAAACGACTGGGCTTGAAAACTATAAAATGACAACTGTGGAACATAACAGAACAGAACAGAACATATATTTTATTGGACAAGCACAAGTGTACATAGTCAAATATTGCATGATTCATATAACAAAGCATTTGTCAAGGCCTCTCTCTCTCCTTCCCTCTCTCTCTCTCTCTCGATCACACAATTTCTCTACTTCACTCTCTCTCTCTCTATTTCCCTCTATCCCTCCCCCCCCCCCAAAAAAAAAAAACAAAAAAACTGCTTATAAGTGAGGATGACATACGAAAGGAGTTTCACTCAATTTGTAAAAGATGATGATTAATATGTTTATAAAAAGCTTATATTATACTAACACAATGATGATATAACCATTAGTTGTACAGAAAATGAAATCGCACTGATAATGCAGATTCGATATATTGTGCTACATTTGAAATTGTTCTTTTTTCTTGTTTGTTGAAAAGTTCAACCAACTTATACATACTTGGACTTCTAAAATAGAAACCATCTATGTACTGCCTGCGTAAAATACTATACTTTGGACATATAAACATAAAGTGAAATTCGTCCTCTACCTCGTTCATATTGCACAATAAACACACTCTTTCATTTCGCGGTGTTCTGTTACTAGAAAATCTGCCTGTTTGAATCCGAAGAGAGTGTGCTGAGATTCTAAGTCGACAAAGGTGGGAGCGAAGTGAAATAGGCAAAATGTTTAAATACTCTTCGAAACAAAGAGAAGATTTTATATTTTTGTATAGTATTAAAGAGCTACTGTCCCTTATATGAGAAAACCATTCTTGCTTGAAGCAATCTACCATTTTCTCCTTCAAAAGGCTCAAAATAAGTACTGGGTTATAAGAAGCGGGATTATTAAAAACATCCGAAAAACCATAAATATCTAAAATACTTTTAACGTTAAAAACCCAATTTTTCTTGCCACATTTAACATCATGTAGTGACTGTAAATAAACACTTTTCAATATAATATTTTCTGTTTGCAGCACTTTGAACCAATACTTAATAATCTTATGATATCGTAGTATATACATCGGAAATCGACCGAGCTCTCCATAGACAGCCATCGTACTCGTACTTGTTCGTACTTGTAAAATACTTTTACAAAACTTAAGAACGCCTTCCATAAATCACTATCGATTTCAGAATAAGCATAGTTTTTTAAACACACAATAAATGATGCCATTTTTTTTTTTTATTTTGCACCAATCAATTTCATCATATTTTTGTTTTTCACACACACACACGCGCGCGCGCACACACACGCTTTATTGCCACAGATTTTAAACTGAAATTATTTCATTTTTCATAATGCTACTTTTTTGAAAAGATGAATGTATGTGAGCCGTTCTCCGTGAAAAGGGGGCTTAATGCATCTGCGAGAAGGTATCGACCCAGGTCAGCCTGCGCAGTTCGCGCAGGCTGACCTGGACCGAAACTTTTCGCTAAAGGTCAGTTTTCTGTATGTCCAAGGACCATTCTACCTAGTGATTAGGTCGGTTTTGAGAAAAAAAAAGTGGCTGTTGTGGATTCAAAAGTATATGATGGCTTGCTTGGCATGATGGATTACGGAGAGGCATCGAGCACCTTTTTGCCAGAGAATGTCTCATATATATTATTGTATGTTTTTATAAGAAAGTGTTTTCTTTCATAAAGTTATTGTAAATACGTTTAAATGTTGGTAAATACGTTTATATCGTTTATATGATTAGAAATGAAACTAACACTGTCTACTAACAGCTTATGTAAGGTATGGTGGGGGATGACCACGACCCCCACGTACCTATTGACGTGGTAAATAAAGCAAAAAAAAAAAAGAATAATAAAAAAAAATCAATATAGTACTAGACTGAGAGTAACTGTCAAGGGTAACAGTGACGACTCAGAACATTTTTTCAAAGAGAGTGGGCGCTTTTCAATTCCAAGGGTCAAAGGCTTTGGCAAAAAGTCTTTTTCCTATAGAAGACTTTTGCTCTGGAATGAACTGCCCCAACAAATCAGGGATACCGAAAGCTTTCTTGTATTTAAACCCAGATTAAAAAGTTACTTGTTGAAATGCGTCTTTACTCGAAAATTGCCATTTACTGTGATAAGTCATATTTCAAATAGTCATAATTTGCAATAAATCATTTTTAGTTAACTCTGATTTTGTCAATTATGAGGCATATCCTCCTATGTCACACTTTCTTATTTATTATTATTTCAAGGACCACAATAAAAATAAGGGATTTATAATCCCTTTTTTGTGTCATCCTTTGTATTTGAATATAGTTTGTTATCATTTCATTATCATGTCCATGTAATCTCATGTATAGTGCTTTTATGATGTCATATATTTTATACAGAAATAAATCTATCTATCTATCTATCTATCTATCTATCTATTCACGTTGACAACAAAAGGCCGTTAAGTCGTGCTTAGCAGTCGAAGGGTTACAATCTACTTTTATTGAAAATACTGCGCCGCTGTTAAAAGTCTTCTTTTGCCAAAAATATTCAGGCACCATCAAAGACTTCTCTTACGGAAAATACTCAGGAACCGGTAAAGTCTATTTTAACTGAAATTACTCTCGAAAGTTTGCCCTTTTTGAGAAATTTCAAACGAAACCGTGCACATGCAGGCGGTCATGCAATGAGAAAATGCGCAAGTAGTTTGTCTATGAATAATAGTATAGCAATTAAAATATGTGCTCTAGTTATTCTTTTAAGTCTTTGATTTCAATGCTTTTTACTTCAATGACCCAGAAAAACGGTTGTATATGAACAGTGTCATGTTATTGAATTCTAGTTTGGCAAACAACTGTAGGATACACTCCCAGTTCAGTCGCCCCCCCCCCCCCTCCCCCCAACATAAGTGCAGGTTAGAAAATGTTCGGCCCTGCTGGTACAGTTATATAACGTGAAATCCGAAAGATAGTTTAATGATTTTGTAATGTAACAAAAGCCAAATAACTTGAAAAAGGGGATACTTTCACGTATGAATGACGTATTGAGCCCCATGATATTCATATCACCATTTCTCCTGTAAATTCAGGTTTGACGGTTAGCACTATTAGCAATCAAGCTGGTGTCAAGAATTATAAAAAACATACGATTATCTGTATTTATCTGGCAATCGTATAACTATCAAATCTGCCTTTCTAATAACATTATTTGAGTGATAAGTTAGACTGGTGCCCGATTTTTGGGCAGCCGTAATATATTTTTATTCACTAGTCACCAAGTCCAACCATGGACATTTTTGATAAAAGTCCTTAAACTGAAAAGTGATAAGCCCAAAAAGTTAGGTAGAACTGGTTTACTCGATGGAATTGTCTTGCATTTAGTCCATTTCACGACTTTACATTTCCAAATATAACTCCACTTTTGACAATGTTTACTTGGAAATGTTTATCCTGTTTCAAATCTAAAAAGAGGAAGAAAGTATAGGAGCAACGCTCTGGCAAAAGAAGGTATTATGGTAATGCATTCATTCAAATATACCAAACAAATCCTCACATTATCATGGATCTTGCAGGCAGACACGGGTCGATTTTGTAGATGCATTCAACCCTCATTTCATAGAGCATGGCTCATATATAAATGCAAGAAATTGGTAAACAGGCGATGGATACACGCTATCTTCATAGCCTTTCTTTGTTTTGAAACTTTCTTTGTAATTGCAGGTTAGACAAGGTACTTGGCTCCATTGGAAGCTATGCTGGCGTCACAAAATCTAAAAGTGACGATAGCTTTGCGGACAGGCTCAGTCACCATTATACACCAATAATCCTCATCGTTTTCACCATCATTGTAAGCACGAAACAGTACGCTGGGGATCCAATACAGTGCTGGTGCCCAGCGCAGTTTACAGACGCCCACGTGGAGTATACCAAAATGGTAATGGTTTGTCTCTTGACAAGAAAACTTTAGACTTCTCCGTATTGAAAGCATTTGCATATAACAAAGTCGTTGTACGTATGACGGGATTTTTCTCGTAGAGAGTAGAAAAATATAGTACAAGCGATGACATTGCCGCCGAACACGAGATCATTCAGTAAATACTTGACAGATTATCACGGGCAGGTAACATTTTTGTCTCCCCCCCTTTTTTCTTTTTTTTTTGTTGTTGTTGTAGAAAAGTTTTGAAATCATTGTTGGAAAAGAACAACATACCTGGTACAAAATTTCTGAACATTCTTTGCCAAAAGGTCAGTTTCAACACTGCGGAAACAAATGAGTCATGCTTTGTAAAAAGAATGTTTAATAGATTTGCAAAAAAGTATCGGCCTTGGTCAGACTGCGCGTACTGTGCATGCTGGCCTATGTTAAAGGTGGCCCTTCAGATTTTGGGACGAAAATTTTACAAAAATACAATAAAATCATCCTTATACTCCCAAAGCCTTTTAATTATCATTCATAAAACCCCAGTAGTCGAAAACCATTCGACAACAAGAGAAATTAGAGATTTACTACGGCCCAGGTCGACACCGACGGGAAACACGGTCTATTTTTACATGAGCAACTCGCTCATTTACATACCGGAAATACACAGACGAATCTTCAAACATAGCGTCCGAAGAAGATATTATGGAAAATAATTACATGGTTGTTATGTTATGGAATTTAAGCGTCATTAGTCACGTGCCAGTCACTTGACATTCCCACAATGCTTTTTTGATTTCTGGCGCGAAATCTAAAAATACCTTAAGAGGCTACGTAGCCTTTTAAGGGAATACCATCAAAAAAATTTTTTTTTGTAATTTTATGATTCTTAATTATTGATGATTTGTATTGTTTTTTCATATAAATTTCAGTGATATATATATATATATATTTTAATTTGTTGAGATGTGAAAAATCTAAATACCCACCTTTAAACTCTTTACTTTTATTAAATTTTCTGCATTTTCAATGATAATTCAGTTGGTTGTTAGATAAAATGGATTTTATGCATCCATAAAAAATCGATGTCTTTCCTGATACAATGCATCACGGAGATGCATTAAACCCCCTTTAATAACCAGTTTATGGCTCAGATGATTTGCTGTATTTCTATCATATCAGGTATGTTGGGTGTCCAATACTTACTACATACCAATGACAGAGGTTATACCGAAGGACATAGATAAACGAGACGCCGAAAAGATCCCGTACTACCAGTGGGTGCCGATCATCCTGCTGTTTATGGCTCTCATGTTCAAAGTGCCAAGGATTTTCTGGAAGGCGATATCTGCAGCAGTCGGTCTTAGTATTGAAAAGGTATATATTTTACACACAGTCCAAACTTGTATTAAACAAGCATCTCAATATAATATTACCCTTGCTTAAAGCCTCCAATAGCTGCAAAAAGATAAACAAAGCAGGTGTTAAGATGCATTTAAATTTAAATCATACTATTTTAAAGTATGGAAATTATTGTGAATGTGGCATTCTGTTAGTGTATATTGTCGTTCCAAGTGTTAGTCGATGGCAGAAAAGTGAATTTTAAAGTAGGTTAAAAGTTGCCACATCGCTCTATCTTTTGTTTACTGTTTACCTAATTTGAATTTTGTTTATTGGTCAGCGACTAACGCTTGGACCGACCGTACAATAACAGAATGTCATCTTCACAGTAATTTCCATACTATTGAAAAGTATGATATAAATTAAATTGCATTTTAATACCCGCTTTGTTTGCTTTTGCCGGTACTGGGTCTTTAAGACGTACCTTCCCGCAACAACCATTTCGCAAATGAGTTTGAAAACATCCTGTCAGAATAAAGAAAGCCGATCTAAAAAAGGCTTCAAATCACGATTACAAGTACATGTAATATTTGGGGCAAGTTCTGTAGCCCCAATGTTTTCAAATGTTGCTTTCAGCAAAATAAAAAGAAAAGTAGTCTGCAAGTGCTAATGTTCATTGCACTTACTCATCCGATAATGAGCGAGATGATAAAAATTAAATTGCTCTCGCAAAAGGGGATTAAATGCATTTCCGGAATACATTATACTTTGCAAGTCATTACATGATTATGGTTCCATAAAATTCATTTTGTGTAACAACCGACAGAATCATGAGGTAGATCGGTCCTTGACATACAGAAAATTGACAAATAGCAAAGAGTTTCGACTCAGATCTGCTTGCGCAGATTGTGCAATCTGACCTGTGTAGACACTTTTTGCACATGCATTAAATCCTCTTTTCATAGAGCATCGCTAAAATAACTTTTGTTTAACACTTACAGGCGACCAATATTGTGTTTCGACTTGAAATGGCCCCGGAAGAGGAAAAAGAGAAAATTATGAATGACCTGACCACTTATTTGGATCTTTGGTTCCAATGGAGAATACACTACAACGACAACAAGTATATTCGATCCTCTCGGCTACTTGCCAAGTACACCTGCCTATGCGCCAACCGTCGGCATGGCAACTACTTCACGACGTCCACTATTGTGACAAAAATTATTTACCTGACGAATGCAGTCCTACAGTTTCTTCTCTTGAACATATTTCTTGGTGCAAACTTTGCATCTTGGGGATTTCACATCATTTCTGGACAAGCAGACGACAACCTTGAATATCAGGAGAACACAGTGTTCCCACGTATAACTCTCTGCGACTTTGACCTGAGGCAACTGCAGAATATTCAGAGATACACAGTCCAATGTGTCCTTAGTATCAATCTATTTAACTCCAGAATCTTTGTCTTCGTTTGGGTCTGGTACGTCTTGCTAATTACCATCAGTTTTTTCTCTTTAATGACAAGCGTCTACGCTCTGATGGTTCCAATAAATAGAGTTAAATATATCAGAAAGTATCTGAAGTTGTTTTACCTGATAAATCCTGAAGACTTGCCAGAATGGGGAAACACAGGTGAGAGAGAAGAACCTATATCTGAGGAAAGCACCAAACTGGTAGACGTATCGAAAAACAAAGATGACATTCGAAGATTTGTGAAGGATTATCTTAAGTCAAGACAACACAGACTTGAAAACTTTGTCATGGATTATTTAACTTTTGACGGGGTAGTTGTACTGCGTCTAATGGCGCGGGCCGGAAATGAGATACTAACTGCTGACGTCATACGAAACCTTTGGGAGAGGTATGAGAACAGGTCTAGAGATAGAGCACAACGTCCAAACACAGACACAATGAGCAAACCCTGCAATGGCTTTACCCGTAATTGACCTGTAGATCGATACGAAACTAAACCAAAACTTTGATCATCCTAAGGTTTCCATTAATTTGGTTTAATTCATTCGTGCTCGAAGTTTTTTGGGCCTTTACACTTACAGAGGCCAGGGTTTGAAAAACGTCCTGGGAAAAAAAAAAGAGCTGTTGGAACACTTTGGTAAAAAGGTTAAGTGAATGTTTGGGTTTTCAGATCTTAGCCACAGTCACTTGATGTTTGACAAATCTCGCCCTCTATAATCTATGATCCTTTCAAAGTTTTCATCGTAGTACTTCTGTCCAAACGACAAAAATTTTATACATGTCCAAATTCAGAGCTTTTGCAGACGACAAAATAAATGTGACTCAAATATCGAAATTTGCTATGGGGAGAGTAGAAAACATTTCGGGAAAAGGAGAAAATGCTGGTTTCCAGCATTTTCTCAATTTCCTGTGATAATTTCAAAAGCTTTCTTTCTCAGGTTCGTCAAAAGTGGGGATTGTGTAGTAAAGGTTCAACGGTTCTATGTTGCGGTGGACAGAGAAAGCATTATTCGCCTTCAATGTTCGACAGTTATAACTTTCATAATATTTAATTTATATATACCGTCTCATGGACCAGATCGAATATATATTACCACAGAATACGATAAAATTTACGACCTTTCCCATCAAAGCTTAGAATTTGTGTGAAAAAGGCTGACAAATGACTTGTTTTTGAAGACAGTGGTGTAGGATGTCCGGTGGCATGTACATAAAATTATTGCTTAAATGTCTGTGTACATAAACTCTAAAGCCTTGGTCACACCGAGCTAACGGACGAGTAACGGATAAAAAATCATTTCATCCGTTCGTGTCCGTTCGTATCCGTTTTATGTCCGTTTCTTATCCGGTGAATCCGCTACTTGTCCGGCGATGTCCGTTCCGTCCGGTGGGAAGTTTTGAGCATGTTCAAAACTTTCCACCGGACAAAACGGACAGAGACATGCAAATGATAGACTTTGGATGCATCTGACAATTTATACCCTCGGCATGTCACGTGACCGGTACGTTCCTGGTACGTTGGTGTTCGGTACATTTCCGTTCATCGTACGTTTTGTCCGGTTCTCATGCGTTGCACTTCCGTTTTATCCGGTACAAGTCCCTTACTCGTACGGTGATATCCGTTAATAGACCGTTTATTATCCTGTACATATCCGTTAAACGTGCGTTTTTTTCCGTTACACGTGCGGTACTCGTGCGGTCATTGTGTGGCTTCCTCGCTCCACACACCGATCGCGTGAGCCTCGAGCGGCAGAGGAGATTAATTTTGTCACCGGATAACCAAATTCTGCATATTTTTGTCCGTTTCCCCCCCGTTACATATCCGTTAGCCGGTCTGACCAAGCCTTAAAGCTTCTTAAACTTGAACATAGATACATAGAATAGTAATGCGTGTTGTGGCGCCGCTTGAGCGGCGGCACAATATTTTTATTCACCTTTGAAAAGTGCCTGTGGAGGTAGCCGTATTGTTTACTATATGGACTGGTTCAGTGTGTGTTTTTTTTAACATACATGTAAAAATACTGTACTTTCATTACCAGATCGAGACCGTACCAACTTTGTTTTTCTATTTGGACTGATTTTTTGTTTTTTAACATTGTAAAATACCGCACTTTCATTGCCAGGTCGGTAAAAACCAGATCCCAGATGTCCCAGAGTTTAAATATTTGTCATGTAGTATCACCACGTGGACCTCTACAAAGTTTGTTCAAATTAACCCGCTGTAATGTGCCCTATTTCAGAAACAACTGATTTGCGGCGCCATTGATGTTATGCATCAATATTTTCTTGTTAATGTTTGTTGTACTGGAATGATAGGTCTACATACGAGTGGTGAGTTTAAAAGGCAGACTGCCACAGAATTTGCTGTCTAAATCCATTTTTCTTGCGAAATTGTTCTGATACACAGTCTGTTTCGTCATGGTTTTGTAAATAAAGCGAAGTCAAAAAACCGAAACAGGAAATAGACGTGTTTTATTTTATATGACGAATTTCAGAAAAGATTTGTTAAATCTATATTAATTTGCCATGGCTGTAATGACCTCTAAAATAATTGTAATTTTTCATTAAGCAAATAAATCTAAGCAGACGAAAAATTAAGAAGAATTTCGTTAAAAAAGGGAGAAAGAAAACCGCTGGACAAGATCATGCGACTTGAAAACGCGGCAAGAAGGTCAAATGACCGTCTTGTAAAGCATATGAGGTTTCTACGCGGCGGCTTTTTTTACTTGTTTGTTTACATGTACCACAATATATTGAAATTAAAAGCCAATAAACTATCTGAAAACATTGATGCTGACCTCTCCTGGCTTCTTTTGGAAAGAGGCCAACTTGTAGATTCCTTTGCATATAATCCTAGACTCTTGTAAATAAAAACTAGCCATGCTCTGCAACAAAAGGGGGCTTATTGTATCTCCGTCTTGCATTATACCAAGCAAATCATCACATGATTATGGATCCATAAAATCCATTTTGTTTAACAAGCAACTGAATCCTGAGGTAGACAGGTCATTTGATACGCAAAAAAATTGACGGATAGCAAAAAGTTTCAACCCAGGTCAGCCAGCGCGGACTGCGCTGGCTGACCTGGGTCAATACTTCTTGCGGATCCATTAACCCCTTCCTCCTTTTCACAGAACATGGTTCATGTACTGTATACGTGGATATATACGCCTGTCGAAAAAAAATGCGAATTACCGATTACAGACATTTTTCGTAAGATAATGTTTGCGAAATCAAGACACTCGTTATTTGTTGAAATACATGTCTTAAAATACGCGAACAGAAAAGTTTGCGAAATTTTCAAATTCGCGAAATTCGCAAAAATTTCTACGTCGCAAAAAATTCCACTTATACAGTATGTTACGAGGTTAAATAATGCGAAATGTGTCCTGTAGTATATGTACATCTCAAAAGTAAGTGCAAATAAACTGTAATTGTTCATATATGTTGAATTTGATACATAGAACAGAAGTGCTTGTCAATGCTTCTGCTTCTAGTTCTAAAATCTAGATGCCGAGCCCCGGTAGCTCAGTCGGTAGCCTTCAGGACTTGAGAACAGAGGGTCGTGGGTTCGATCCCTGGCTTGGCCAATTTCTTTCCGAGGACCGATGATAGTCATTGCGACAGGATTCATTCCTCTCTCACCGCTGACCATTGTTTCGACGATGGTTATGTGGGAAAGCAGCCAGTGGCTTGGAAAGAAAATTGTGCGGAGTACTGGTAAAAGAGACTCCAGAAAAGCATGGATGGGTGCACTGGCCGCCGCGATATAACTGAAATAATGTTTAAAACGGCGTTAAACATCATACAATCAATCAATCTAAAATCTAGATAAAGATTGTTTCGATCTTTACTGTACATTTATTCATAGCTTACTTTGTGTATAATGCCAGATGCTCTTGCAAATGGGTTGGGTTTTTTTTGGCATTTCTGTGATGCATTATACCAAGCGAATCATCACATAATTATGGATCCATAAAATTTATTTTGTCTGACCACTTAATTAACCAGGAGATAGACTGATCCTTTGACATCCAGAAAATTGACAAATAGCAAGATGTTTCAATTCATGTCAGTCTGCGCGGACTGCGTAAGCTGACCTGTATCGTTACTTTTTGCAGACGTATTAACTCCCTCTCCCTTTTTCACGGAACGTGATTCATATATGGCCTGCAACACGCGAAAAGGGGCATTGGGACATTTGCGTAAAGTGTCGTCTCGGATCAGCCTGCGCAATTTGCGCAGGCTAATCCGAGACGGCACTTTACGACTACATTAGATTTTGTGCTACAGTAGACTTGCGGAAAACAGAAAATTACATAAAAACGGACAGTGTCGTTTCGGATTAGTCTGCGCGGACTGCGCAGGCTGATCTGAAACGACACTTTACGCAAATGCCCGAATGCCCCTTTTCGAGTGTTGCAAGCCAATTATGTAACGAGTTTACACAAGGCGACATTTGTCCTGTGGTATGTACATAAATAGAGTTGTTGCTTTAATGTCAGTGTACATGGACTGTAAAGGTTGTTAAACTTAAAGGCCCAGTAAAGGCCAAAATATCAAAGTAGGTGCCATAATACATTTAAATTTACACCATACCATTTAAAAGTATGAAAAATATTGTGGAGATGACAATCTGTTATCGTGTGGTCGGGCCATATGTTAGTCACTGGCAGAAAAAAAAAAATTAAAATCGGGCAAAACGTAAACAAAAGACACAGTTACCTGGCAGGTTTTAACCTAGTTTTGAAATTAATTCCTCTGTCAGCAACTAACACTTGGAGCGACCGTGCAATGACAGATTGTCATCTTCACAATAGTTTTCTTACTTTTAAATGATATGATATAAATTCAAATGCATTTAAACACCCGCTTTGTTTACTTTTGGGCTTTATTGTTACTTTAAATTTTGATATATGTAAGAATAATAGTAGTGCTTGTTAATCTTTGTGGCAATGAATTGAGTTTTGATCTTCACTGTATATATAGACATAGCTTACTTTGAGTATAATGCTAGTTTCTAGTAGATAAAAAAGAGCCATGCTCTGGCAGTAGGGGGTTTAATGCATCTCTGTGATGCATTATACCAAGCAAGTCATCACATATTTGTTTTACAACCGACTGTATCATGAGGCAGACTGTTCGTTTGACATGCAGAAAATTGACAAATAGCAAAATGTTTCAACTCAGGTCAGCCTGTGCGGACTGCGCAGGCTGACGCTGACCTGGGTCGATACTTTTTGCGATTGCATTAAACCCCGTTTTCACAGATCATGGTGCATATATGTTTCGCGGATATAGAGAGCGAAATTTGTCCTGTGGTATGTACATAGAACTGTTGCTTAACTATCATTTAAAATAAATTGTAAAGGTTCTTAAAGATTTTTAAATTTCAATATAGATACATAGAATAGAAATGACAGTTAATGTAAGTGTTACCAAAATGATAGATCTAGATCAAGTGAAACATTTTTCTCTGTGCATATATATATATTCTTACGAACATGAAAGTTCGCAACGAATGCATAGCTTAAATACAAACCGCACCTGGCGGGATTCGAACCCATGTGGACATGATCCTTGTTTTTCGAGGTTTAAAAGACCAACACCATAACCACTCAGCCAAAGAGAATTCTCCCTAACGCAGTTGTCTGGTATTGATTTTGTACGGGATGAAACTATGCAGTAAGGAAGGAGTGATCTTACGTAACACACCCCCTCTTAAATGTCATCATTTTGATGACAAAAAGCCTTATAAGGCAGTAAGTCTGTAATTTAGACAACTAATGGCTCAATGGCCAATCCCGGACGAGCCCCCAAGACACCGTAATGATATATAGCCATAGATTACCTTGCGAGTTATGCTTAATTCTTGTAAATAGACATTGTTCTTTCTGAAATACACGTTATATAATTCAGCATGTGCTGTTGTTTTTCCATGCCCGCGGATGAAGATCAAGACCAAACTGCACAGAGTACACACTCGTACATACAATATGACGTTGATCATAAATAATGCCTTTATTTCTGAGCTTTTCGAAATTTACGTTGGGATTGGATTTCCTCCTCTCTCACCGCTGATCATTGTTTCGAGGAGGAAAAGCAGACAGTGCTTGGACAAAATATAATACGAAGAGATGTGCTAATCTTGTATAACTGTACTTTGTATTGGCTCTAAATATGTTGTATTTTATGCCAAATAAAGATTATGTATTATGGTAAATATGGACACAGATGACCATCATTTTATTCACAAACGTCTATTTGTTTGTTTGTATGGTGGTTAACGCCGTTTTCAACATTATTTCAATCATATCGCGGCGTCCAGAGAACCTGTCCACGCTGTAGTTTCTTTACCAAGTCTTGGCACAAAATTCTTCCCACGCCACTTGCTGCTTTTCCACATAACCATCAATAATAGCAAAGCGGACACCAAGAGGCAAAAATCAGATTGCACATTTTGTGCAGTCTGATCTTAGTCTACATAGTCCGCAATGGTAACTTAAGAAGTGAAAGGCGCTTTTGGGGTTTACACAGTACGTCATCAATACTGTTTATTTATCTTGCCTCTTTCCACATTTTAAGACATTGTTGCCAAAGGACTTAAAAGGAGTATTTTCTCTTTTAACAGTATTTTCACGTGTATAAATGCGCTAAACTACCATTCATCTTGATAATCCATGTTTTCTATATGAGCCGTACTCTTACAAAAGGGGGTTTAATGTAAACATTACACCAAGTAAATCATCACGTACATTACTGATCTATAAAATCCAGTTTGTCGTACAACTGACTAAATAATGAGGTAGAATGGTCCTTTGAAACGAAGAAAACTTGAAAACAACAAAAAGTATCTACCCATGTCAACGGACAGCGCAGGCTGACATGGGTAGATACTTTTTATGACGGTCTAAACTCCCTTGTCACAGTGCATTGCTTATGTATTCTGCAAAGCGGCGACGGGGGTGGGGGTGAGCGAGGTTATCAAGTTCATCAACAGTGAACAGTTGTAAATCCGGACTTTAATTTTAACGTTCGGTTATTGGTTGTGTCCGAAGATAAGGCATAGACGAAATAATCTGACGTTATTGTTGCACGACCTTAAATATTATCTCTTTCAAATTTTTCAATTTCCAAACAGACCTTTAAATCTTTATCTCTTTTATTAGACAAAAGGATGACTAAACTCTATACTAAACGACAAAATTTTTGACTTGTCCAAATTGAAAGCATTTTCAGACGACAAAATAAATGTCTCTCAAAACCTGTAATTTGTCTGTCATAGGGTAGAAACGTTTAGGGAAAAGAAGAAAATGTTGGTTACCAGCATTTTCTCCTTTTTCCACAATGTTTTCAAAAGCTTTTTATCCTCAGGGTCGTTAAAAGTTGGGATTATGTGGCATAGGGTTAACACTTTAGTTACTAAATAACTGAAATGGACATGTTTTATTCATATCTAAAACTCAAAATATTGGAAAGTGTTTGCCATTTTGACCTAAGTATTTAACAAATACCGAACAGTGTACATCCAAGATCAGACTGCAAGTTCTATCCAGTCTGATCTTGACCTACAGTTTTTGTAAAATACCTGATGATGTTTTTTTGCGTCAAAAGAGTTCTGAAACGGCTATTTACGTATGCCTTCTTTTCGAACCAACCAAAACTGTCCTTCCAAAGCCAAATATTAAGTCAGAACTTTATATATATTACTCATCCTGGAGATGATTTATTTTCGAACAATTTCAAACCAACATTAATCAGCATTGTAGGTGATACAAACATTTATTGATTCATTTTAGATTAAATTTAACGAAAACTAACCGAACAGTGAGTAGGGAGGAAAAAAAGGAAGATTGTATAATTATTTTCTGCAACAACGTATATAAAATCAGAAATTCATTTATTAATTACTTTTTTACTCTAGACGACGTTGTTTCCATCTTCTTATATCAGAGTATTTCTAGAAACACTGCGACAAATGTAGAAATTGCTTCATTTTGGTAAACGTTTCCGCTTGAAGATCTATGTTATAAAAACTTTGAAAACGTCATTTTAATTACTAACGCATGCAGGGATTTTTTAAAAAAAAATTATATTTGTCCGCTGCAAATTGGTTTCAGAAGATAGTAAGTTACTGACAATAATGTAGGTGGAAATAGACACTCCCTTACTCTGTCTGACCAACGGAAAGCATTTGCGAAGTTCGAGAAAAAACAACTGAACAGTAAAACAGACTGAAATCAAAATGAAACGGTGGATATATCTGGTGCTCTGTTTACAAATATTGAATACTGTGGTCAATGGCGTTTGTCCAAGGGACCAATTATGTGATCTGCACGAATGGGTACAATGGGATTGTACAAATTGCTGCACCATAACTTCTGAACCGGAGTCCGCGATTCGAAAGCGCAAGATTTGTTGTGCAGAGAAGGACGATTTGGCCATGTGTTTGGTTAATTGTAATATCAGTAAAGACAATGTGGAGGAAAAAGGTCTCTGTAAAGACCATTGTAAATGTCCAGGAACACCGACTGTACTAACGACAATACATGCGGCCAGTGTAACTGTAAAATATACAAGGAGTAATGTACCAGCGCAACTAATTACTACGACGTTCCCGACACTTGCCACAGACAATCCAGTGAAACATTCTTCAAGGACCACTGTTCCATCTACCAATATCACCCAAAACTCGAATAGCTCAACATTAACGGCAAACCAATCAACAGCTGGCGACACAATGGACTCTGGGACGACGGAAATTACAAGTAACGTTGATCTGTTTATTTTTCGATTTGACACCGAGAGACGGTATTTATCAACTGTTCTAAATTCAATTCCAATCTCTTATATTTCAAGACGAATGCACCTGAATAGTTTCAGAAATCAAGGTTCCGTGTTCACAGAAAAGTGTATTTTTCTTAATTACATAACTACCCTTATTTTCAGTGTAATATACCCATTACGAACTTACATTTCTTACACACATTTTTGATGAGCAAACAGTGCCGTATTTAAAAAAAAAAAACTCTGTAGTTATATCCCCTATTTCTAAAACATTTCCCAGCCAAGTTTTTAAATTCAATGTCACAATCGTCGATCAAGGCAGAGTTACGAATTTTATAATGTAAGTTTTTTGGTACTATTTTTCGTTCATGATGTACACACCTGTTAAAGAAGCAAACAGGTTTCGAATAAACTTCAACACACATGTGCATGTAGGCTTATATTTTAACACATCATGAACTGTGGTTCTAGAAATACACTTACGTGATAGAAGAATATGGCACTCATTGGCTCTTGAAGTAAAATATTATTAAACTTGTCAATAAAAATGTTGTTAAGGTCGCAGTAGGCTGACTTCATAATTGTTTTTTCTCGATTCATGTCTCATATGCCAACCGATGGCAGAAACCATATATCTCAAATTTAAGACAAGCCCTTGTAATGGCTAGAACACATTGTTTCAACCGATCTTTTGGGCTATCTAAGAATAAGAGTAACGTAACAATGCGATTTAAAGGCTTGGCAATTACGGTCCCAGGTTAGCAGGGGATTGGTATTTTTTAAAAATCCTTTACCAGACGAAAAAAAAAAAAAATAAAATAAATAAATAAATAAATAAATAAATAAATAAATAAATAAAAAATTCGGACTTGTCCATTTTGGACTCCTTTACAGGGAGACAGATTGAACAGAGCTGAAAATTATAGTATTTGGCTTTGGAAAATAGAAAATAATGTGTCATCTATTCCAAATATAAATGAGCCATGCAGGAGGTTTAATCTCCGTGATGCACGACACCGAGCAAGTCATCACATAGTTATGGATCCATAACAAACATTTGTCGAACAACCTACTAAATCATGAGGTAGACTGGTCCTTGGACATGCAGAAAATACAAAAAAAGAAGTTTCAATCCAGGTCAGCCTGTGAGGACTGCGCAGGGTGACATGAGTCGAAACTATTTGCGGAGGCATTCAGCTCTGTTTTCACAGAGCATGGCTCAAACTCAAGAGCCTTCTTTCTCACAGTTGTTACAATTTGGGTTATTTGGTTTCCATTAAACGTAATGTTGTGCATACTCGTTTTGAATATATAGAATTTAATGACCATCATTGAAGGTGAAACTGGTTATTCCAACAATTTAGCCAAAGTGTTTAAGAGAGCACTGGTGTACTAACAATTAACATGACAGGCATGTACTTCACAGACGAAAATAAAGAAAGTTGCTTAATTATGCTGATTTTATTTTGAATCTTAAGATGATAAATTCTCAACATTGTCACGATCATCAATTTTTACAGTCAATTTCAGAGAGAAATCTGTTCAGCAGTTTATTTTATCTTTTTTTTAGAAATGAGGCGTACGATTGCAGAGCTTTGACCAAATATAGCGCCATTCGCTTATCTCAAACGTGTGTATAAGAAAATTCATAATGGCTGCATTACAATTTTAACGGGGGTCGTTATGTGATAAAAAGTACGTCAAGATGGTCCCGTTTATTTTGATTACTTTTTTGACAAGATCAGACTATTTAGAACGTGCAATTTAATCTTCTAAAAATTTTCGTTGTCCGCAATATCTAGGAGACCGGCGAGCTCAGCTAAGTTGCTTTCTTCGTAAAGTATAAAACACTGCGCATAATTTCATCTTTCATCTTCACTGTTTTCTTTATTAGAGCTCCAAGCATACAATCATACAGTATAGACCAGGATCAGACTGTACAGAAGACACAAGCTGATCTCGGATCTGTGTTGTCTCAATTAATTGAGCCGTGTTCTGTGAAAAGGGAGCTTAATGGATCTACAAAAAGTTTCGACTCATGTCAGCCTGCGCAGTCGCCGCAGGCTAGCATGGATCGAACCTTTTTGGTATTGGTCAATTTTCTGTAGGACCATTCTGCCTCGTAATTCAATCGTTTGTTAGAAAGTGATTATGAGATGATTTGCTTAGTATAATGGATTAAGCATTAAGCCCCTTTTTCCTAGAGTATGGGCTCAATTCTTTTCGAGATATACCGACTAGATAGGCTTCGAGAGTACGAAAATTAAGTTCTCTTCTGAATGACGAATGCAGCTTTGAAAACATCTTTGTAAGGTACTGTATCAATATTCAACATCATCTGAAACCTTATATGGCTTGCAACACGCGAAAAGAGGCATTCAGATATTTGCGTAAATTGTCGTCTCGGATCAGCCTGCGCAGTCCACGCAAGCTAATCCGCGACGGCACTTTACGACTACATTAGATTTTGTGCTACAGTAGACTTGCGCAAAACAGAAAATTACATAAAAAACGGAAAGTGTCGTTTCGGATTAGCCTGCGCGGACTGTGACAAGTGCGCAGGCTGATCCGAGACGATACTTTACGCCAATGTCCGAATGTCCCTTTTTGCCTGTTGCAGGCCATATGTGAATATGTAGTGGAAAAAATGTGGCAAAAATAGAGTATTGCTTTGTTTGAACTAATGCTACAATCTTTTTAAACTTGTATCTATCAAGGCGCAAAGTCGTCAGTATTTGCCCTAAAAGCGCCTTCCAAAACCTATCTTGGACTTGCAAGTAGTGTAGGTAAAGACCAAACTATAAAACAAAAGGAGCAGTTTGATCTTTGGTCGACACAGTCCGCTTTGCCAAGACTTTCTGGACAAAAGCGAAGCTAAATATGCAATAGGCCATGCTTTGTGAAAAGAGGGTTTAAAGCATTTGCAAAAAGTATCGACTCAGATCAGCCTGCACATTCCGCGCAGGCTGATCTGTGTTGAAACTTTTTGTTTTTGGCCAATTTTCTGCATGGCAAAGTAACAATCTACCTCATGATTCAGTCAGTTCTTCCACAAAATGGATTTTATGGATCCATAATTATATGGCCTGCAACACGCGAAAAGAGACATTCGGACATTTGCGTAAAGTGTCGTCTCGGATCAGCCTGCGCACTCCGCGCAGGCTAATCCGAAACAACACTTTCCGTTTTTATGTAATTTTCTGTTTTGCGCAAGTCTACTGTAGGACAAAATCTAATAAAGTCGTGAAGTGCCGTCTCGGATTAGCCTGCGCGGACTGCGCAGGCTGATCCGAGACGACACTTTACGCAAATGTCCGAATGCCCCTTTTCGCGTGTTGCAGGTCATATGATGACTTGCTTAGTATAATGCATCACGTAGACACATTTAGCTCCTTTGTGCCAGAGTGTGGCTCAATATTTTGGTTCTATCAGTTGGCTTAAAAAGAAAATACTTTAACACGTGTTTTTGATCTGTCTTACTCGTACTTCAGATAGTCCAGTATTTATCTCCTTGTTGGTTCTCGGTATACTGGCGGCGACTACGGCTGGTATTATCACTGCATGTTGGTTCTGGAAAAAGAAGAAACGACAGATCGACGCGAAACAGAACGATTTAACAGTACCAGACTTGACCAACAATTAACCATTCAGATTTTTTTATTCCTTCTTTTTTTTAAGTTTGCATATTTGGACTAACAGAAAGAACAATTGACAACTTACTTTTCGGTTTATCTGAGAACAGAAACGATCGCTCACGTGTATTCGTAAAATTGTGTTTGTTTGTTTGTTTGTTTGTTTTTATTTTCAGTTTTGTTGAATCTTAATATCTTAACTCTGTCACTACTGAATAAAAAAAATTGCATTTTCTCAAAAGCTAAAAACACTTTTCCTCTGCAAGATCAAGACACAGTTCGGTCATAATCTAGAATATAGTAGTGGACAGTGCAGATCAGAGATCAGACTGCACTTTCTGTGCAGTCTAATCTTGATCTACACTGTCCACAAAAGCTTTTGGTGTCGTCGTCGGTATGGAAAGAGCTAAGACCCGTTCTACAGTCACTATTTAGATCCCGATTCCTTCCCGTACAAATAAGTGGTAAACCGGATTGAACCGGGATGTTTTTATCCCCTAGAAAGTGATTACATTGTCTTATAAGCCCGTGTTGCCCCGGTTCAAATCCGGTTAAGAAGCCTCATCGTATCCAAGAAGAATGAATCAGGTTAAGCCTGGTTTGGGACGGGGCACTTACAGTTACTGTTGTCTGCCGGTGATGTTCCAATGATTACTAGTAAAGCCCTTCCTTACTACGGCTTTGTGCGGCTGAAACTTCGGTGGCACGTCTGGATTACCCAGCCGGTTTGAAATATTCCTCATGGTGAACCCGGGTTATATTAAAATTTCAAAAACAGCCTGACCACATGCTGGCTACACAGTCTTACTGGTTTGTGTCGATAGATTGTCAAATTACTTTTGAGTGTCAGACTAGGGGTAGATTGTCAGCCTGACCACATGGTGGCCACACAGTTTTACTGTTAGGTATTAGACGTCGCATCCATAGAGTGTAAGGCTGACAACATGCTGGCTAGACAATTTTATTGATGGGTGTCAGACGTGGGACAGGGTGTCAGGCTAACCACATGCTAGCTAAACAGTTTTCCTAGTAGGTGTCAGACGCTGAATAAAATGTAAACCCTACCACTTGTTCTCTACAATATTTTTCTGCCCTTTTAAAGACAAAGCTCATCGTTTGATCTACATCTAATGTTGTCGAGTGCAAATGCAATCAGTATGGACAAGTCTAAGGTTTTTCGTTTGTTATGCACAGATTTAGCGTTCCGTTTTGGTCGTTACCAAGGGTAACTCTTTAAGACAGGTCTGGTTGCAACATTATAATAGAGACATACTCTCTGTAAGAGGGCCAACAGTATTTCTGTGCTGCATCATTCCAAGTAAGTCATCACATAGTTATGTATCCATGAAATCCATTTTGTCTAACAACCGAATACGTGATGAGGTAGAATGGTCCTTGGACAAACAGAAAATTTAATTATAGCAAAAAGTTTCGACCTATGTCAGCCTACGCAGTCAGACTTGGGTCGATACTTTTTGAATATGTAGTAGACCCTCTTTTCGCAGAGCTTAACTCAATTGTCTTTTTTTTTTGAAACAATGAAATATGTCAATAACAAAGACCTCAGGCCTGCAGTATGAAAATTCAACACACGTTCCCTCATATTCAGTAACATTCGTTTCTTTTCAAGGCTTTGGAAGTTCTTTAATCACATTAATTCCCTTACTTTCAGAGTAATATACGCATTGCAAAATCCCTTATCTTACACACGTGTGAGATAAGCAATATGTGACGCCATATGTGACATCATTTTATACTACTTGCAGAGGAGTGAATCGGGTTTTACTCGTGGAAATTACCATGTTCATCTCTATATGGCTTTGCATGTACTGACCTATTATTCGTGATGAATGTACACTCAACACAACTTTTAAACGGTCATTTTTAAGCCGGAATTTCCAGTAGACCTTTTTTGGCATCCGCTGTCCAGAAAAGAAACAGCTCATTTAGATCTAGTTTGATTTTTTGAAGAATAATTGACCAGTGTAAAAGCATACGCCACAGCCTAAGTTTGAAAAGAATTTGTTGACTTGTTCTTTTGAAATAGTTATTAAACAATCATTTCACATTGATCTTTTTTTTTAACTTCACACTCCTTCCCTTTTTTTTAAACTTCACGCTCCTTCCTTCGGTTTATATTTTAGTGAAAAAATATTTTTTTTTTTTTGGTTGTTGTTTTTCGCTTTTTCTAAAAAAAATTCAGTAATGTATGCTTCCCTTTTTAACCTGGTTTGACTGATAGACACCACGCATGAGCAAACCACGTGTTTCCCCCTTTTTTGAAAGGAGATGCCTTCTGTCGACAAAATCGAGAATCTTTTCATTACAATACCATGTCTACCGTCCAGAGATGTCATAACTGTCTATTACTTGGTTAAATTTACAGGAGAAACAAAAGTAGCCGGTTAAAAGTTTTGTTGATTCTACAGTATTTGACATAAGTGGCCGTTTGAGGTGAAACTTCATCAAACGAATCCAGAAAAATTAACTACATAATAAATTACTTGTAAAATCGTTAGATCAGCGCGAGAAACCTAAATATTCATGAATGAGACAGACTCGCTGCTTTAACATAAATGTTAGTTCGGAGGTTGAAATAGATCTAGATCTAGTTCCAAAGAAGCTGACCAGTAAGTACTTGATCTTTAATCTGAAAATAATACAAACCTTAGCTTACCACAATCATCAATTTCACAGTTTCACTGACCGAAAAATTTTTGTCGGATGTTATTTATCGAAAACGAGGGAGATTATGTGGTAAACTGTTATGTGATAAAAATAAAAATCTGAAAAATCTCCGAGTTTTTATATATATATATCTCTCTCTCTCTCTCTCTCTCTCTCTCTCTCTCTCTCTCTCTCTCTCTCTCGTGTTTGATTCATTTTTAGCTCTCCATATGCAATTGGTGAAAAGAAAAACAAAAAACAAAACAAAAAAAGCCTATACTTTTTTCTTAAATATATTTCAAATTTACAGATTATACACTTTATATTGTCTACATATCAAATAAAACAAGACGAGGAATTTGTCAAAAGGGTAGCCCCATAAATATATTGTCTATATTGGGACACAAGAGTAACTTTTATAAATAATATAGAAAAAAAGAGGACTTTTGAAGAGACAGGAAAAGTTCTCTCTCAATACGTTGTGGGATAAAGACTACTTGTAACATACAAACAGGCCATGCTATGTGATAAGTGGTTTTAATGCATTTGCAAAAAGTATCGACCCATTTCAACCTGTGCAGTCCGCGCAGGCTGACAAGGGTCGATACTTTTTGCTATTTGTCAATTTTCCGCACGTCAAAGGACTATTCTACCTAATGATTCAGTCAATTGTTCGACAAAGTGGATTTTTTATGGATGCATAATTATGTGTCGACTTGCTTGGTATAATGCATCACCCAGGTGCATTCAACACCCTCTAGCCAGAGCATGTCACAAATACATCTAGTCCGGTTCTTTAGTGTTTTACACGATGTGCTATCTGAAAGAATGTTCAAATTCGTTTTTGGTTGGCGACGGGTATTACAAAATAGGTCAATTACTCTAGAAAGCAACTTACAGTGGACGACCTTGAATCATCCCTGTGAGTTATGAATAATCAACATGAGTTAAAGTTTTGGTAAATGTAAAATTGTGCCATACTCTGGCAAGATTCGGTTTAATACATCAGCAAAAATGTATCGACCAAGGTTGACCTGTGTCAAAACCTTTTGCCTTTGGTCAATTTTCTGCATTTCCAAGGACCATTCTACCTCGGGAATCAGCTTAGTACAAAATGGATTTTATGGATACATAAGTATATGGTGATTTGCTTAGTACAATGCATCACGGAGATGCATTATATTCCCTTTTGCTTGAGTACTGGTCATTCTATTTAAGAAAAATAACGAAAAGAAAGGAAAGCAAAGGAAATTTGTTTTGAAAAAAATACATAAAATACTTTGGAGAAATTATGCAAGTACTTAGAGCATGTTTACGAATGCTTTTTCCCTTTCTGTACTAAAAAGGCACTTGAGCTTAAAACATGTGGAAAAAAATGTGTTTGTTAGTTACAGAAGTCAACTTGTTTTCGTCTGAGACGAGTTTGATTCCGATAACTTTAGAAACACATAAATAAAGGAAATATATATAAATACGTGTGAAAACATTGTGATTAAATAAGAAATGGGCTCGTCACGAGCACTTGCTCCTTTAGTCACAATATTATGAAAAGTTTTCAGCTGCAAGAAGTTTTAAAAAAATGTCGTCTGCAGATGTCATTTCGTTTATCCGAATTGGTTTTCTACTCTCTAGCCATTGACATGATCCCAATATCTTTGATTTCCTGGGCCTCCTGGACGAGGGCGCACAAAGGGCAGAAAAAGACGATGAGACAATCGTTGCAAGTAGTTCCTTGAATCCCACTGTGCTCCCGTATCTTCCCGCGCACTTGTACAGCGGTGATCAGGTTCAAAATTGGGACCAGATAAGCAGTTCCTGAAATACAAAAGAAAGGCATTTATCACATAACCTCCCTTGTATTCAGTATAATATACCCAGTACGAATTTCCATGTCTTACACACCTTTTGAGATATGCATAATTTGGCGTCATGTATGACGTCAATTTAGCTATTAGGTAATAGCTAAAATGTTTTTATTTCCTTTAAAGCAGCCGAAAAGAAGGGTTTCTATATATGAGCCATGTTCTGGCAAAAGGGGGCTTAATGCATCTCCATGATCCATCACAACAAGCAAGTCATCACATGATTAGGGATCCATAACAGCCACTTTTTTAATAATCGACTAAATCATGAGGTAGACTGGTCCTTAGATATACAGAAAATTGATCAATAGCGAAAAGTGTCGGCCCAGGTGAGCCTGCGCTGACTGCGCAGGCTCACCTGGGTCGATACTTTTCGCAAATGCATTAAGCCCCCTTTTCACAGAGCATGGCTCATATATTTCTTAAGTTTCAGCTACATTTAATTTTGTTTATTACAAACCCCTATCCTTGTTCCTTGGACAGCTTTTTTGTTTTGTTTGCTTGAAATTTTGTTTATTAGTTTGTTTGCTTATTGTTAAACGCTGTTTTTGACAGAATTTCATTTATATTATGATGGCCTATATACCTGTCCATGTTTTTTTTTTCGCAATATTCGTTCCATACCTAAGCACAACACCCTAATTCCAGGCCACTGGCTGCTTTCTAAAATGAATAAGGCAGAAACACGTCCCTTTGCCTTAGCAAGAAATATAAAATCCTGTTACAGTTCCGTTTTTCAGCCTTATGAAGAAATTTTGGCTGAGCCGAGGTTTGCACTTACAACACCCTGGACCTTTAGCAAAGTGCAGGACTTCTGAGCAACCAGGGTCCACATTCACCAACCATTCTCAAGAACATTCTTTGTCTTATTCTCCAGACTTTTCCAAATATGAAAGTAACGCACCATCTGATTGGCTAAACCGTTTGGTTTAGCCAATCAGAAGTTGTGTTACTTTCAAACTTGGAAAGTCCTGCAGAATAAGACTGTTGCGGGAGACCACTCCTTCATGCATGGTTTCATCCCGGTTTAAATACAATACCTAACAACTGTGTTAACAACTCATTAGCTCAGTGGTTAAGGTGTTAGTCTTTTAAACCTCAAAAAACGAGGATCTTGTCCGCATGGGTTCGAATCCCGCCAGGTGCGGTTAGTATATCAGCTATGCATTTGTTACGAACTTTCATGTTCGTAAGGTGGGGGCTCGTCCGGGATTGGCCATTGAGCCATTAATCCCATTTGTTGTCCAAAAACGGACTTTCTGCCTAATAAGGCTTTGAGTCATCAATAAATGATGACTTTACGAGGGGTTGTGTTACGGGAGACCACTCCTTCATGCATGGCTTCATCCCGGTTTAAATACAATACCAAACAACTGCGTTAGGGAGAATTCACTTTAGCTCTATAGTTATGGTGTTGGTCTTTTAAACCTGGAAAAACAAGGATCTTGTCCGCATGGGTTCGAATCCTGCCAGGTGCGGTTTGTATATCAGCTATGCATTTGTATCGAACTTTCATGTTCGTAAGAAGACATAGAACGTTCTTAAGAATGATTTGTTAATATGGACCCAGGGCTCAAGGCAAAATGTTGAACGAGTGTCGTTATCATCACGTGATGTTAAATCACATGTCATCAAAGCTTTTATCAAACAATCCCGAGTTTTAACAACCCTTCGGAAGAATTCTTTTGAAAATATTTTAGGGAAAGGAGAAAATGCTGGTTACCAACATTGTCTCCTTTTCCTAAAACATTTTGTACCCTTCCAAAGGTGAATTTGCTTTTTTTTTTTTTAAGTTACATTTATTTTGTCGTCTGCAAAAGTTTTCAGTTTTGGCAAGTCTAAAATTGTTTCGTTTGGTAAAGAATTAAAGATAATGCCGCGTCTTTTGATACAACGACTGATAATGCTATCTCGAGTGGCCTCCCTTGTCTTGGTTCAGGAAAAGAAAACTTTATTGATGGCTTATGCATGATCTACAACCAATCCTCTAACCTTTACCTGCTAAAAAAAGTAAAATGAAACTTTTAAACCGATAGCTAAAAGCCAAGTTTTGCTATGTTATCTTTTGTGGGAAAATATGTCCTTATTGGACAGGTCAGATCAAGATCAGACTGCAAGTTTCGTGCAGTCTGATCTTGATCTACACTGTCCGCAAAAGGTCAGTGAGTCGCGCTTAGCAGCCTAGGGGTTAACAGTTTAACTGCGAATGGAATTTAGCTAAGCCTTTAAGGCGTTGGAGAAAAAAACCCTCTACAGATCGCGATTTTAATGGTATTTTTACCTGAAAAAAAAAAAATCATCGCATAGGATTATGTTGATCAAAGATCATACAGATCGTGCAGTCTGATCTTGATATACGCTGACCTCAAAAGTGCATTCACCGCCCTGAGCGGCCTGATACTCGTAGTATTCATAGTAAAGAAGAAGTACAATATATTTCAAAGATGTACACAACCATTTAAATGAACAAACTCAAGAATTCGTGATCGTCGAACTTAATCTTTCATAAGACTCGTATTTAAGTTATCTAGGTTTAGCTGCTATGATTATTATCAGACATATTATTATAATGCCATTTTCAACATTATTTCAGTCATATCTAGGCTGCAAGTGCACCTATCTATGCGTTCATGGAAGTTCTTGTCAGTCATATCTAGGTAAACAGTTCACCTATCCACGCCTTCTTGGCCTTTTTTTTTACAGCAATGCTCAAGCTCTTTCCAAAAAACCTTTGGGTGCTTTCAGTAATAAACACAACATTAAACGGTTAGAGAGGAAGGAATCTTGTCGAAATGACTTTCATTAATCTTTGATCAGATTCCCCTTCCTTTCCCCCCCCCCCCCCAAAAAAAAAAAAATGAAATTCGAAATCATGACCTCTGGGTTTCAAGCCCTGTTCTTTCCCGACTGAGCTGACTTAGCCCCTGAAGTGTTCTCGAAAAAATATGAACCATGCTAAGTAAAAAGGATACTTTATGCATCTGCAAAATGTATCGACCCAGATCAGCCTGCGCAGTTTGCGCAGGCTGATCTGGGCCGAAACATTTTGCTTTTTGTCAATTTTCTGCATGTCAAACAACAAGTGTAATTCACCATTCAGTCGGTTTTTCGGCAAGGTGGATTTTATGGACCCATAATTATGTGATGACTTGCTTGGTACAATGGATCACGGAGATGTATCAAGCTCCCTTTTGCGAAAGCATGGTTCAATTATCATACCACACAAACAGCAGTTTCCTTCGCCAATTTTCTCTGCATTCTGTCCAAACACTACACAAGGCACGAAATAGGCTATGATGCAGATCCCAAGATCGTCGAAACAGTTAAACAATCCATGTCGCCACTGAAACAAGTAAAAATTATAAATATGAATTAAAATACAGTTTATATTGGATGGAGTAGAATCGTGTACGACCGACACTCACTTCATGGCTACCGCCTTTCCGTGACCAATAGGAGTACCTTTCTCTAAACTGCTTTGTGATGCATTATACCAGGTAAATCGTTACACAATTAGATCGTATGGATCCACAAAATCAATTTTGTCTAACAACCGACTGAATCATGAGAAGGACTGGTTCTTTGACATGCAGAAAGTTGACCGATACCAAAAGTTTCGACCCAGGTCAACCTACATAGACCGCGCAGGCTGATCTGGATTGATACTTTTTGCAAATGTATTAAACCCCTTTTTCACAGAGCATGACACATAAATGGCTTGCAACACGCGAAAAGGGACATTCGAACATTTGCGTAAAGTGTCGTCTCGGATCAGCCTGCGCAGTCCGCGCAGGCTAATCCGAGACGGCACTTTACGACTACATTAGATTTTGTGCTACAGTAGTCTTGCGTAAAACAGAAAATTACATAAAAACGGAAAGTGTCGGTTCGGATTAGCCTACGAGGAATGCGCAGGCTGATCCGAGACGACAATTTACGCAAATGTCCGAATGCTCCTTTTTACGTTATGCAGGCCATATAAAAGGATGTGGCCAAGTCTCAGTAAGCTCATCTCTAACGCATACAGTTCGATATCGCACAGTTTCAAGTTTGAATGCCAGCTCGGTCAAAATAAGTTTTAAGGATAAAAAAATATATATATCGTTGCGAGTTGTTGCGGATTTTATATCTATCTCTCTCAGGACTTCAAATTGTACTGACCTTCATAAGTACAAAAACAGCAAATGGCTCGTAAAGCATAACAGAAAAATATTGTTGAAAACGGCGTAAAATACCGAACAAACAAAGAAAACTTAAGACAATGATATAAATGACAATAACAAGAGACACTTGAATAAAGTATATAAACTATATGGCTCGCAACACGCGAAAAGGGACATTCGGACATTTGCGTAAAGTGTCGTCTCGGATCAGCCTGCGCAGTCCGCGCAGGCTAATCCGAGACAACACTTTACGACTACACTAGATTTTGTGTTACAGTAGACTTGCGGAAAACAGAAAATTACATAAAAACGGAAAGTGTCGTTTCGGATTAGCCTGCGCGGACTGCGCAGGCTGATCCGAGACGACACTTTACGCAAATGTCCGAATGCCCCTTTTCGTGTGTTGCAGGCCATATAAGTATAAATCTTTGTGGGGAAAACCCATACCGCTTAATGTTAATCTTTAAACTGCTGAATCAATACCATTGTCATTTTTCCCGAGAGTGAAGACGAAACCTGACAGTCTCAGTCTCTAGGATGAAACAATTTCCCCCTCGGTAGGCACGAGACTTGTAGTAATTTCAATTCATTTTTGACCTATTATTTCGATTTTGAGATAAACTTTTATCAAACTCGTCCACAAAAATGTTATTTGGCTCTTAAGAGGCTTGCTTATTGATTCGTTTAATAAAGTCTTGTCGCATGTCACTAACATTAACCGACTTAAGTAACCTTTTAAAATCCCGAATGCAGCCTCAATGAAGCAAAATCATGGACTTATCTCTGTTAACTAAGCTAAATTTGTTTACTTGGTTGAGTTGAATCAAAAACATTGCGCCAAATGAGGATTTTAGAACGTTACACAGGTATTTTAATGTTTATGAAATGCACCTCAAGCAAGAAACTCAACTTTAGTCGGAATATGAGTCTGTTAACGGATTTGAGCAAAATAAGAGACTCAAGTTTTTTCGTGAAACTGGGCCATGTTTCCGTATTCACATGCTATTCTTAACAATTTTCTTAGTCTTACTCTTCAAGATTTTGTAAATTTGAAAGTAATAACGAATGGTTTAGCCAATCAGAAGTTGTGTTACTTTCAAATTTACAAAATTCTAAATAATAAGACTAAGAACTTTCTTGAGAATATGGATCAAAGCCCAAGGCTTGATTGCAAATGAAACCTTCGGATACCAGGGAACGAAAGAAAATTCAATTCCGATTTATATTCTCCAATCACTAGGACATTTAGTCCGTTTTCAGTTAAATATTCACTTTTAAGGGAGACAGGGGGTCAAATTTTCTCCGGTTTCGATGCACATCTTGTGTTTCTATATACGATACAGAGGCGATGCGCGAATGAGCCATTTTTAGTAATGGTGTTAGATGATGGACCAATGAAACTTTCGGCGTTTTATAATAGAGCAACAGAGTTTCAAGATACTGCTGTTTAATTTTTTCCGTTTGGTTGCACACTTCGTGTTTTTATATACGATATCAGAGGAGATGCCCAAATGTGCTATTTTTAGTAACGGTATTCGATGATCGAGCAATGAAAATTTCGGCGTTTTATGATAGACCAATAGAGCTTCAAGGGCCCGTGGTTTAATACACATCTGGAGGAGTTTTGTGTGATAAAGACCCAGTTCTCGGTAGAGAAAACGGACCAAGATAATAGAACAGGAAGCTGTTGTAGTGTCACATTCCGTTTCGTAGTATTGTATTGTCAGAAGAAGAATGGGGCCGTTTTTCCATGTATAGAATATCTATCGGAGAAGGATGCACATGTATAATTGAGCCACGGTCTGTGAAAAGGGGGTTTTACTGCATCTGCAAAAAGTATCGACCCAGGTCAGCCTGCGCAGTCCGCGCAGGCTGACCTTGGTCGAAACTTTTTGCTTTTAGTCAGTTTTCTGCAGATTAAAGGACCACAGTGTAACTCATGATTTAGTCGGTAGTTATACAAAATGGACTTTATGGATCCAAAAATATGTCATGACTTGCTTGGTATCATTTATCACGGAAATGCATTAAAATCCCTTTTGTCATAGCATGGCTTACATATACATGTGCATGTACAACACCGTCTAGATTAGACGTAGCCACTCGTGAAAATATTACCGATGATAGTCACTCGATGAAATAAATTTCGATCTTTCACTGAAAAAAAAAAACAAAAACAAAACAAATATTCTATTTATTTTATGCTTCGACCCCGTTTTTTGTTTGGATTTTTAACAAAATCCAGCACAGTTGTTTCCTGAAATTCCCCTTGGCGTACCCCTCCACACAGCAACGCATCACAATATTACGTAAAGCGCGAGAAATATCGTGTGAATGACGTCATATTTCCGTCCTGTTGAATGGCACGCGCTGTTTACCTAGGTAATTAGTGCGCGGGAACTACTGTTTCTGCCTTCAATTGAAGCGTTAGAAAATAAATTCGGTATTTTTCACTGGTCGTAACCATGAAATATCGAAACATATTTCACTGTTATTTCTCGATAAACTACCGGAAAGCATTAAATAAATTGAGATGAATCACTGTATAGTGGAAAATTAATAGTTGAGCCATGCTTTGTGAAAGGGCGGTTTAATGCATCTGCAAAAAGTATCGACCCAGGTCAGCCTGCGCAGTCCACGCAGACTGACCTGGGTCAAACTCTTTGCTTTAGGTCGACTTTCTACACGTCAAACGACTAGTCTACCTTAAGATTCTGTAGGCTTTTAGATTAAAATGGATTTTATGGATCCATAATTATGTGATGACCTACTTGGAATAATGTCTTATAGAGACGCATTAAACTCTCTTTTGCCAGAGCATGGCTCAATTAAGAGAAAAGAAAATACTTGTTGTTTTTCTCCTTAAGTACTGTCCCAGAAGACAAATTTTAGATACGTCGATAGTGCGACTTTTGCAGACGACAAATTTGATGGGACTCTTCAAAGGTGGAAACATTTTAGGAACAGGAAAAAATGCTGGTTGCTAGCTATTTTTTGCGTTTTTGCCATAATGTTTTCGGAAAAACTTACTTCCACGGGCCAGCAAAATCATGTAATCGTTTGGTAAAGAATTTAATATATACAAATCAGTGAAAGAAAAAGGGTAATTGTATGTAACGAGTTATTTTTGCTCGTTTACTCATAACATTCTCAAATGTTAACTCATATAAAAGGTCGTAAGCATTATATTCGTATGGTAATGGGCTAAAAAGTTGCAATATATATACACATAATGGCCTGCAACACGCAAAAAAGGGCATTCGGACTTTTGCGTAAAGTGTCCTTTCGGATCAGCCTGCGCAGTCCACGCAGGCTAATACGAACCGACACTTTCCGTTTTTATGTAATTTTCTGTTTTGCGCAAGTCTATTGTAGTACAAAATCTAATGTAGTCGTAAAGTGCCGTCCCGGATTAGCCTGCGCGGACTGCGCAGGCTGATCCGAGACGACACTTTACGCAAATGTCCGAATGCCCCTTTTCGCGTGTTGCAAGCCAAGTATATGAGTAGCGCTTAATTTAAAGAGGTTTAATACATCTCCGTGATGCATTATACCAAGCAAGTCATCACATAATTATGGATCCATAACATCAAGTTTGTCAAACAACTGACTGAATAACGAGCTAGGCTGTCTTTTGACAGATAGCCTGATAGAGAGAGAGAGAGAGAGAGAGAGAGAGAGAGAGAGAGTCAGAAAAATTTACTGGCGCTTTCAAAATGTCACCACAACCTATCTTGTGTTATTGACCTATGGTGACATCTGCTTGGCTGTCTGTTGCTCTCTCTCTCTCTCTCTCTCTCTCTCTCTCTCCATGTATGTATATCATAGGTGCACGTTCCAGTATTATCAAGGGATTCGATAATAACGTCACTTTGATATCCAATTTTTGTATGGAGTGAACCCTTTACTCAACGTCAAAATTTTGCATTGGTTCATATTGAAATGATATGCAGCCGATGTCAAATGTGATCCAAATGATAAAGTCAGCCTTTTAAGGGAAGAAAACATTCTTGGGAAAGGGAGAAAAATTAATGCTTGTTACCAGCAATTTCCACTTTTCACACAACGTTCAAAGGCCCTCTACCCAAGGGTCGTTAAAAGTCGAGATTCTTTGGCAATAGGTTAAACCTTGCCGTTAAACCTATAGAGGAAAAGAGGGAAGTAAAATACCGTATGAATAAGAGAATAAATTCTAGTTTCTGTTTCTAAAAATAGCCATGATATAGTTAATGAAACTACAAGAATCACTTTTAAACGGAAATAATTTCATTCCCTGAAAACAGCTAAAAACTACTGAATTAGATTACTCAATACTCTTTTTCTTTTTTGGATATGCAATTAAATATAAGAAATGCTCTGTGAAAAGGAGTTTTAATGTTTCTACTAAACGTATCCACCTATGTCAGACTACGCATTCCGCGTAAACTGACATGCGCCGAAACGTTTTGCTTCTTTTACATTTTCTGCATGTCAAAAGACATTCTATATATCATGATTAAGTGGTTTGTGAAACGAAATAGATTTTAATAGATCCATATTTATGCCATGACTTGCATGCTATAATGCATTAAAACTCCTTTTACCAAAACATGGCCCGTGTGTAACCTATACATCGCTGAAGTAATGAAAAGGACCTTATCAGGAAAACGTTTTTAAAAAAGTCTTAATATTGCTCTTTCCAGGGTGTTTTGGCCGGAGTATTTTAGCAAGTAATCGACAGTGTAGATCTAAGGTTAGACTGCACATTCCGTACTGTCTGGTCTGAATCCACAATGGCGACAAAACCGACAGACAGACAGACAGACAAACAGACAGACAGACAGACAGACAGACGAAGAGAGAGACAGAGAGACAAAGAGAGAGCGAGACAGAGACAGAGACAGAGAGACAGAGACAGACAGAGACAGACAGACAGACAGAGAGAAAGAAAATTTAAGATTAGCTTCTATAAACTGCTTCACTTACATCACTCATGATGCTAGCTGAACACACAAAGTCTAACTTAACAAGTAACCTTCAAATTGAAGTGCTCTTTCACTTTCAATTCTAATTGTCTCAGATCCTTAAATAAAGTACACACGGAAATAACCATATATGTACATAAAGGATCTTTCCCTCTGATTGAAACAGGAAGCTATCTCAATCTTTTGTTTTCGTGTTTTAACCACGTGTATGGTGGCACATTTATACCATTACCAGTGAGGTTTTCTTTCGACGAGAGCCATCATTCTATTTATAGCGTACAGAGCTAAATAGTAATTAACCCTTATCCTGCTGAATAACTAAAATAAAGTTTTCAATTCGATAGTAAAAACTTATATATTGCAATTTCAAAGTTAAGTTTTGGGGAACGATATCTCCCTATCGGACAGTGTAGATAAAAGATCAGACTGCACGTTCTGTGCAGTCTGATCTTGATCTACACTGTTCGCAAAAGGTCAGTGAGTCGCGCTTAGCAGCCTGAAGGTTTATGGTCAATTTTAACCAATGAATATTCAACAAAAGCTGTCAGAGTTATTATAAAATATAAACACATCCAGGTAGATCTATCGTGCGATACTTATAAAACGAGCAGTTGAGGTTTGTATTTAGGTTTTGTGTAGTCTGAAATCGACAATTAATATCCTACTCCCTAACTGTTTGAGCTGTTAAGAGGGCATTGAGGAAGAGAAGCTTGTTACAAGCAGTCTGCTTTTTCCGACGGTATTTTCAAAGCTGTTCAGCTTGAATAGTGTACAAGGTTTATTTCATAGTATAATATTAGGTCAAATGCTTGTAAACGTCCATTGCAATGCATTAAAAATTTTTATCCTGAATATTAACTAGGGTATTTATTACCAATTACAAAATGTCTTTTAATGTTGTAATAGTAATTTTTTCTTATTCTTCTCCTTCTTGTTCTTCTTGTTCTTGTTCTTCTTGTTGGTCTTGTTCTCCTTCATCTTCTTCTTGTTCTTTTACTTCTTGTTTTTATTTTTGTTTTTCTTGTTCTTGTTTTTCTAGTTCTTGTTCTTGTTCTTCTTGTTCTTCCTGTTATTCTTGTTCTTGTTCTTTGTGTCCTTCTTCTTGTTCTTCTTGTTCTTCTTCTTGTTCTTCTTCTTGTTCTTCTTCTTATTCTTCTTGTTCTTGTTCTTCCTGTTATTCTTCTTCTTCTGGTTTTTCTTTTTGTTCTTCTTGTTCTTCTTCTTGTTTTTCTTGTTCTTCCTGTTATTCTTCTTCTTCTGGTTCTTGTTCTTCTTCTTGTTGTACTTGTTTTCTTCTTGTTCTTGTTGTACTTGTTCTTCTTCTTGTTCTTGTTGTACTTGTTAAGTTAGACTTTGTGTGTTCAGCTAGCATCATGAGTGATGTAAGTGAAGCAGTTTATAGAAGCTAATCTTAAATTTTCTTTCTCATTGTCTGTCTGTCTGTCTTCTTGTTTTTCTTGTTCTTCCTGTTATTCTTCTTCTTCTGGTTCTTGTTCTTCTTCTTGTTCTTGTTGTACATGTTTTCTTCTTGTTCTTGTTGTACTTGTTCTTCTTCTTGTTCTTGTTGTACTTGTTCTTCTTCTTGTTCTTGTTGTACTTGTTTCCTTCTTGTTCTTGTTGTACTTGTTCTTCTTCTTGTTCTTGTTGTACTTGTTCTTCTTCTTGTTCTTGTTGTACTTGTTCTTCTTCTTGTTCTTGTTGTACTTGTTCTTCGACTTGTTCTTGTTGTACTTGTTTCCTTCTTGTTCTTGTTGTACTTGTTCTTCTTCTTGTTCTTGTTGTACTTGTTCTTCTTCTTGTTCTTGTTGTACTTGTTCTTCTTCTTGTTCTTGTTCTTTTTCTTGTTTTTGTTCTTGTTCTTCTTTTTTCTTCTTGGTCTTTTCTTCTTGTACTTGTTCCTCTTGTTCTTGTTCTTTTTGTTCTTGTTCTTGATCTTGTTGTTCTTATTCTTGCTCTTGTTGTTCTTGTTCTTGCTCTTGTTCTTCTTCTTGTTCTATTTCTTGTTCTTCTTTTTGTTCTTGTTGTTGTTGTTCTTCTTATTCTTGTCCTTCTTTTTGTTCTTGTTCTTGTTGTTATTCTTATTCTTTTTCTTCTTTTTGTTCTTGTTCTTCTTCTTCTTGTTCTTCTTCTTCTTCCTCTTGTAATTGTTGTTGTTGTTGTTCTTCTTCTTCTTATTTTTCTTCTTCCGGCTTCCGGTTGTTACGGGAGACCACTCCTTCAGGCAAGACTGTAATGAATAACACAATGGCAATTATAATTACGATTATGAGAATTATTATGACGTCATCATCAGATGACAAATTTCATACTTAATTTATACCAGGTAAAAAATACCAGTTATCACGATTCATTAATATGAGCCATACTCTGACAAAAGGGGGGTTTAATGCATCTTCGTGATGCATGATAATAAGCAAGTCATCATATAATCATGAATCCAAAAAAATAAATTTTCCTTACTAGCGACTGAGTTATGAGGTAAACTGGTCCCTTGACATGCAGAAAATTAACCAATAGCAAAAAGTTTCGACCCATGTCAGCCTGCGCGGAATGCGCAAGCTGACATGGGTGGATACGTTTTGCAGATGCATTTAGCCCCCTTTTCACAGACCATGGCTCATATATCAATGACAAATAAAAGAACTGCGCGTCAAAAGCTAAGAATCCTATACACAAGGAAAAGGTCGAAGAAAATGGGGTTTAAAAAAGGCAGGTTCATTCAAGCTCTTACAAAATGAGAGGCAAACATGGGATTCCGTATTAACACATGCAATTTTAATTCAGACTAGGTTATCAATATATATAACCCTTAGCATATGTAAAGCTAAGATAAGCATAATCGTAGATTTCTCTACAGAAAAAGAAAAAGCAAGATCAGACTGCACATATCGCACAGCTAGGTGTAACATGGTTTGGTCTCTACCAAACCACAGTTTTTTAGTCCTGTAATTTCTAAGAATTTCATGCACTGAGTATTCTGCATAGCACTTTTCCCAAGCTTCTGGCAGCTCGGTCAATTTCTGTCCGAGGACTGACGATAGTCATTGCGACGGGATTCATTCCTCTCTCACTGCTAGCCATTGCTTCGACGATGTTTCGGTGGGAAAGCCACCAGTGACTTGGAAAAATATTGTGTGGAGTACTGTTGGAAGAAACTCCAGGAAAGCATGGTTAAGTGTAAGCCTACTGACCGCCGCGATATAACTGAAATAATGTTGAAAATAGCGTTAAACACCATACAATCAATCAATCAATTATGGTTGTTAAATCACGGGATGGTTTAGTAAAGTGTTAACCTTATCCTGCTAAATAACTAAAATTAAATTTTCAATTCGATAGAAAAAAACCCCCAAATATTGCTATTTCAAAGATATGTTTTGGGGAATAATATCTCCTTATCGGACAGTGTAGATCCAAGATCAGACTGCACGTTTTGTGCAGTCTGATCTTGATCTACAATGTCTGCAAAAAGTCAGTGAGTCACGCTTAGCAGCCTAAGGGTTAAATCTTCATAGTAAATTGTTTATCTCAGTGTCACATGTTTCCACTCCTACTCTTTACCAAACGATAAAATTTTACACTTGTCCAAATTGAAAGAATTTGCAGACGACAAAACAAATATTATTCGAAAACTGAAATTTGTTTTTGAATGGTTAGAAATGTTTATGGGAAAATGAGAGAATGTTGATTACCAGCATTTTCTCCTTTTCCCACAATGTTTCCAAAAGATTTTTCCATCAAGGTCGTTAAAATGCGAGATTATGTGGTAAAAAGGGTAAGTCACCATCTGCAAATTTACTCCAGTAGTTAATGACGTTACTCTTCACCAAACGACAAACTTTTGGACTTGTCCAAATTGAAAGCAGCTGCACACAACAAATTGAAATGTAGCTGAAATGATAGTACAGTATTTGTCTTTGAATAGGTTGGAAACCTTGTGGTAACCAGCATTTTCTTCTTTTCCCACAACGTTTTCATAAGGCTTTACCCCCAGGGTCGTTAAACTCGGAATTGTGGGGATTTTTTTCGTACGTTTAGTATCGTATTCAATAAGATTTCAGTTATGTCACGGCGGCCAGTGCACCTATCCATGCTTTTCTGCAGTTTTTTCTACTTGCACTTCGAACAATATTTTTTCCGAAGCTACTGGCTTCTCTCCAACATGGCCAATGTCTAAACAATGATCAGCGAGGAGAAAGGAATGAAACCTCTCGCAATGACTATCATCAATCCTCAGAAAGAAATTTTGGCCGAGCTGTGGGTTCGAACCAACGGCCCCCAGCCTCAGGTCGTGTGCGCTAATGACTGCGCTTCAGGGCTCAAAGAAATAGGTTAAACATAAATACTGAATATCCAAATTTCACATGTTTTCCCTAAAGTGGCCTTCTGGAAATTTACTTCAGTTGGTAAAAGGTTAATCATAAACTAGTAACATCTATAATTAAGATAATGAACACTTTTTATCTACAAGGAGTGCAGTAAGATAGGCTGCACCTATCATTTATCTATAAGGACTTTAAAGGCCCGGTGGCTGCCCAAAATAAACAATGTTGGTGTTAAAATGCATTTACATTTAAGTCGGACCACTTAAAAGTATGTGAATTATTGTGAAGATGATAATCTATTATTGTAAAGGGTTCAAGTGTTATTCACCGGCAGTGAAATCAAGTCGAAAACTAGGAAAAAAATTAAACAAAATACTGAGCAATTTGGCAACGTTTTACCTAGTTTTAAGTTCATTTTTTTTTTAACAACAACATTATTTACGTTTGGTCGCCATGGCTTTTGAAAACACTGGTTTCCAGTATTTCCTCCTTTTCCCACATGTTTTCTACCCTGTCAAGAACAGATTTTGTCAATTGGGCCACTTTTAATTTATCGTCTGCAAATGCTTTTAATCAGGACCAGTTTAACATTTTGTAGTTCGGTAAAGAATTAATAACATTATCTAGACTCGTATAACAAACGTTTATCTCTAATGCTAACTCTTATTAGATCCTATATATCTCAGTTTTCCAAACTTCTTCGAATGCTTTTCTCCTGATTGTTGCAAAAACACGGTACAGACAGTAATCAATCAGGCGGACAGCTCACGATACATGCATGTGAAAAGGTTCATCAAATTCTGGCCTGCACCTTTGCTGTACTTTGCCAAGGCGCTCTCTCACATGACACCAGTATGTGATGTTTTTACTTTATCAGCTACAATACGCAGCTGCGTTGCGTCCATAAAGCACAATACGCAAGTGAGTAATTAGAAAAAATGGGAACAGGTGAAAAACTTTTATCTTTCAGTTAACCGAATATCCATGCAATAACACCTTAGCGATATTTAGTTTTGATATACAGATATGTATAGAACAATTTTTTATATACCACGAATATTTATAGAACATGAATGCGTTTTCTGCGAGGAAACGTCACGTTTTATGACGTAGTCAACATCATTTCTGACGTCATTATTACAGCTAATCCATATAAATTTCATCTGTGAATACTGCTAAATTCGTGTTTTTCCTTTTTAGAAATAAATAAAGCGACAAATCAGACGTTAAAAGATAAATATAATACGAAAGAAGTGTTGTCGTATATCAAAAATATCAAACTCGGTTGTGAGAATTGATAATTGTCTCGCCAAGGCTCGACAGTTATCAATTCTCTCAACCTCGTACAGATATTATTTTGAACCCTTAATCACGTCCCTGGAGTAAACTCGGTTGTGAGAATTGATAATTGTCTCGCCAAGGCTCGACAGTTATCAATTCTCCCAACCTCGTACAGATATTATTTTGAACCCTTAGTCACGCCCCTGGAGTAAGGCCCCTTAGAGCCCAAAACCTAGCAGAAATCAAAGGGTTGCCGCTGTAAATTACAGTGTAATATCAAAACCGAACCAGTAAAAATCTGTGAAACTTCTATTCAAGCAAGAAAACGTCCCGGAACATTAAGTCTAGAATTGGTCATGATTCTGATTTCTTGGTTACACCCCCCTGGGATAAGGCCCCTCTATAGCCCCAAACCCAGCAGAAATAGCAGAGTTGCCTCTGTAAACTTAACACTGACCTAGTAACGAGTGGCGAAAATTTCCATTCAAGAAAGCTAAGTATGAAGACATCCCAGTACATTGTGTCTAGAATCGATCATTAAGTTTGTAATTAAAACATACAAAGCAAAAATCGTTAAAACAAGCAGTGTAACAGATGTTGACCCTTAGGCTGCTAAACGCGACTGAAGGGCCTTTTGCGGACAGTGTAGATGCAAATCAGATTGCACAGATACGGAGATATTTTTTCCTCTAAATATACATTTGAAATGGCAAAATTTGGGTTTTTCCTATCGGCTCAAAGTTTCATTTCACTTATTTAGCAGGATAGTGGTTAATTTTCAACCTCTAACTGTACACGAGTGACATTTTACGCCCCTGCAGTTGCGATATTTGGAATACATCGGAGGAAAAGAAGTAATTTCCTGTAACGAGCAATTTATTCTTTTCCATAAATAGTTTCCCTTTTTGTAGATACATACTTCCCTTATCTTTAAATACATAATTTCGTGTAATATACACATTTATTTCATGCTTTTCGGTAGGTTATCGAGAAATAATAGTGGATTATGGTTTGATATTTCATGGTTACGACCAGTGAAAAATGCCGATTTCATATTTTCTACTCTTCAATCGAAGGCGGAAACAGTAGTTCCTGCGCACTATTTTACCTAGATAAACAGCGCGTGCCATTCAACCAGAGGGAAATATGTAATTTACCCTACATTTCTCGCGATGAATACGTAATATTGTAATGTGTTGCTATGTGGAGAGGGGTAAGCCATAAGGAACATATGATGTAATTTACCTTACATTTCTCGCGCTAAATACGTAATATTGTAATGTGTTGTAATGTGGAGGGAGTAGGCCATGAGGAACTATCGAAAAGAACTGTGCTGGATTTTGACGAAAGTCCCAACAAAAAAGGGCTTAGAAGCATGTAATACATAGAATATTTGTATTTTTCGGTGAAAGATCGAAATTTATTTCATCGAGTGAACATCATCTGTAATATTTTCACGAGAGTCGCAGCAACGAGTGAAAATATTACCGATGATGTTCACGAGATGAAATAAATTTCGATCTTGTAACAAAAAAAAAATATCCACTACTTATTAGGTTTTATTGTCCTAGATTGATTGTATTGTGTAAACGCTGTTTTCAACATTATTTCAGTCTTAACAGCTGCGCCTAGTGCACCTATCCATACTTTCCTGGAGTTCTTTTACCAGTACTCTGCACAATATTTTTTCAAAGCCACTGTTTGTTCACCAACATAACCATGGTCGAAGAGCCGGGGACCGAACCAGTGACACCCCCCCTCCCCCCGTTCTTAAGTCCTGTACGCTACCAACTGAGCCACAGGGGCTCGGTTGTGTGTTTGTCCTAGAGTAATGACTTCACCATATTTCAAAGAACTAGACTACATACTCAACCTCGTTAGTCAAGTTTTTCAACGATTTAAGATCATAATACCTCAGAAAATGTCTGAAAGAGCTCATTGAAATCCGATATGGCTTCAGATTGGTAGCGAAGATATTTTATCTATATTATTCGGTTTATATGGGCCATGCTGAGTGAAAAGGGGGTTTAATGCATCTGCAAAAAGTATCGACCCAGGTCTGACCTGGGTAGAAACTTTTTGTTATCGGGCAATTTTCCGCATGTCAAAGGACCATTCTAAATCATAATTCAGTATTTTGTTTGACATGATTTATTTTATGGATCCATAATTGTGAGATGAGTTGCTTGGTATATTGCATTTTGGATATGCATTAAACCCCTTTTTGCCAGAGCATAGCTCATATATATATAGATCTTTTACAAATGATGAAACATTGCCAAATATTACAATTGCGGTGATTTATGGTTGAATTATTTAACGTAGAACACAAAACTCTTTCCTTGCAAATGTTGACTCAAATAAATTTTGTGGAGGTGTAGATAAAGATCAGGCTGCACAGAACGAGCATTCAGTTAATGTCGCTGGTTTTGCAAAAAGACGAAACCATGTTTTTAGCAGACGATACTAACCCTTTTACCTACTGAAATTCAAACTGATAAACCCGAAGTAATCCGAATCCCCCTCACAAAAAAATGAATCATGGAATTTTCTCAATCCCAAATGACTTATTTAAAACATATCAGGAATCATAAAAAGTGACACGTGGAACATATTTTTTGTATTCGAAATGGAGTGCCTATATTAATGGGATGGGAGAAAAGAAATATTTTGTTTTTTAAGAAAACTTATTGTTTGAAGAGAAGCGAAGGCTACACGCCTCCACACACCTACCAACCTGTCTACCTTCCTAAGCCGAGCACCGGTAGCTCAGTCAGTAGCGCACAGGACTTGAGAACAGGGGGTCGTGGGTTCGATCCCCGGCTCGGCCAATTTCTTTCCGAGGACTGATGA
Organism: Hippopus hippopus; assembly: GCA_946811185.2. NCBI lineage: Eukaryota > Metazoa > Mollusca > Bivalvia > Cardiida > Cardiidae > Hippopus > Hippopus hippopus. The sequence goes on from OX328112.1 coordinate 20,405,260, forward strand.
TAGTTATTGAGACAAGATTCATTCCTCTCTCACCGCTGACCATTGTTTCGACGATGAATATGTGGGAAAGCAGCCAGTGGCTTGGGAAGAATATTGTGCGGAGTAATGGTAAAAGAAACTCCAGGAAAGCATGGATAGGTGCACTGGCCGCCGCGATATAACTGAAATAATCCTGAAGCGTTGAACACCATACAATCAATCAACCTTCCTAAAATTTGGTTTAAAACTAAAGTACAAGTAGGATTAGGAATTGGTTTCGATCTGCCAATAAATATCAGGGTTCGCAACGTTACTTAATATTTTAACCAATGCATTACTGTAGTTATCGAGTTTTAGTAGGAAAGAAGCCAATGGCTTGGTAAGAATTTGTTGTACTCAGAACTGGTAAAAAAACAACCCAGGAATACAGGATAGACGCGCTGCCCGTCGTAAATCAGTATACAAAACGTTAAAAAAAAAGCTTTTTAACGACGTATATTACAAATGTTCTCGCGCATCCTACTGCGCATATATTTTTGTCATGGATAGTGAATCAAAAGTGCACCCATGTTTTTTTCGCACATATGGTAATACTATTGAAGCACTAAAACAAGTAGTACTTTCTTCTGGTAGTATTAATAAAGAGAGAGAGAAAAAAAAAAAATGGATCTGTGAGCTGTCATCGTAAAATAATTAAAATACTGTTGATACGGTGTTACACACCTAATAAGCAAACAAAAGCAGGAAAGTTAAAGCTGTGGAAGTATAGCTGTTTTCACTTTGAAAATTATAGTGGAAAAAGGAGAAATTGCTCCAAATGATCAATTTCTCCTTTTCCCATTATGTCTGCTGAGCTTCACTCTATTTTTTTTCTTTGAAAATATTAACCTCCACAGTGACCTTCATCACTGTTTTCTGACGAAACAAGCACGGATAGGTGCCATTTTTATTTTTTTCCTATTGTTTAGATTTTATAAATACTATAAGTGTGGAAATTTTAAGAAAAATCTGTCTATTAGAAAGTATGTATTTATCAAAGATTAACCCTTAATTCGGTCAAATTATCCCCCTTTTTATGTCATAGATCCATATATAACATGCAAATTTATACATTTACCATGCTCAAAAGTATGCTTTTATATATTTTTTGTGCAAACTAGATGAATTTTCATCAAAATGATGTATATTTGTATAATCTTCTAGTAATTTTTCTGTTTGACTGACTATTAAAGGAAAGTATGTTAATTCCAATATAAGCTGAATTTTGAAGCTGTATATACCTTCTTCAAAGGCAAATTTCTCAGAAACAAGCACGGTGACTTTTTTTAATGTAATTGCATGGAGACATGACGAGCTTTGAATGTGCAAACTTTTTAAAAAAAGCTGTCCGTTAGAAAAAATGTGTTATATATGTCGTTAATTTCAGGTGGCCAGCAAGGAGAAATCAAACCCACTCCCCATTGGCCCGAGATTTGACGTCCACGTGTCATGAACCTTTGTCGAGCTCAATAACTTTTTTTTTTCGACGATTTAATTAAAATCTTACCCCAAAGTCAACAATTGTCAGAGTCTTTTTATCACATAACTGTCTTGAGAATTAGAGTCCTTGATGCGTTAAAACATAGGCCTATAATTGACTTGCATCACGCGAAAAGGGGTATTCGGACATTTGCGTAAAGTGTCGTCTCGGGTCAGCCTGCGCAATCCGCGCAGGCTAATCCGAGAAAGCACGTTACGACTACATTAGATTTTGTTCTTCAGTAGACCTGCGTAAAACAGAAAATTCCTAATGAAAAACAATTGAAAAACAAATCCTGAAAGGCCGTCGTAACAGGTGGTTTCGAACACACAAATCAACAGATATAGTATAAAACATGAACCAAGCTGAAAATAAAATTTATACCAAACACTGAAAAAGAGACAACATACAGGAGAACATTTACGGTGGCACTGAGGTGACATGTGCATTTTTTTTTTTTTCGTTCCCACGAGATAATAATTCGTTTTCCCGAGTTTTTTTTTTATAAAAAAAATTGCAAAAAACAAAATTCGTTTTCGCGAGGTTTTTTTTTATAAAAAAAATCGCAAAAAACGAAATTCGTTTTCCCGAGTTTTTTTTTATAAAAAAAATCGCAAAAAACGAAATTCGTTTTCCCGAGTTTTTTTTTATAAAAAAAATCGCAAAAAACAAAATTCGTTTTCCCGAGTTTTTTTTTTATAAAAAAAATTGCAAAAAACGAAATATTAACTCGTTCCCACGAGATAATCAGCCAATCAAAGTGATCTATTATGTCGTTCGAACGAGATAGTAAGTCGTGGTAACGACATAATCATCCAATCAGATTCTCCCTACGAATTCAGATCCTCCTGTTTGTGTTGTATACATTTAGCCATATTATCTTTCTACTGAATCTACAAATACAGCCGTGTATGCCTAGTCCAAATGGTTTCCAGTTTATAATAGCCGTCTATATGCCTGATAAAATTAGGCCCAGGTGCGCTGTCCGTCCGTCTAATGAATCGTCTGCATGTTCTCTGTTCTACGCCTGCCGAATTGAAAGTAAATATGAGCCATGCTCTGTGAAAAGGGGCTTGATGCATTTACGAAAAGTATCGAATCATATCAGGCTCAATCATAATGCATTCGTGGGAAACCCAATTAAACTCAATTTTTCTCAGACAAACGAGTTTTTCGGTAGCACTCAGATATGAAATTGGAAATGGCATGTTAAAATACACTGGGTGAGGCCATCGATTGATTGAAAATAGCTTCACTCGCTCATAGCCTTCTATTGGCGCAATGATATATACAAAATTTGTCTACTGATCGCTTGGTCCTGGGCTTTTTCGTTCCAAAACCATTTCGTCCCATGGCTTGTTCGTCCCATGATTGCGCGCTACTCCATTTGATTGGGCATGAATATTTATAGATCGAAATAATTGATTGTAATGTTGGGAATTAAATGTTAACAGCCAAAGATATTTCAAAATCATAGTTTTCAGGTACAAACTTAATTTTATTCGATATATTCACATGGTTTCTCTCTCTATCCATCATGCATCCTACTGTCAAGGGACGTTACTCCTGACTCCTCCTAATGATCAAAGGGAGACCACCAATACACAAATAATCCTAACTTTGTCATGAGTACTCTCCCTTCAACCAAAAAGGTATTCATTTGCTCAGTAGGTTGATTTTCAAGCCAATATTTCAATACTATTTCTCTTTTTCGTTCAAATTATTAATTCCACACAATGGCTTCCTTGACAAATACCACTTCAGCGTTCTCAACGCTTTGATTTAAAGAATAATTCTTTTAAATAGTCGTGTATATGCAAACTAACTTTTTACCAGAATCACTGGAAGATCTACTGACACAAGGTTATGCGGATAGCAGTTGTAGACAACAAAATAAGAAAAAAATTACTTAAATGATGACATTCTTGTTCTAAAGGGTAAAAATCGTTGCATTGAAGGCAAACTCTGGCAATAACAGTAAAAGCAATTTTACCATTTTCCTTAGAGTAGCCTACATGTATTTCACGACAAATGTCATGTCGTGTGCAGGCGGAAATGAGTCATAGAAAAGGAGGTCGAAAGATGATAATGAGAATTGGATCTGAAAACGCGACTTAAGAATTAAAACGTTAGTTTTTGTAAAAATGAGAAATGTGAAAATCATTTGGTTCTATGTTGTTTTTTTCCAGATATCTACAGTGACAGCGCATCAAAATATACTTTTAAGAGCTGTCAACATACTGTTATACAGCATCTTGTGAACAGACCAATGACATTGAAGAGGGTTTTGTACTTTTGGATAAAGTGTATCAGTATGAAACTGATGCTGGACTTGAAAACATGAACTTATTCAGACCAAATTTGCTGTGATCGATGCAAAACTGAATTTACATGTATTTGAATTTGAAAGCTGTGAGCCTCTTCCACCATGAAAGTATATATAGTATGTACAGCTCAGTAAACCACTAGAAGTATTGAGTTATCTTATTATCTGTGACAAATGCCAGTATCTAGGGAATATCCATGTTTCTGAAAACATTGCGGGAAAAGAAGAAACGGCCGGTAAGTACTTGTCGCATATTCTCATTTTCTAATGAAAAACAAGTCTCCTCATTTCACTCACATTTCATTTGTTGTATGCAAATGCTTTCAAATTGGACATGTCCAAAATATTGTTGTTTGGGAAAGAGTTAAGGATGGTTACTCGATGTGCATGATTGTTTTCAACATTTATCAGTTGTATCATAGCAGCCATATGTTATCCATACTTATCCATATGTTTTTAGGTTTGCACAACAGTTTTCACAAGCTGCATGTAGTATTTGTCCAACAGTCTTTACAAGCTGCATGTTGCGTTTCCTCATCAACATATTTTTTTATGGAGAGAAGTGTGTATCCGTGTTGTGTAAAATAACCTGAGAATCATAATGTTGGTTTCCCACCACTCACACTATAGTAATGAAACATTAAAAGTACATGTTGTTTTCAAGAGACATCCACTGCAGACATGTTAAAATACATATACATAATATATACATATACATAATAACTGATACATATAAGTTACTACGAAAAAAAGAGGGATATTTCGGCAATTGGCCGTTTTGGCACCGAGCCGTTTTGATCCCCATTCACAATCAAACATCGAGTTAAAGACGATCGCTACAGTTTCACCATTTTTTTCAAAACATTCAGAATTTCATGAAACTTTGTTTGGTGATAGTTTATTATCTGATCTACAAAATTAGGAGATAAAAAGAGGGGGTCACCAGCTTTTGGAAAATTCTACAGATATTTCTTTTAGTACACCCTGCATTGCGGCAGTTCAGGATGAAATTTCACCTATGAAAACTAAGTCGATGTATATTTTTTTTTAATGACAACAATTATAAGCAAATTTTATGTCATTGTATTGGTGAAACATCAAATTTAATGAAAAAAATAATTTAGAGCATACTGAGTATCAATATTTAAAATAAAACCCCTTAACTTATGGCTAAAACACCGTTATTTTGGAAAAAAAAAAAAGTGTCTTTTAAAGTTATTTTTTTAAATGTTTTAACATTCAGATTTTTCTTATTTTTTTCTATAAATAATTTTCAGGTACTAAACTAAAAGAATCAGGCTTAAAACAAATAGGTCACCAGCCTTAGTTTTTAAGAAAATACATTTTAAGCCTGTGGGTGGGGCACTAACTAATGAGTAAATGTAGGGTTTGTCAAAGACAGAGACATTATATGAAGTAAATTATCTCAATTTTTTCAATAATACAACAATATGTATAAGAATCAAGATTTTTGGTCATAATAAACCAATTCATAGCATATAAATGTAATACTGATGTTAGCATTTAACCCATTTCCAAACGACTAATTTTAGACTCTTCTAAATTTGACGCGTTTGCAGACGCTAAACCAAAACCTGGTATTCATGTATCACAGTTCTTTGATGGGTCAGAAATCATTGTGAGAAAAAGAGAAATCAATCGTTAGGAGCAATTTCTCCTTTTGACATCAATGTTTTCTAATGTTGTCTACTGCAGACTCATTAAGCTAAGGGACAACCTGATAAAGGAGAAAGAGTTATGTACAGCCCCTCGTTTTCTGCAAGTCTTTACCAAGTGACAAAATTTTGGACTAGACCAAACTGAAAGCATCTGCATCTGAAAGGATGTTTTAGCTCGACGATACGTCTGCCAGATAGAGCGCTAGTGGTAGCATCTGTGTCCATATTTCCTTTGTAAGGTGACGTACTTAGGTGATTCACTTTGATTTTCAGTCCCATCTTTTGAAAGCGTAATTTTGGTTTCTTGCCTCGCATATAATTATTTGGCTTGATTCAAATACTTTTTTTTCATTTTTCTGACATGAAACGACCCGTTTTAATTCTTGGTTTATCCATTCTGCAGACATTGACAAGTGTGGCAGGATCAATTGTGTTAGGTGCTCATCGTTTTTCGAGTAAAAGGTGAGCGTGATAGTTACACGAAGCGTAAAAATGGAAACTGTCGCGAACGTCGTTAAATCAAGAGTGACAACATTACCTGTATATCTGAAAAGCCCAATTAGTCGATACTACAAATTTTCCAGTTAAAAAAAAAACAATATTTTAAGTGAAAAAGAAAAAAAAAAAAAAAAAAAGAAAAAAGAAAAAAATAGACAAGTAGAAAAACATGGACCAGCTAATTTTATTAAACGCTTCTTTAGAGATATAAGAAATTGCCGGAATCGGCCAGAAAAATATATTGTCTGAAAGGAAGATCATGACTCGCAGGGAACGACAACGGAATTAACAGACGCCGTACAGGTAAGTCAGTGAAAAATCGATAAATGGTCTTATATTCCCAGTTGTGGTTGCCTATCCCTAAATATACAGTATACAATCTCTATATACGATCCCAAGATCGATTTACAGTAAACGCAAAAAAGAAAATAGATATAACAGTTTGGAAAAATAATATTTTTGGCACATTATGTAATAGCTATATATATATAGATAGGAAACCACTTACAGAGAACCATCTTAACGTGTTTAACTTTAGCTAAAATATGCCTTATGTACTTTGGTCTGATTTGTTGAAATTTTAGTATGGACAGCTTTTAAAAAAGAACTACATATTTTAATACAAAGTGTTATTTTCAAATTTTAATATGGCTGATTATCGAGGTATATATATGTGTGTGTAAAAAAGACGTAACTTGCCTACAATATGCCGAGACATGTTTGTTAAGCTATTTTACAATTATTATACACGTATTATAGGCATGTACGTCTTATTTTTAATGTTTCAATCTAATTTACTTGTGTCGATCCTGTAATGACCGAGTTACTGTATTTTTCCTTCCTTCCTCTCTCTCTCTCTCTCTCTCTCTTTCTCAAGGTGTGGTTTCACGAAAAACCTTAAGTCTCATATTTTGCTTAAATCCCCTAACTGACTCATTTATTGTTTTAAGTTGAGTTTGTTATTTTAGACGCCTGTCACTAACAATACCAGACTGTAGTAACGTTCTGAAATCCTGAGTTGACACATTTTTCAGACTCAACTCAGCAAAATAATGGACGAATATCTGTTTAATGATTTAAGTCGAACAAATTGCTCAGTTGAGTATGAACTTTGTGTCAAGTTCGGATTTTAGAACGTTACTAAGATCTGCATGCATTTTCTATCGGTCGTAACCTATGCAACCTTGGAACCGTCATGGACAACTTTTTGCATGAAGATACAAGAATGATTCTAGCTTCATAAAATAACAGTAACATAACGAGTATGGATGTGTCTTTAAAAAGCTGTTGAATATTAATTTACAACAAACTCCTGGTATTGACTAGTTGATTGATCGATTGATTGATTGATGAACAGACGGACGGACCGATCGGTCAGTCAGACGGTCGGTCAGTCGGTCGGCCAGTCGAGTTAGCAAGTGAGTAAGTGAATGAGCGTGTGGTTGGCTCTGAAGGTTCTAGCCAAAGGCCGCTCCAACCTAAAGCACAATACCTCAAATGGAGATTGACCACATGTATCACTTGATTATTAACCTCACGTAATACCTGTCAATTGCGTCACGCGCTCTTGAACATCCCTTTGCATTAGGCATAGCTAAATATAGATTTGAATATTCCCTCATTTTTTTGGCTAGGGGCCAACGGCGCCCGCCTTAGTGACCACATTTTATATTCAGACTTTTGCACGAAAGCTGCAACCACCTGAACATCAAGTATAAATGCGTGCTATTCTCTGTTTCTGATTTGCTGGAACTGCAACTGTCGTTTCTGACTGACTGTTTGAAATGACACACCCTTCAACACCGCCTTACACTTTACGAGTTATCCAGCGGCAACGTAAAATAGAAATGGGAAAGGGGCGGGGTCGGTGTTTACATAAACCGATAAAGTGCCAAAGGAAACATTTTCAAAGCATAGGTTTTCACGGTGTTTATTCACATGATCAATTTTAATTGAGAACGCTTAAAACAGTCACAAAATTCTCCCGTTAATTTCGCCAAGTACTCCTGCAGAGCATGACTAACACCCATGGTTTACCTTAGATCAGCGCTAAGTACTCACCATGTAATGCTAGTCATAGATTCCTGACAGAGTGCACACCATGTAATTCAGAATCATGGCGTGACATTAGAATTTATAGGCGGGGACTAAATCTCGCACGTGATTCCCGATTGGTTCGTAGTGAATATTGTGAGATAATTCTGTGTTCACAGCACTGGATGCAGATGGGGCGTGGCAAAATTAACATTTGATTGATTAGCATTGTATGGCGTGTATCCATATAAGGTATAAAACCAGACAAGTTTACCTTGTTAGCCGTATGTACAAGTAGGGCAGTTGTTGAGAAGTTTGTGTTTTTCTAGTAGCACAATTATTTTTATTTCGGAGAAATCAAAGTCAAAGATGAGAAAGCTTGAGGAATAGTATAGATTCAGATTAGTATGGTATGGTTGATCTGAAATTTAGGTGTTCTTTTAGTTTCATTATGTGTGTGTTTGTGTGTGTGTGTGTGTGTGTGTGTGTGTGTGTGTGTGTGCTCTTCTACAAGAAGGATAACTTTTATACAAACTTAACAGAGACATTACTTCCCTTTAATTGCATCTACTTAATCCATTGGCTTTCATTGTAGATTGTATATATATTTGATGACTGTATGTGGTATGATAGGCATACTGCCTTCTTTCCTGAATAAAAAATATTCTATTCTATTCTATTCTACGAGTTATCTCTCGGTCACGTTTTACGTTTATCTAACTTAACTGTTTTTGACTTTGGTCCATCTATTGATTAGTACTGTTGACACATGTGCATGGAAGTACCGGATTGGAGCTGAATGGAGCGAACTGGAGAGGAGTGGACTTAATTTTAAATACTATGTTAAAGTTTGTAGCGATTCTTCATTTGTTTGATTTTGGAATAGGGAAAAGCCAGAATGTACACGTATCAGTGGAAAGAGGGAACTGCACGACCTTAGACGACAGGAAATGGACCTTAATCCGGACGCAGATATATTTAATATTGGACTTTGTAAACATTGGATAACACACGAACCCTAATAAAAAAGAAGACGGCAGATTTATTTTAGACAAAGAACAAATCCTGTGATCTATCCTCATGCTATCGAATACTCCACTCTGCATAGCGGATATCGTTATCGTTTGGATTAGTAGAACCCGTACCCGTGTCGGACTTCTTAATGGATCTGCGATTTCCCGGTAGACCCACTCAACAAAACTTCTAAACGGCCACTTGTAGGCTGGAATTCTCCGCAGGCTTTCCTGGGATCCGCTGTCCAGAAAAAAGACAGTTCAACATGTTTGATTTGTAGAATGATTGATCAGTATAATGGCACACTCCAGCCTAAGTTTGAAAAGACTTTGTTAACTTATTCTTTTGAAACGAAGATATTAAACATGCATATTTAACATTGAAAATAAAGAGAAAAAAATATATATATTTTTTTTAATTACGCTCTTTCGCTCGCTTTTTTATCTTTGTGCAGAAAATAATTTTCATGTTTATATGTATTGCTGATAAAATTCAGTAATGTATGCTTCTCTTCTTGACCTTGTTTGGATGTTAAACACCACACATGCGCAAACCATGTGTTTATCCCTTTTGTGAAAAAGAGATGCTTTCTGCAGGCAAAATTTAGAATTTTTTCGTAAAAACACCATGTCTAACGTCATGACATATGTTGCAAGTTGTTTTTATTTACTTGACTATTAGTTGTTTTAATTTACGGTAAAAACAAAAACGGCCGGTTAGAAGTTTTGCTGAGTGTACTGATAAAATGGTCTACAACTCTATTTATAGACTCGTCAGATGACACATCAAGTGACTCACTCAAATTATTAAACTGTGGTAACTTAGAAATTATCCCTGAGCGAAACCGGTATTTTAAATCACTTGACCATTTTGTTTTGGTAATGGAGTAGTTTTTCTCCGCCCGGCTGGGTAGCTCAGTGGTAAGCGTATCTGACTCGTGACTCGGAGGTTGCGAGTTCGATACCCGGTTGCGGCGAACCTTCTTTCCGGCGATGTTTCGCCTCTCACCTCTGATGCATGTGAGAAAAGTAGTCAGTGGCTTTAGAAAGAAAGTTGTGTCAGTGCTGGTGTGAGAAAGCCAGGAAACACATGGGTGCGTCACTGACCGCCATGATGTGACCTTAGCTGTTAAAATGGCGTTAAACTCTAATACAGACCAAACCAAAGTTTTGCTCCTTTTGAAAATTTGGATTGCAAGACAATGAAAACGTTAAGGAACAGTGGTCACGAAACACAGTTAAAGGAGACACGGAAAAAATAAGCGATGTTTGGAAAATTACATTCACCAGTCAATAGGTATTGCCTACTTTATTTACAAACAATATTTAGCAATATTAAAATAAATCAAAATTCTATTTTAACCCTCGGTATCGCACGGGGCTGCCTTCGGCACGGAAATATTTCATACAGTAAGTGCGAATTTAAATTGCTAACCTGTGTACATGTATATAAATATCTTCCCGTGTATATATAACTTCCCGAAAAATAGTCGTGAGTTCTACTTGAATGCCAACTTATATATTCAGCATAAAGGTCAGGATCATGTTACGTGCAGTAAGCAATAGTCAATTACTGATGCCACGGTACTCGATACTTAAGTAAAATTTCCAATATTCTGATCATCACTCGATTTACCGTTTACCAATCTCAGTCCGTGTGCTTTACATAAGTCTACTAGCTTTGTAAAAAAAAAAAAAACGTTGCATTTTTCGTCCTTTCGTCCTCCCTAAACTTTGGAAAGATTAAAGAATAAAGTATTTCAATATGATTATTCAATATGTGTCATCTTCGCATTACGCTGAGAAGTCTTATATTTAATTGATATAACGACTATTTCTTCAACACATTTTTATAAAAGCTTATTTTATAACAAATAAAGAAGCATCGTGTTGTTTAACAACTGCTAAGCAACATAATCTTCCATTTAAACCACTGCCAACCCACCGGCCAACCACGAGGGCAAACAAAAACAAAAATTACATTGATAAAAAGTAACATTACCAAGTATACAAATCAAAGACATTCAGCACGTCAAACAAACCAAATAAAGCAAGGAACTCAATGATATTAATATATTTTCACATTACAATCTTTCTTTAGTCTCTCACAACACATTTAGCTCATACAATATGAAGCAAATTAATGAAGTAAATTTATACACCAAAACTGTGTTATTCAGACAGGCATGCATTAAATCCTGTACAAAGATTTTTCAAAAAAAGCATTTTCCCAAATAACAATGCATGTTTAAGTTAGAAACAAACTGCAGAGACCACTTGAACAGTTGACATGCATAGGTAGATCTCAATCTACACTTATGGTAATAAGTATGGTAAGCAAAAGCAGTGAAATCATTAAATGATAAGGCAAATAATGAAAATGATTGAAATGGCAACGGTGTTCCCTCTTACCTTATCAGTTTCATAAAAATGTATTTTGCACACTTTATCCGTGCAATGAATTCTATATGTCAAAAAAAAAAAAAAAGATAATTTAAACATATAAGAACTGGTACATGAATAAAAGTAAAGCACTATTTTTCCAAGTGAGTTATTACATTAAAAATAATTGCTTCAGTCTGTTGGTACCTGCTGAATGTAGACCACCGTCTTTTTTTGCAAAAAGCTCGACCTTGACCTCTCCTGCCCGCATGAATGGTTTGTATGTGCTAACAAATTTAAAATTCATTTCTTACTCATCTTCCTATGCAAGTAATTATTGATTTTTCTGATTATATAATAGAATTTAAATGATCCACTGGCCTATGAAGTGTGGCAGAAATTAAAATGTTTATTGTACCTTTCACATTGCGGAAAACACCAATTAAATTTCCATAATTTGATAAAATTCACTTTACAGTGCATTTATTATCTATGTCATTGGTACCAACATGAAAAATAACATGGTCAAATTACTCCAATTTTGCTTCTTTTGCTTGTAAACGCCTTGTCATTCTGGCAATTTTATCTGCCCTAAATGACTGAATGGTACACTCATCAATCCCAGAAACATACTCTGCTATAGAATCACTGATGAAAGTGACTTTCTTTCTGTAAACAAAAGAAAAATGAAAACAGCATCACAATAAAATTAATTATGCACAAACAAACCAATACTCTACTTTTATTTTAACAAACGACAATTAAAGAGGACTACTGGAAGATTACATTAAACTCAGTAATCACAAGAGCTATGTTGACATGGCCATCCCCCGCCTAATGCATGCTGAATAGAAGAAGGCTAAAACAGCTAGATTTAAGAATCATTTTCTGACAATGCTAAATACAAAGTAAAATAAAAAAAACACACATTCAACAAGGTACATATTTCTTATATAGCTGTCAAGTGTAAACACATATGAAATCAGACAAAAAAATCTAAAAACAACAAAGAGGAATAAATAAAAAATGATGGAAAGTATAGTTATCATTCTTGTGTACAGTACTCCTCCTTAGTGACAACTATTCAGCTGTGAATTTAATACAGATAGAGTTAGACTCAAGAGAAACCTTGAGACTCAAAAATTAACAAAGGGACATAACTCCAAATCATGGCACTGCACTTCTCTTCAATAAAAAAAAAAAAAAAAAAAAACTGCCTACCTCTTAAGTCTCACATTGATACCTTTTATAATTCTTGAGTTATGCTCCAGGTAAAATTCAAGTATGAAAAATAACAACATGCAATACACTGCACTTCTCCTCATATTATCTATCAACCTGTGAGTTTCGTGTTTTTATCTCATGTAGTTTTCAAATTGTGCTAAGGACAACATATGAGGAAGAAAAAATAACAAAAGTCAATAACAATTCAACCAAGAGTTATGATTCTTTGCAACGCACTTCTCCTCAATGTGATCTATGCACATATGAAGTATCGTGTTTACACCTCTAACAGTTTTCCAGTTATGCTCTTGACAAAATTTAAATAAGAAAAATATAAAAGGGAAATAACTCCTAAATTATGGGGCTGAAAGTTATGGTTCTTGTACACTGCAATTTTCCTCAATGTCATTTATCGATCTGTGAAGTTTCATGGTTATATCTCATGTAGTTTTCAACTTATGCTCTGGACAAAATTTAAGTAAGAAAAGAAAAAAAAAAAAAAAAAAAAAACAAAGAGAAATAAGTCATAAATTTCGCAATCAAGAGTTATGGTTCTTGTGCATTGCACTTTTCCTTGATGAGATCTATTCAACTGTGAAGTATCATGTTTACATATATAATACTTTCTGAGTTATGCTCCATACAAAATTTAAGTATAACAAAAGGTAACAACTCCTAAACTATGGCACTGAAAGTTATGGTACTTGTACACCGCACTTTTCTTTATCATGATCTATCAACTTACGAAGTTTGGTGTTTATATCTTATGTAGTTTTTCTCTCTTTTAATATCTTCCACAGAATCTGGTACAAAATTTGATTTTCTTGCAAATAGAAAAATCGCAAATTTTATAAGAATAAATACAAATGCACCGTGTCTATCTCCTTGGAAAAATCAAGCAAAGATATTATTAAAATACTTGGGGTGATGGGTTTTGCTTGTCTTACATAATATGGATTCATTCTGGAAATGCATTTACACATAAAGTTATCATGAACTCATTAATCTTGTCTGTGGTGTATCCTAAAATGTAATGCATTGTTTTACCCAACTTTGATAATTCTTTATAGACTCTTTAATTTAAAACTCCTTCTTAAAGACTGAGCATACAGACTCAAAACTCTGGTGCTGACTGGAAGATAGCTTAATTTGAACGTATACAAACCGACAAAAATGTTTCCCATTGAATCCTAAAGGTTTTCAATAGCACTATTTGCAAAAGTAGATCTTGTGGATCTATTCATATCTCTATTTAAAAGCACCAGCTATCCATCTGAAACAAATATATATAGCAACTGTGTAACCTTTCCTATTTTACCTATCATTTAAAATCAAAAACATCTTTTCAGTGATCTTGCATACACTTAACTCCATGTTCTTTGTTAATTCCAGAAAATTTTTCCTATGGCAACTATCTAAATCCCATATTGACAGATTATCTGCAATTCTATTATTAACCTCACGTATATGAATAACTTTAATCTGAAATTCTAATTTTGCCGCTAAAATGGTGATTTCTTTCAGACAACTTTGCATGACCTCCTTGTATGTTCTGCCTGAATTATTAATTTGACGGACGGCTTCATTATCACAAAACATTTGAATTTTTTGTCCTACTTACTGTTTTCCCCAAAGTCTTCCACAAATCAGAATTTAATACATTTCTAATACATTGATACTTAATTTCTGTTCAGAAAAACATGGTGAAACTTTGCATGGAAATATTGGCCTTTCCAAAAATCTCCACAGTCTGTTAAGCAGGCATCTGAAGAGACAACTGTGTCAGGATTAGACCAGTCCTCATATACCATCATTGAAACACCATTATACTGTAGTAGAAAACTGTACCACCATAAAATGTCTTTTTTGACATACCCAGGAATTGGGTTCAAACCCATGTCCTCCTTGTATAGCGCTTTCAACCATTTTAACGTTCTTGACACAAAAATCCTTCTTGGTCTTACACATGCAGACACAAAATTAAATTTCCCTAATAAGGATTGAATTTGTTTCAAATTTGCCTTTTCCTTACTTAACCTCAATCTGGGTAAATTAATCAATTCTTTCAATTTTTCTGGTGTTATTTCCATTGTCATTGTAATTACATTAAACAAACCCCAAGAAATGACAAACACGTGGATGGAGGACAAGGTTTGCTATTTGCCTCCTCTATTTCACACTTTTCCAGCAGTGACTGTAGAAGCATATAAGCAAACCAAGCATTCTCACTTTTTTTCTGCCGAAGCTAAATCATCTAAATAATTCAAGAATGAAATTCCATAATTAAACATAATAAAAACCAGTGCATTTGTAAATCTTAGACATCAGAATGCTGATGCCCGACTACCCATACTCAACACAATATCGCAAAAACATGTTTTTTCCATACAAAAGCTACTAAATCATAAAATAAAGGACAAATACGGAGCAGTCTATAAGCTCTACGTAGATCTTTTTTTAAACAATAATCATTATTGCCCTTTCTATTTGACAATTTGAATAAAATCATCTACTTTGGGATAAATCAATTCAACCTGCTCACCTGAATAAAATTCTTTACTTACAAAATCGTGAACTGATTTGCCCTTAGGAAAACTCAAATCTAATATTACCCTTCTTTCGGATGTATCTTTTTTAGGTAAAGAATTTACAGGAGAAATTCTAACGCCCGATTTGAATGGGTTTTCTGTAAAAGGGCCAATAATTGCTTTGTTGAGACTTTCTTTTTGTACATGTATATGTTAAAATATTACTAGCAAATTCTTCTGCTGCTTTAAAATTTTCATCTTCCATAAAGATTTGTTGTCAAAATTCTTAAACATGCTCAAAGCCCCTGTGATATCAATTGGAAGACCAAATTCTAATAGATCAAAAATTATTAAATCTTTATAATAAAAAAGTACAGAACCTATATACTTGATATTCAATTTCTCATTAACAGGAATTCTGCATCCTTGAAAATTAAATTTCCCTAATTCATTTTTTTTAATTAGTATCAAGCAAAACTTCTATATCCTAAATTTTAAAGTTCTTTCTTGTAGCTCTACATACTTCACAATAATTTGAATGTTAACAAATTATTTTGTTGAAAGTATTCTTTTTGTGATCTAAACAGTCTTCTACTTGGCAATGATTCCTTAAGCATTTTGGAAAAAAATACATTAGCCAAAAATTGCTTTTTTCCTGTAACTTTCTATTTCATTTTCATTTTGAACCAATTGCAACCCATTTTTCAGTCAGGCAGACATGAGTGGGCAAGAAGAAGAACATTCAGGATGTTCTAATTTCTTCTTGTCTGTCATCCAACAACTTGCACATATGTTACAATCCAGCCTTTGTTTCCCTTTGACTACCATTAAATGGTTGGTCCTGAGTAGACACTTATTTCTTTGGTAGTCAGAGCAAAATCAAAACTTTTTCGTCATTGGCATTCCTGTTCTGCCTTTTTTTTATAATTCCCAGAATTTTTCGACTTTAATAAATATCTTGAAAGTATTGCTGTTTCAATATTCTGTGAATCATCTGACCAATCTTTTTTACCAAGCTCTATTTCGCTTAACCAAACTGCGTAAAAAGCCTTTAACCCTGCAAACTCATTTATTATACTGCAAACAAATTTCTCGTGATCTGATTGGATAATGTGCCCCGAACATATATATCATGTACACTGGCAAAACCAACGTAAAAGCAGTTTCTCTTTCGGGAGCCCCGTATACATGACTACACTTTCAACACAACATCAAAATTGGCGGCGTCGATCAAGATTAACATCAAGATTATGCGCCAAGCTGCACGTTTTAGCACGTATTACCAAGGTTTCAGTGACGTCAGTTCCCAGTGACGTCAGTTTTCATTGAATTGGGGCACTCAGAAGGGAAATTCTACTTCGTCAGCGTGCTGAATTTTTTAAACCAAAAAACAGGTAAAATTCGCTTAACAAACGTTGGAATGGTAAAACTTCGCTTATTAATTCAGACTGACCCTCTGACGGATGTTTAGACTGGGGTGATGGGATACTGCTGACTAATGATTCTTCAAAAACACTGTCTTTATCATACAAAACTGAACCGGCTCGTTTCAAATTTGTCACTTAAATTTAAATCTTCTTCGGCAGACGATCCTCGGCTTAAACGATTTGGATTATGAGGGGTTACCTCCCTCGCCACGAGGCACTACTGTTACATTCACTACTGTTTTTCTTTCTTTTTCCGCCTTATTTCTGCTAACTTTTCCCATAACACATCAATGATGATGAACATGATGATTTAGCTAATCAAACCATAAAAATAATGTTAGATCATACCCATAACGAACACAAAAGTGGCAAAAGTCCACGTCGATTTGAAAAAAATTCAGAAACACGTCCGCTCCATTTTCTATCAAATGACAATCATTTAAGGATCTTCAATTCTGTAGTAAGCGTACACACCATAACAGAGGCTATTACATTTTTTATTTATTTATTTATTTATTCATTTATTTATTTATATGAGCCATGCACTGTTGAAACGGGGATTTAACACATCTTCACAATGCATCAATCGAATAGGTCGAAAGTTTTTGCTATTGGTCAATTTTCTGCATGTCAAGGAACCATTTTACCTCATGATTCAATCGCTGGATCCATAATTATATTACGACTTGCTTGATATAATGCACCACGGAGACGCTCTTTTACCAAAGCACCTTTCACTTAAAAGCTCCACTGGCTGAAGGCCAGCGGGCTTATGTCATGGCATGGTGTCCTTCGTGTGTCCGTGGGTCTGTGCGTCCGTCCGTCCGTCCGTCCGTGAGTGCGGTAACTTTTATTTCAAACATCTTCTCTGAAACTATACATCCAAATTTGACAAAACTTCACAAAAATGATCCTGCCATGGTCCTCTCTAGAATATCTTGAAAGAATTTGATTCCTTAAAAAAACTCTTACTGCCATGGCAACTAAAGCCAAAAATATTGAAACTCTTTGAAAATCTTCTTGTGTGAAACCACAAGGCCCAGGGTTAACAAATTTGGTATTTAGCTTTATCTAATGGACCTCTAAGAATTTCTTCATATCATAGCCCAGGGGTCAAAATTGGCCCATGTCAGGGATCACAGGTTTAGCATGGGCTTATATAGTGACTTCAATTTAATTCGTAATCAAGAGAAATAACTCCTGTCTATAAGAAATAAAATTTGTTACTATTTACGTCCCTTGAGTATCAAACTGCAATAATACATGATTGATATTGATATTTAAGTTTTTTTGGATAGGACATATTCTTTTTACAGGGAGAGTGATTTATTTTGATGCTAGTAGTTATGCTCACATGAGTAGAATATTTAACTTAAAAGTAAGGTTTCTGTCATTCAGTTTTCTTTCCAGAGCTTAACATTTCATGTCAATGATTAAACCTGCTTATATTCACTGACATTGTCTTTGCACTTAAAAAGATACGACTTTTTTTTCGTTGGGCAGGGGGTGGTTATATTTTCCAATTATGTTTATTACCATACAGACTTTTTATGCTGTATGTCTCTGTCAATGCCAATTAAGTGCATGATACCTGAATTTTACTCTTTAAGAAAGGACAATTTTTTTTACTGGACCAGGTTAAAAGCCATTTTAGAAGACAAACTGAATGTAGCTTAAATGATTTTTTTTTTTTTTTTTTGTCGTTAATAGGGTAGGAAACATTGTTGGAAAAAGAGAAAATACTGGCTGACAACATATTGTCCTTTTCCCACAATGTCTCTTTAAAGTTCATTAACACTTCGATTTGTGTGGTGAAGGGTTAAAAAGCCAGTGAAGCGATACAGGACCATCAGGACCCTCTTTTTTATTTATTTATTTATCTTTTTTTATCTATTTATTTATTGATCTATATTTTTAATTTTCCAGAAATAAAATGGCTGTCCCTTCAGTTCGTGACATGCTGTATTGCGGTGAAAGGTACCGTGCTTCTATGGTTGCTTCATTACTAATATCCTGACTAACATAGAAAAAATATTCCAACACCTCGTTTATCTTTCATGGTAACATTACATTGATTGTAAGAAATATGTGCAATTGCATTATGGCATTTGTGCGTTTATTGGTGAAGATCAAACCAAATGGATTTTCGTTAGAAATATGTAAGGCGAAATTCAAATAAAGTTTACAAACGGTAATCTAAATCCCGTACAATAGATTTAAAACAGAGGGCATTTGGGCCTAAAGCGCTCATCTTTTCTTTTAAGTCATCTAGGATAGACTAAGCTGAAGAGATCCCGGTAAGTGGTTGTGATAATTTGAAACACGTGTGTTATTGACCTTTTTTTTTTTTTGTCCAATATATCATCGAGGCAAATATTCTGACCAAATTTCATGAAGTATCAGGCTTAAAATGTGCCTCTAGACTGCACATAAGGTTTTTTTTTTTTTTTATGACATGGCCCAGTAACCTACTGTTTTTCCCGAAGTGACCCAATTTCAAAATTGTTGAAGATGTCATCAAGACAAGTATTCTGATCAAGTTTCATGAGCATCAGACTAACAATGTGGCATTTAATGTGTACACAACGTTCTTACAAATTTTGGCTCCGTGACCTACTTTTTGACCTGAATTTACACAATTTCAAAACTGTTCAGGATATCATCAAGACAAATAATCGACCAGATTTCATGAGTATCAGACTGAAAATGTGGCCTGTAGAGTGAACACAAGGTTTTACAAGATTTGACCTGGTTGCCATCTTTTTCGCCAAACATGACCCAATATCGAAGTCGTCCCAGATGTTATCAAGCCAAACATTCTGACCAAGTTTCATAAGTATTGCACTGAAAATGTAGCTTATAGAGTACACAAGGTAATTGTTGACGCCTGGACGACGCACAACGGACGACTACCACAGCACTATCACAAAATCTCACCTGAAACACTTTGTGCTCAAATAAGCTAAAAACAATCCCGAATTTCATTATACCCGTTGTATGTCGTTGTTTCGGATTATTTGAGTATTTACGTGACACAATTAAACGTTAGTCATTAAAGTATAGTCACAATTCCTCTCCCCAATCCTACATAAATATCAGGGCTATCAATAACATGAAATAGTGTCCGGTTTACCGTCAAAAATCCGGAATAATATCCAAAAGCTTCTTGCACCAAGTTTAATCCTAAGTATTGTAGTATACTAGTGCCTGTACATTCATTTTCTTCTAAGAATGACCTGTCTGCTATGGCGCATCACTATCCTGTGCTCGGAGCGTAAACTAAAAACTCTGTCGGTAGCAAGCGGAGAGTGGCTATAATTGATACGTCTATGGAGAAACCAAGCCTTGTGGTCCCTCCAAATTTCTTAAATATATAATAATTTCAGACGGAAAAATAATTTTAAAATACCATTGTTTACTTCAAATCTTTGTATACAGTTTCTAAATTCAGACATTCAGAAAACCGGAACTTTTGCAGGTTTTCACAGACTTTGACAAGTACAAAAAAGTCCCGATGATACTGGGCTTTTCCCGCGGCTATTTCCCAGGCCTATGGGGGTTGTGTATATGAATGATTGGGTCATAGGTATCTGCTACCTTACCATGACTGGATGAATCGTGCCAGTTAACATTGTTTTGAAAAGCGTCTATTTTGAAAAGCGTCTATTTTAGTTTGAAATTCGCTGCATCGTTTGTCATATTAAAAAGCAGTCCGGTTCTGTACCCAGAGTGCCTAAATCAGATTGTTGTCTGCGCATATTATATTCCTCGAAGATTTGACCTGTCTGCTGTGACGCATCACTATCCTCTAGAGGATAAGTATTAATAGACAGTGCGTAAACTAAACTCTGCCGCTTATTAAGTAGCAACGAAGAAAATGGCTGTGAACAATACTTCTGTTCGAAAAATCTAACCAATTTTTCGCTCCAAGAATCTAATTATTTCAAACGTTAAAAACAGTTTTTACAAAATACCATTTCTTTACTATGCATCGATGAATACAGTTTCTAAATAAAATAAAGAACCCAGGATCTGTGCAGGGTTTTTCCACAGACTTATCAACGAGAAATGTCTGGGCTTATACCGAGGCTGTTTCCAAAGCCTGTAGGGGCCGTATGTACAAATGACTTGTGCATAGGTTACACGCTTGCTAACCATAGAGGGGTCAATCTTACCAAATAGCGTTTTATTGAGAAAATATTTATTTTATTTTTAAATTCGAAGAGAAAAAGTCGTCGTTTTGAAAAGTGGTTCGGTTCTGTATTTCAAATGCCCAAATCAGATAGGTTTGTATTTGAAAAATGCCACCTAGCGGAAAATAATGCAAATGAGTTAGGTAAGTGTTTGAAAAAAAAAAAGTCACTTGGCGGATGATAATGGTAGTATACTGGTCAGCTGCCTTTCTCAATGATTAAGTTCGACAGCCATCTTGAATGTCCTCAATGGAGGCCATCATATATCATGATGCCCTGACTATAAGCAGAACGTCATCAATTCAAAACAGGATTCCGTTCATCTTTAAAATATATCAGATTCCAGAGAATCCCTTTTAATTGAGTGATAAAAATACACTATTAAAATAGAGGTTTCAAAAGACAAGATGGTGAAGTACATGCTTTCGATGACAAAGGGGAAATTGAGTGATTTTTAGATCCCGTTTCATCCTCAAAATCGAAAACCATACAGACATGAAGAATTGAATGACGTAGTTGAAACCGATTCTGGCTGAAATAAAACAAGTACAAATAATTGTAACTAGAATGTGTATCATTCACACCAGCAAAGCACAAGCATTAAAACAGAGATAAAACAAAACACACAGACAGATAAGTTTCATACCGAAGAATTTCAGCGTGTTGTATGCCAACATTCTAAAGTGACTTTTGCGATCAATGAACACTTTTCTATCATGTTGATTTTGTGAATAACATCTTGACACATTCAGAATAAGACTTTGAAGTATTGTTTATTTGCAAAGCAATCAGAGATGTCAATTAGTTGCATAAATTCTTCCATGTTACCCCTAAACACTTGAATAGAAGAAATAAAAAAAAGGTCCACACATTTTAGATATGTTACTCTGGGCCTGGCGCGTGTTTACAGGAACAACCTTTGCGTGTTTGTTAATTCATTATGTAAAGAAGTCACTATTTCTTTAAGATGTTCTTCCGTAACTATCAAAGAAATCAAATGGATTTTTATCAAAGTACTTTACTATATGGAGAGGCTGTCGTCAAGGGGACCCAATATCTGCATACGTTTTCATTCTATGCACAGATATACTAAATATTAAAATAGAAAATGATAAGAATATCACAGGAATAAAGATAAAAAAACAAGAATACATAATATCGCGATTCGCAGATGACACAACCCTTTTTTTAGACGGGTCTGAAAAAACGCTCAACAGTACTTTGGAGCTGCTTGAACACTTTTCACACATTTCTGGTCTTAAAGTTAATTTTGATAAAACCAAATTGATATGGATTGGTTCCATGAAATATAGCACTCGAGCAATTAAAACGAAATGGAAATTAGCATGGGGGGAAACAGGATTTAAATTACTTGGAATCTTACTGCATGTTGATTTGGAAAAAATGTTAAACTTGAACTATGAGCCCAAATTACAAAGTATAAGTAATAGCATTTCATACTGGAAAAAAAGAAAATTAACTCCTATTGGTAAAATAACTGTAGTCAAAAGTCTGTTAGTGCCAATTCTCACACATTTGTTTATCTCTTTACCATCACCGACCAACGAATATTTAAAAAGAGTGCATGACATTCTTTATAAATTTGTATGGGATGGCCCAGTTAAAGTAAAACATAAAGTGATGACCAAAGATTATGTGGACAGGGGGTTAAGGATGATAGATATACAGAGTTTTAATACAACCATGAAATTAAAATGGATGAAGAAAATAGCTGCTAATGGTAAAAATGATTGTTACAAATTTATAAGTAACAAATTTGATCCAGAGAAAATTTTTAATTTTGGAACTTTATACTGCAAAAAGATTCTAGGCACAATAAAGAATGTTTTTTAAACTATTTTAGTATTGAAAATTCAATTAAAGCTTTCTTTTTACAGCAGAAAATTTCATTTCCAGTTACACATACAATTTTGAACGAGTGCCATAATCCTTCAATTAACAGTTATTTTTTTCATATAATAACTAAAAACGACATAAACAAACACGTTTACAACGCTCTTATAAAAAACAATGTAACAAACACCAACAAGTAGGAACAAATGATCTACATTATATAATGGTTTAAACTTTGATTGGAAACAAATTCATCGAGACGTTTTCAAATACACACGAGATACTTACACCCAATGGTTACAAACAAGAATAGTGCATCGTATTATTGCAACAAACTCCTTACTTTTTAAACTGAAGCTGATAGATACAAATTTATGTACATTCTGTGGCACAGATGATGAAACAATTATACATTTATTCTACGAATGTAGAATTGATAAATAGAATCACAGGAATAATAACCAATTTTGTTCAAACTGTGCAAATCAACAGCTCTATTTTACTTTTGGGCTCAAGTGCACCAAATATTAAATAAGATATACTTCTTTTGGAAATCAACTAAATAAACCTTCAATAGGCGGATTCAGGAACCATCTTATCACTAATTTACACATTTACAAAAATACTCAGATGTTTGAAAAGGGAGAAAGTCTCATGACATTTGTAGAACGTATCATACAAAACTTCCCATAAGCCGATTAAGATAGTGAATAATTGAAGACAAAACAAAACACATTCAATGAGTAAAAAGTAGAATTAAAGACAAAAAACTTTTCTTTTTTTTTGTCAATTTTAGCGCGCAAACAAACACATCCACCCACCCACCCACACATACACACGCACACACACACACACTTTTTCATCACAAAAAAGCTTTGTTGTCACCTTTTGATCATTAGTTTGGCTCATATGTAAATTGGTTAAATTTAAAATTTTGAAATGGTAAACTTGTAAAGGAAAAGACCTTGAAATTTGTTAACATAATGAAACAATGATATTGTGAATATGTACTACTAACAAAATATTTACTAACATTGATTTGAAAGGTATGTTGGGGGATGGCCACGACCCTCACATACCGATTGACGTGGCAAATAAAGCTTAAAAAAAAAAAAAAAAAAAGAAATCAAAATACCCATTTTGATCACCGAAAATGTACACCAGTGTTTTCCATGTTGTGAGTTTGTATCTGTATTTGCAATAAATCCGTAAGAAAAATAGGAAAGCTGTCATGGAAGTTCGTCAGCAGCAAAGATACCCACTATAGATGATTGCATTACAGGGTCGCACTGAATAAAGCATTCAGAGATGTGTTTACTTAAGAAAACATGGTATCCCGTTCCTTGTTGATTTCTAAATACCGTAGAGTCTGACTGTTGACGATACACTTTAATAATGAAAATAAAAGTCAAAAAAACTCTTTAATACCTGTTCTGCTTTTAATGACGTTAATCATTTACGAGAACATACATAAGAATTCCAATCATTCCAATTATACCAATCATTCAAGCATTCCAAATATTTGAATATTAGACAAAAGTGTATGCAACTCAATATTTGTCTAGGACTACAGTGCATATTGTTCAGTCAAAAAATATAATTTTTAACTCGGACAATCAATACATTCGATGCAGCAACTAGAAGAATCAAATTTGTAACATATGAATACTTGACAGTATACTTAACATATGAATACTTGACAGTGCTGACGGAATTATACTTCGAATCTCACGTTGCCCTTTTCACCAGGGATTAGTACTCCAAATGATGAAGTGGTTCCAACTAAAAGGCGAACAGCCTCCAACCACATACTGAAACGTCTCTTCCAAGTAGTGCTCATCGTCAGCACACCATTTCTCAAAACTATAGAAAAAATTTGAAAAGTATTGCCACAGTTCCATCGGTTCCCGTAAAAATCAGTTTAAGTGGATTTTCTCCTACAGCCAACCCATCTACGTCCAAGACAAATACTGGACTCTGCAATTCTCAAAGTTTAAAAAAAAAATGCTGTGTAGTCTTCGATGACGACTTTGCTCTTGACAAACCCTATGACGACATTTTCCAGTCTTTTGCCCTGCAACATTTTTTTGCCAATAGATTTCCTCCTAAAGCAAATTCATCTACGTGAAAGGTAATTTGCTGACTCTGTAATTCTCAAAATAATACGAAGTTGTTGTATACTCTTCATTGACGGCTTTGCTCTTGACAACCTTTTTGGTCTCCTGCCCTTGAATATTTTTTTTTCCAATAGAAAGAATTACTGTCAATTATGATACTTTGAATGCGGGTTTCAACCTTGGTGTCTCTTGGTGAATATTGTTGAATATTCTCTTTTTAGCTGGCTGGAATGATTCAGTGTTAGACTTGCGCTTTCCACGATACCCTTCACTGGATTGAGACGCATTGGCGACAATATCGGAATTACTATTCGCTTTTTCTTTCTTCGATTTTGGCTGTGCTGCAGTTATTTTTTCGGTAGGAGCGCTGATGTGTCTATTATGATCGTCAGCATATAGTTGGCTGAATTTGTAAAGTGAATACGTCGTCTTAAAAAGATCAATTTGATGGATGATTTTAATGGCTCATTTATGCTCTACGGATCTCTAGGTTTCCAAGTTCTTTGTCTGTGTCTGTCCATCCATTAAATAGACGTTCCATAAGTATGAGAAAAGGAGCTAATTCAAGTCTCACGTTTCAGGTGAACGATATAATTATGCATGTAAAAAGTGGCGAAAGTGACAAATATTTTTTTGGAGTAATAGTAATAGTTCAGTTTGAAGCACCCTTTCCTTAAAGGCCTTATGGAAGGTAGCCCTAGTTTTGTTTCATGCAAATAAAACGTCTCTGTCTAAAAAGAGTGAGAAACATTAGACTGTGAGTAATATATTTATGTTTATTAGGACATTCCTGACAAAAGTAACGTTTAAGGTGAGAAAACCCCAATGCTAAGAAGATAAACAACAAACAAAAAATAGTAATTGGGGTTATGAGATTGAAAACACCTCCTACGAAAACCATGCGCTTGGCACTTCATTTTAAGCGGCCCCTTTCTTATCGAATTATGAAACCATTCATCAGCAAATGAGGATCGGCTTTTTCAAAATTCTTTGTAGTGAAAAAAACAACGGTTAACCAAAGAAGAAGCAGTGAAAGGATCAGTGCGATACCCACTTGGTCATATTGAGAGTAGAAAAAAATCCAACACAGTATTGGTTCTAAATTAGTGACTTTATGAGATAAGATATGTAAGTTGCCCGGGTACCTCAGTCGGTAGAACCTTGCCCTGAAAGCGAGAGGTCATGGAATCGAGCAAAGGACTGTCTGCATCTTTTGTCGCCCTGTGGCTTATACATGTGACAGAAATTGTTGAAAATAATGTCGGTAATGTAGCATCTTGGGTACACATGTACATTAGGGACCCTAAACAACAAAACATGAATGGCATAGGTGTTCCTTGAAGTCTGTCTATGAGTCAAAGACCTGATTCCCGAAGAGTCAAAGTTAATGAAGCAATCCCAAACTCAACTTGTACCAAAGTTTCTGGAAATCTGCAAGAGTTTCAAGATAGATCTAGGTCACCTAGATTTTATCTTTAGCGCCAAAAACTGGATCATATACATTCGTTACTTTATTTCATGTCGTGACATCATGCCACGCGACCTCTATCGAGGGCATTCAAGATGGCGATGGTAAGGGTCGAACTTAACCATCAAGAAAGGTAACTGGCCAGTATACTGCAAACCTATCCTTTCTAAATCAAGCCAATTTGTTTGATTATATTGTATTTAACGTTGTTTTAAATATTATTTCAGTTATATTACGATTACCAGTACATGCATCTATCCTTTTCTTGAGCTTATTTATTTTTTTCCCCAATCAAACGACTTCTTTCTTACACATCCATCGTCGAAACAATTATTAGCGATGAGAGAGGAATGAGTCTTGTCGAAATGACTATCATGAATCCTTGATTCCTGGGGATTCGAATCAGCGACCCCGTGGTTTCAATTCTTGTGCGTAACCGATTCAGCTATCGGGCTCTGTTGAAATTATTGAACAGCAGACAGCTTTGAAATCAGGGGTAATAATCAACGCGATTTAAATCTTGACATATGACTGCACGTGGAAAACAGTGTGGCAAAAAGATAAACATATCGCTAGGAGTAAGTTTGTGTTTTCATCATAATCGTCTTAGAAGTTCTCCTGTCAGGAAAAAAAACACACACACACACACACAAACGTCTGCTGAAGGATACTCGAGCACACAGGGAACACAACCAGTTGTCACCTGTAAAAGTTGCTCTTCCGAGGTTATCACCGCTAGATAGAAAAAAAAACTCGGCAAATTATTTTTTGGTCTATTAATATTTACTTAATCATTCATTGATTTAGTTGACTAGTTATTTCTTATCGTAAATATATTGCATCTTTTTTTCATCTAATTGATTGATTGACTGATTGATAGTTATATAGTTTACTTCTTTATCATTGATTTTTGTTGACTAATCATTTTTTATCGTTTATGTATTTCTTCCTTTTCTTATCTGATAGACCAATCGAATTAGTGATTGATTGGTTTATTGATTGACTGATGGACGGATGGGCCGATCGACTTATCGATCGATCGATTGATGGAAAGAGTGATCGAAATAATTTTTGTTTTCACTGTTTTCTATTACGCAGCAACAATGAAGAGCTTGGCGTCGCTTGAAACAACAGAGGAAATAGTGCTCGATATCATTTTACCAGCTTCCCTATTGATAAACCTGATTTTCGCCTATAACGTTATGAGAACCCTACAACATGAAAGATATATTGAATATCTGTCCAAGTTATTGTTGTCAGTTCATATTGGCTGTCTTGTGATTGGTAAGCTGTATTTATTTCTGCTACCGTTGTCTGAATTCTTTCTGTTACGGAGGCTGTCTTCGTTGGCGACAAACTAGATCAAGATCAGGGACCCGTTTTATCAACGGTCGTGCGACAGATCGTAGCTAAGATTCGGACGTACGTCAGTATTTGCGACCGTGAACCGTTTTATCAACAAAATCGCAGCTAAGATATCGTAAGTTTCGGTCGTAAGTCTGCGACTGCACCGGGGCAGTCGTAACTCGCTGCGACCGTCGTAAAAATGGTGGCCATCAAGGTGGCTAAATTTTTTGGCGACTTTAGAGCTCCCAAACGTATTAAGGAGTAGTGAAATCGTTTTACTACTGAACAGATGGCGGTATGATTTCACAGGAAAGCAGTTTTATTCCTTAAAGATCTTCCGAGAGCTGAAATTACGAACTTCAACCAAGCTAAATCGGCGAAGCGGACAAACCCCATACAGGCATTGCACTACAGTAGCCCTTCCATAGGTAAGATAAGACTACCGATGTTTTTTTATATCTTTTCAACTTTCTAAATGTTTATTTTTGCCATCATCCCTTGAACGGTACGCGCCTGCAAATTTTCAAATAAATAAATATGAAAGGGATGCAGAAGGAAAGCAACTCTGCGCAACTTATAATGTCCTCTATTTTCTTACATGGTATGTATTTTCTTACGTTGTTGAAATAACGCGCTAGATTGGTGTAATTTCTGTAAGCAGAAACAGTGTAACACGATTGTTGCAGTTACTGCACTGTTTGCATAGGTGTTGAAGAAAGCCTGGAGTTGATCACGATATTCAAATCGGTTTTCGTGCATCATGAAACACTAAACAGGTTACCAGCATTTTCTCCTTTACCCACAATGATTTCATAAGCCCTCTGTCACCGGGTTGTTTAAAGTAAGGATTGTGTCGTGAAGGGTTAAGAGTTAACAGCTACATCAGTCTGAATGCCTACAGGTGGAAACATAGTGACAAGTAGAGATACTGTTTGTTTAGAGTATTTTCTCCTTTGTCACAATATTTTCAATAGGGAGGCAGAGGCAAAAAAAAAAAAAAATGACAAAGCTAGAATTTTCTTGAATCAAAATAATTTTATAATTAGCCCAGGCTGATAAAAGGATCTTTTCAGATTTTTAATACCATCTCAAACTACAATGTCCCATGACTGAATTTAGAAAGCCTTTTTAACGGTGTTTTATACCATTTTCAACATTATTTCACACATATTACTCAGCAAAAATGAAAACTTTACATGGACTTTGAATATGCATATTTTTACTTTTGTAAAATGCACCATAAAAATAATGACACCATATTTTATCTTGATCAAATATCTGTAAGTTTTATGGATTCATTAATTTTCTCTTAAAGATTGATTTTAAATGTGAAGTCAAATAACGTAGCGGTCAATTTCAAAAATATCGAAAGTGGTAAAAATTGGACTGTGCGTAAA
Organism: Hippopus hippopus; assembly: GCA_946811185.2. Classification (NCBI taxonomy): domain Eukaryota; kingdom Metazoa; phylum Mollusca; class Bivalvia; order Cardiida; family Cardiidae; genus Hippopus; species Hippopus hippopus. The sequence goes on from OX328112.1 coordinate 20,434,245, forward strand.
TTTTGGTATTGAATGTCAGATTAAACAGACAATGTTGACGGAAGCTTCTCAGTAGCGAGTATGGCCACTATTTCTTCTGATGCAAGCCAGTATTCTCCTTCTCATGGAGTTGACGTAACGTCTAATGACGTCATTTGGAATCGCCTGCCATTCTAACAGCAAAGCCTGTCTCAGATCATCGATGTTGTTTATTTGGTAATTTGTTCGTACCCTGCGCCTGAGTTCGTCCCAGATGTGCTCAATGGGGTTAAGATCCGGGGAGACCGCAGGCCAGGGAAAGACGTTCACATTATTGTTTGCCAAGAAATTAGTGGTTACTCGGGCAGTATGGGGTCTAGCATTATCAAGTTGAAAGATTGCCTGAGGGCCATGGTTCTGCATAAATGGGAGCAAATAATTGCGCAGAATAGTGATAACTTTGTGCATTGAGATTTCCCTCAACAATCACAAGTTCTGTCTTTTGGTTGCCCTTGATTCCTCCCCAGACCATGACGCTGCCGCCACCGAACCTGTCCGTTTCCCTGATGCAACATTGGGCAAATCTTTCATTTTTGCGGCGGTAAATTCTCACCCTACCATCTGCAAAGCTGACCCTGAAGCGTGACTCGTCTGAGAAAATGACATTGTTCCATTGGTTTCGCCTCCAAAGGCGGTGACGTCTTGACCATGCCAATCTTGCAGCCCTGTGACGCGCCGTTAAAATCGGTCCAGTGTAGGGTCTGCGAGCACGAAGTGGAAAATTTAATCTCCTCAGACGGTTTCGGATTGTCTGAGCAGTGACCCCAAGCTGTCGAGCAGTTACTGTGGCTGACGATTACGTAAGTGAGCTAACGTAATAGCGCGGTCGTCTCTACGTGACGTCGCACGCTCTCTACCTGGTCTTTGGCGGTCGCGGACGGAACCAGTCGCTGTATAGCGAGTTACCAGGTTGTGAATGGTTTGGCGAGAGCACCCAAATTGCCGTGCAACATCATTTACCCCAGCACCGGCATTCAGCATGCCAATAGCCTGATTTCTCTGATTTTCAGAGAGCCGTGGCATCGCGAAGAACTATCAAAAATACTGAAAATGTCGTTTTTTTATACTCCCCACAACGAAGTGGAGGGGGTATACTGGAATCGCCAGTCTGTCCGTCAGTCCGTCCGTCCGTCCGTGTGTCCGTAGACACAAATTTTTCAGGTATTGAACTCAAATTTACACACAGTGTTCTTATATACATGTATATGAAGTTGTGCATGTTCAATTTTCATGACCCTGGTGCGATTTGTTGCGGAATTATCTCCCCTTGAACTTTTTTCTACTCTTACTTTTGTATTAAACCATTCTGCTTTCTGTGACAAAGACCTGTTTTGTGACAAGGAGCTGGTGGGGGTATGATCACGTTTACTGATAGCTCTAGTTCTTGTTTCTGATCAACACTTAGTGTTTCTCTGTAAGTGATCTTACTTGAAACAGACAGCGATGTTTCAGCGCGTGGGTAGTGTTGAAAACCGGAAATCGAGGATCGAGCAAAGCGTGCGCGGTACGCCTCAGCGGGATTATCAATATTGACAGGCCAGTCGATAAGTGTAGTGATGGTTAAAGAACAATAGCCTGTTCAAAATGGGGTATTTAGTATGTAAAGTTTTCATTTTTGCTGAGTATATAATGGCAACAGCTCACATATTCATTTTAGTATGAAATTAGTTTGTAATTATAACCATTTATTAGTATAAGAGAGAGGTGTGACAGAATTTATGGCATTGTATGTCCATAAAGATACATTCTTGCAGCCAGAGACAAAATTGCTGTTGAAACTTGACAGTGGTTCAGAAGTAAGTCAGCTGTGTAAACATAGATAAAACACCAATATATATGGTGTAAGGGATGAGGGATTTGTCTTTGATTTAAAACCATAAACGACTGCAGTCGTTTCTTGGAAGATCGCAAGAAAATGAAATGCAGTTTCTATCTGATGTAATCTGTGCAACCTTTCAACCGTTAGGGACAACATTCAGTATGAAAATACAAGTATTGTTTTAGATTCATAAAAAAAAAAAAAAATGAGATGTGTTTAAAAAATGGCTGAAAAACGAGTGTAGATGTATGTTTACTCCTTTCGTAGAGTCAGATTGGTTCAATTTGAAAGCATTTGCAGGTGACAGATTAAATGTGCCTCAAACAATTGATTTTGTCATTGAAAGGATTGAAAGAAATTTATTGTCTGCAAACTAATTCAATTTTGACATATCTAAAATTTTGTCATAAACAGTAGTAAAGAATTTACCATAAAAACAGAATTTGCAAAGGCCTGTGGGGATGTCACATGATCAATTTTATATGTTGATTATGTGGGATCACATTCAAATAGGTACAATGACGTCATATCCTATCTCATGAAGATAGACAGATTTCACGACTGCAAAATGACTGTCCCCTTATTCAACCTTTGTAACGCGCTCGGATTGAATTTCTAATGCAGACGGCTGAAAATGAGTAGTTATATCTTGAATCTACAATTAGCTTCTTTGGCGAATATTATCGAAAAACAGCTTTGGAATCACAGTATCTGCAGCTTTAGTTCAGACAGAGAGTGTCCATTTCATTTGTTCAGCACTACCAGTGTTTCACAAGTAATTCCGACTTGCAGTAGAAAATTTAACTCTTTACCAGACAACAAAATTGTAGACTTCTCAAATTGAAAGCATTTGCAGATGAAAAAAATGTGAATCAAAAATTGAAGCCTGACTTCGGAAAAGTAGAAAATATTGTGGGAAAAGGAGAAAATGCTGGTTACCAACATTTTCTCCATTTCCCACAGTGTTTTCAGAAGGCTCCTTCCTCGAGGTCATTAATACCAGGGACTGTTTGAAAAAGGGTTAAATATTCACTCAGCTGCCAGGTTTTGGCTGTATTTATTATACTTCACCATGGTATTTTAACCATGCTGTCTGAAAAGGGGGCTTAATGCATCTGCTAAAAACATCGACGGAGGGCAGCCTACAGTCTGTGCAGTCCGTGCAGGCTGACCTGGGTTGAAACTGTTTGCTATTAGTCTATTTTCAGCATATCAACGGACCATTCTGCCATATGATTAATTTGGTTGTTATACAAAATTGGTTTTATGGATCCATAATTATGTGATGACTTGTTTGGTAAAAAGGATTACAGAGAAGCATTAATCCTTCACCAAACAATCCCTGGTTTTAACGATCCTGAGGAAGAAAGTCTTTGAAAACATTGTAGGAAAAGGAGAATCGCTTGTAACAATTAATTTCTCCTTTCCCACAACATTTTCTACAATATCAGGGAACTTCGGCTTATTGGTACCAATTTTAAATTTGTCATCTAAAGATGCTTTCAATTTGGATGTGTCCAGATTTCGTCACTTGAGACAGGGTTTCTTTTGCCGGATCGACACATTTATTGCAAACTATGCCTTGAAAAAATATCCCTAAGACATTTTTATTTAAATCAATCTTACTGGAATTTTCTTAGACCAAAGTGAAAAGGAGAATAAAAGTTAAGAAATCTTTATCTCTGAAAAAAGAATATTGTTCACTTATGTGAAATATCAAATGAGATTTATGTATACCAGAAAAGCTTTTTTTCTGTAAGCAGGTTAACATTAGGAAAACCTCGCAGACAAGCATTGTGCTTTACACAAGTACATGCTGCTTGCCTAATATTTTCAACATTTTTATTTCTTTCAGGTACTTGCATAAAATTACATGTTTGTATCATTCTGGAAGCCAGAAAAGAGCTTGAGAAGTATTGGTAGCCAGATACAGAAACAGTCAACTACCAGAGTGTTTGAGCAGGCAGAGACAGTGATATGGAAGAATTAGCCAGTAACCATACCATTAGTCACGGGTAGGAAACTCCATATTCAGAGCCAATGGCCCTGACGAGAAAATGTTGTGTTGGTCTTCCGTTTCTGAAGATGTCTGCTGAAAAACAACCAAAAAAACAGGTAAGCTTGTCATTATTTGTAATCATGTGTTCTTATATCTTTGAAATTCCAAAAAAGGAGAATGTCATGCAATGCTCTGGTCTTTCAACGTGTTTTTCTACACTACGGAAAGTTGTAACATGTGTACAATGTTGTCTGAATTATTTGTGGCGTGGGTTGACCTTAGTTAAAACGTCACGGACCTAAATTCAGTCGTTTATTGCCATATAATTGGCAATTAAAAGAGAGTTTTGCTGTCCCAAAAGCGTGAATTAATGTCTTGAAATGTTACGTTTACTGCTGGTAAAGCATTGAAAAGAAATAGCACAAAAATGATGAAAATAAAGGAGGGCTCCGATTATGTGGGCCGGCTCTGAATATGTAAGTCGGCACCGATTGATGAGGTCTTCATTTCAAAACTTTAGTTTTTTGTAAAAAATTACTTAGGAAGTAGGATTTGTTTTTCCGTTAATACCTTTCAGTCCAAAATATAGCACTATTGTTGGATGGAACATGACCGAATTTATGAACATACAAAGGACTGGTATTGTCACGATTGAAAAAATCCTGTCGAACATTAGTCTATCTAAATTTTGAAAATACTTTTATGTAGCTTTTGATTAACAGAATGGTCTATACAAGTATATAGTATTTGTCATGCTTTCGTCATAAGTGCAGCCCACACGTAAGCAAAAATAATGAACAAATATTTGGCATCTTTTGAAGGCTCTTTGGTCTTAAAACAGTCATAAAAAGCTAGATGGAAAATGCACCGACCGTAGCAAAGATGATGAATAGAAAAAAACTTTTACAAAGCGTGAGAAATACAATTGATCTATTCGCAATACACACCTCAGGGTATATGCGTGAACACTCTTAACTCTTTTTAATACTTAACACTACACAACAGTATGTCAGGTGGGTGGGGTATATACAAGTCTTTAACAACGAAAAAGAATCTATTTCACAAGCACGTCAAGACCAGAAATGTTCATAGATCCCTGATTCTGATAGTACTTACTCAGATCTTTCAATGTTCAATTAACCAGATGCATATTAGATCAGAAAATGTCACATATCAGTTATCTTTAAGCCGATGATAAACAAATATTCATCCAAACAAAGAAACGATCACGTTTTGTACAGTCTAATATTGATCTATACTGGCTGCAGAACCAACTTAAGTTGTGACAGGCACTTTAAGGATTCATAATAAATAGTCCTAAACATCGTCGTTTGCACTTGTTTCAGAAATCTCACACCGACCCCTCTCCATTTCATCATTAGAAATCATTCACTTTACGCCGTAATTAGATTGCGATTGCAGGTCCAATATCGTGATTTACTGATGGTGTATGCAATTAGCTGTTTTGAGTCATTATTTAGGATAAAAAAGCTTAGAAAATAACTAATATATGACATATTCCGCATTGAAAGATCTGAGTGAGTACAATCAAAATCAGGGATCTATGAACATTTTTGGTCTTGGCGTGCTTGTGAAATTGAGTTTTTGTTTTTTTTTGTGTGTTAAAGACTTGTATATACCCCACCCACCCGGCATACTGTTGTGTCGTGTTAGGTGTTGAGAAGAGATAAGAGTGGTCACACATATACCCTAGGCGTGTAATGCGAATAGGTCAATTGTATTTCTCACGATTTGTAAAAGTTTTTTTCTATTCATCATCTCTGCTACGGTCGGTATATTTTCCATCTAGCTTTTTAATGACTGTTTTAAGACCAGATAGTCTTCCGAAGATGCCAAATATTTTTCCCTTTTTTTTTTGCTTACACGTGGGCTGCACTTACGACGAAAGGATGACAAATGCGATATACATGTATAGACCATTCTGTTAATCAAAAGCTACATAAAAGTATTTTCGAAATTTAGATAGACTAATGTTCGACAGCATTTTTCAATCGTGACAATACCAGTCCTTTGTATGTTCATAAATTCGGTCATGTTCCATCCAACAATAGTGCTATATTTAGACTAAAAGGTATTAACGGAAAAACAAAGCCTACTTCCTAAGTAAATTTTTACAGAAAACTAAATTTCTGAAATGAAGACCTCATCAATCGGTGCCGACTTACATATTCAGAGCCGGCCCACATAATCGGAGTCCTTCTTTATTTTCGTCATTTTTGTGCTATTTCTTTTCAATGCTTTACCAGCAGTAAACGTAACATTTCAAGACATTAATTCACGCTTTTGGGACAGCAAGTCTCTCTTTTGATTGCCAATTATGTGGCAATAAACGACTGAATTTAGGTCCGTGACGTAATATTTTAGCTAAGGTCAACCCACGCCACAAATGATTCAGACAACATCGTACACTTGTTACAACTTTCCGTAGTGTAGGAAACGCGTTGAAAGACCAGAGCATTGCATTACATTCTCCTTTTTTGGAATTTCAAAGGTATAAGAACACATGATTACAAATAATGACAAGCTTACCTGTTTTTTTGGTTGTTTTTCAGCCGACATATTCAGAAACGGAAGACCAACACAACATTTTCTCGTCGGAGCCATTGGCTCTGAATATGAAGTTTTCTACCCGTGTAGTGTTAATACATATTGACAGTTTGCATTGGACCTTCATTTAGAACCCTGTTCAAAACTGTATGATAAAAGTAGCATTTGCTTGAATATACATGAAATAGAACACACTGTAGTCTCTTTTCTCACATATACTTTTGTTAGCTGTGTTGCAAATCACTCTTGCAAGTTGCTTCATTTCACAATTATAGCATTACTCTTTACCATATGAAAAATTATAGTCTTGTCCAAATTGAAAGCAATTGCAAACATCAAAATGAATTAGACTCATCAATTGAAATTTGATTTTGGAGGGGTAGAAAACATTGTTGGAAAAGGGGAAAATTCTGGTTACCAGGATTTTCTTCTTTTCCCACAATGTTTTCAAAAGGCATCTTCCTCAGGTATTTTGTACTAAAGGGTTAATAGACTTCAACTGTAGAACATGAAAAAAATGCTGCAAAAGGAGTAACATACAATGTATTTGTTAAAAGCAACTGGTCCTTTTCCAACTATTCATGAATTAGAATCATTGCAGAAATTTCTCACATGTGCTCAGAAAGCTCAAAAATCTAGTTTGTGATGCATCTGTGCCCATTATGGGTTGTAGTTCTGTATTTCACCTGTACAGTGTGTACAGTAATGAGTTAAACTGTAATAACTGGAAACGAATTGGTTACTTATCATTACTTATTATTTAAGAACAAAAAATTGCAATATCAGAAATAAAAAGACAGTTGACTAATAAATTTTTATCTGAAACATGTCTTGTTACTTTTTCAACCTTGCCCTTGCCTGTTTGTCTCAAAGTCCCATTTTGGTACAACCCAGAAGGTTTCTTAAAACAAAATGGGAATAAGAGGAAATGTTGGTAAACAGCATTTTCTCCTTTGCCCACAATGTCTTCTGACCTCTTAAAGACAATTCCAATCAATTGAGGCTCATTCTATTTTTTATATGCAAATGTTTACAATTGAGACAAGTGTAAATTTTTGTCATCTGATATAGAGTTAAACTTAACACTTTACCACATCCTGAGTTTTAACAACCCTGAAGCAAAAAGCTGTTGAAAACATTGCAGGAAAAGGAGAAAATGCTGGTAAACACCATTTTCTCTTTTTCCTACAATGTTTTTTATCCTTTCTGTTGTAAATCTTATTATTTGTGGCACATTTATTGAATGGTGTTTAATGCCGCTTTCAGTATCATTCCAGTCATATCATGGCAATGGCTCGCTTATTCATGTTTGTCCTGGGTTTCACCAGTTCTAGGCTGGGGCTCCGACATGTCTTGCCCAAGGGCACTTCTATGAATAATCTAGTACATCAAGTGAGGCTCGAACTAGGGGCTCAAGGTTATGCTTTACCACCAAGCTACAAAGGACATCTTGCACCACAATTTAATTTGTGGTCTGAAGCAGCTTTGAATTTGGAATTTGGACAAGTCAAAAATTTTGTTGTTTGGTAAAGGGTTAAGTTTTTAACAGAGCCAGTAATCAAGGGTGTCACGAGTCAAATTTCCAGCTTGAGTAAACACTCCAAAGAGAAACGAGTCATTTTGACAGGATCCATTCCTCTCTCACTGCAGAACATTGTTCACTGATTTTTTCTGTGGCAGGCAGCCAGTGGCTTGGTAGTAGTGTTGTGTTCAGAATTTATACAGGCTCCTCCATGAGCCAGATCATGACTGATATCCTATATGTATATAACATTCTATGGACATCTAGTTGACATCTACCTTGATATTTCAGACATCTAACTGACATCTACTTTGATACATATATTTCTGTTAGACAGAAAGCAACAGAGTAGAAAACAGATGAAGGCAACAGGAGGAAGTTGGCATGTTCATTTCTTTGGTGTTCAAAGTTATATTATGGCGACCAGTGCACTTCTTCATGCTTTCATGGAGGAGCCTGTATAAATACTGAACACATCACTACTACCAAGCCACTGGCTACTTTGCCACACAAAAAAAAACACTGAACAATATTCTGCAGTGAGAGAGGAATAGATCCTGTCAAAATGACTCGTTTGTCTTTGGAGTGTTTAGTCAAGCTGGAAATTTGACTCGTGACACCCTTGATTACTGGCTCTGTTCAAAACTCAACCCTTTACCAAACAACAAAATTTTAAACTCCTCCAAATTCCAAATTCAAAGCTGCTTCAGACCACAAACTAAATGTGGTGCAAGATGTCCTTTGTAGCTTGGTGGTAAAGCGTAACCTTGAGTCCCTGGTTCGTGCCTCTTTTGATGTACTGAGTTTTTCATAGAAGTTCTCTTTGGAAAGACATTTCAGAGCCCCAGCCAAATATTGATGAAACCCAGGACATACATGAATAAGCGAGACATTACCATGATATGACTGGAATAATACTGAAAGCGGCGTAAAACACCGTTCAATAAATGTTCCACAAATACATGTAATAAGATTTACATCAGAAAGGATAAAAAACACTGTAGGAAAAAGAGAAAATGGTGTTTACCAGCATTTTATCCTTTTCCTGCAATGTTTTCAACAGCTTTTTGCTTCAGGGTTGTTAAAACTCAGGATGTGGTAAAGTGTTAAGTTTAACTCTATATCAGATGACAAAACTCTACACTAATCTTAACTGTAAACATTTGCATATGAAAATAGATTGAGCCTCAATTGATTGGATTTGTCTTTAAGAGGTCAGTAGACATTGTGGGCAAAGGAGAAAATGCTGTTTACCAATATTTCCTCATATTCCCATTTTGTTTTCAGAAACCTTCTGGGTTGTGCCAACATGGGACTTTGAGACAAACAGGCAAGGGCAAGGTTGAAAAAGTAACAAGACATGTTTCAGATAAAAATTTATTAGTCAACTTTCTCTTTCTCTCTGATATTGCAATTTTTTTTTCTTAAATAATAAATAATGATATGCAACCAATTCGTTTCCAGTTATTACAGTTTTACTCATTACTGTACACACTGTACAGGTGAAATACAGAGCTACCACACACAGTGGGCACAGATGCATCACAAACTAGATTTTTGAGCTTTTTGAGTACATGTGAGAAATTTCTGCAATGATTCTAATTCATGAAAAATTGGAAAAGGAACAGTTTCTTCTAACAAGTACATTGTGTGTTACTCCTTTTGCAGCATTTTTTCCATGTTCTACTGTTGAAGTCTATTAAGCCTTTAGCACAAAATACCTGAGGAAGATGCCTTTTGAAAACATTGTGGGAAAAGAAGAAAATCCTGGTAACCAGCATTTTCCCCTTTTCCAACAATGTTTTCTACCCCTCCAAAATCAAATTTCAATTGTTGAGTCTAATTCATTTTGATGTTTGCAATTGCTTTCAATTTGGACAAGACTATAATTTTTCATATGGTAAAGAGTAATGCTATAATTGTGAAATGAAGCAGCTTGCAAGAGTGATTTGCAACACAGCTAACAAAAGTATATGTGAGAAAAGAGACTACAGTGTGTTCTATTTAATGTATATTCAAAAAAATGCTACTTTTATCATACAGTTTTAAATAGGGTTCTAAATGAAGGTCCAATGCAAACTGTCAATATGTATTAGCACTAATGGTATGGTTAATGGCTAATTCTTCCATATCACTGTCTCTGCCTGCTCAAACACTCTGGTAGTTGACTGTTTCTTTATCCAGCTACTAATACTTCTCGAGCTCTTTTCTGGCTTCCAGAATGATACAAACGTGTAATTTTATGCAAGCACCTGAAAAAAATAAAAATGTTGAAAGTATAAGAGAAGCCGCATGTACTTGTGTAAAGCACAATGCCTTATGTTAACCTGCTTACAGAAAAAAAGTAAACAAAGCTTTTCTGGCATACATAAACCCCATTTGATATTCCACATAAGAGAACAATATTCTTTTTTCAAAGATAAAGACTTCTTAACCTTTATTTTTCTTTTTACTTTGGTCTAAGAAAATTCCAGTAAGATTGATTTAAATAAATGTGTCGATCCGGCAAAAGAAACCCTGTCTCAAGTGACGAAATCTGGACACATCCAAATTGAAAGCATCTTTAGATGACAAATTTAAAACTGGTACCAATGAGCTGAAGTTCACTGATATTGTAGAAAATGTTGTGGTAAAGGAGAAATTAATTGTTACAAGCGATTCTCCTTTTCCTACAATGTTTTCAAAGACTTTCTTCCCCAGGATCGTTAAAACCAGGGATTGTTTGGTGAAGGATTAATGCTTCTCTGTGATCCTTTTTACCAAACAAGTCATCACATAATAATGGATCCATAAAACCAATTTTGTATAACAACCAAATTAATCATATGGCAGAATGGTCCGTTGATATGTTGAAAATAGACTAATAGCAAACAGTTTCAACCCAGGTCAGCCTGCACGGACTGAAAAGACTGTGTAGGCTGACCTTGGTAGATACGTTTGGCAGATGCATTAAGCCCCCTTTTCAGACAGCATGGTTAAAGTAATATGGTAAAGTATAAGAAATACAGCCAAAACCTAGCAGCTGAGTGCATATTTAAATTTTCTACTGCAAGTCGGAAATACTTTTGAAACACTGATAAAGCTGAAGAAATGAAATGGACATTTTGAGTCTGAACTAAAGATGCAGATACTTTGATTTCAAAGCTAATATTTGGCGAAGGAAATAATTGTAGATTCAAGATATAACTGCTCATTTTCAGCAGTCTGCATAAGCAATTCAATCCGAGTGTTGTCCTACAAAGGTTGAATAAGGGGACTGTCATTTTGCAATCGTGAAATCTGTCTATCTTCATGAGATAGGATATGACGTCATTGTACCTATTTGAATGTGATCCCACATAATCAACATATAAAATTGATCATGTGACATCCCCACAGGCCTTTGCAAATTCTGTTTTTATGGTAAATTCTTTACTACTGTTTATGACAAAATTTTAGATATGTCAAAATTGAATTAGTTTGCAGACAATAAATTTCTTTCAATCCTTTCAATGACAAAATCAATTGTTTGAGGCACATTTAATCTGTCACCTGCAAATGCTTTCAAATTGAACCAATCTGACTCTACGAAAGGAGTAAACATACATCTACACTCGTTTTTCAGCCATTTTTTAAACACATCTCATTTTTTTTTTTTTATGAATCTAAAACAATACTTGTATTTTCATACTAAATGTTGTCCCAAACGGTTGAAAGGTTGCACAGATTACATCAGATAGAAACTGCATTTCATTTTCTTGCGATCTTCCAAGAAACGACTGCAGTCGTTTATGGTTTTAAATCAAAGACAAATCCCTCATCCCTTACACCATATATATTGGTGTTTTATCTATGTTTACACAGCTGACTTACTTCTGAACCACTGTCAAGTTTCAACAGCATTTTTGTCTCTGGCTGGAAGAATCTATCTTTATGAAAATACAATGCCATAAAATACTTCTCTTTTGTACTAATAAATGGTTATAATTACAAATTAATACCATACTAAAATGAATATGTGAGCTGTTGCCATTATATGTGTAAAATTATGTTTAAAATGGTGTAAAACACCGTTAAAAAAGCTTTCTAAATTCAGTCATGAGACATTGAAGTTTGAGATGGTACTGAAAATCTGAAAAGATCCTTTTATCAGCCTGGGCTAATTATAAAATTATTTTGATTCAAGAAAATCCAAGCTTTGATATATTTTTTTACCTCTGCCTCCCTATTGAAAACATTGTAACAAAGGAGAAAATACTCTTAACAAATAGTATCTCTACTTGTCACTATGTTTCCACCTGTAGGCATTCAGACTGATGTAGCTGTTAACTCTTAACCCTTCACGACACAATCCTTACTTTAAACAACCCGGTGACAGAGGGCTTATGAAATCATTGTGGGTAAAGGAGAAAATGCTGGTAACCTGTTTAGTGTTTCATGATGCACGAAAACCAATTTGAGTATCGTGATCAACTCCAGGCTTTCTTCACCACCTATGCAAACAGTGCAATAACTGCAATAATCGTGTTACACTGTTTCTGCTTACAGAAATTACACACGTCTAGCGCGTTATTGCAACAACATAATAAAATACATACCGTGTAAGAAAATAGAGGACATTATAAGTTGCGTAGAGTTGCTTCCCTTCTGCAACCCTTTCATGTTTATTTATTTGAAAGTTTGCAGGCGCGTACCGTTCTAGGGTTGATGGCAAAAATAAACATTTAGAAAGTTGAAAAGATATAAAACACCAGCAGTCTTAACTTACATATGGAAAGGCTACTGTAACGCAATGCAGGTATGAGGTTTGTCCGCTTCGCCGATTTAGCTTGCTTCGCCGATTTAGCTTGGTTGAAGTTCGTAATTTCAGCTCTCGGAAGATCTTTAAGGAATAAAACTGCTTTCCTGTGAAATCATACCGCTATCTGTTCAGTAGTAAAACGATTTCACTACTCCTTAATACGTTTGGGAGCTCTAAAGTCGCCAAAACGTTTAGCCACCTCGATGGCCGCCAATTTTACGACGGTCGCAGCGAGTTACGACTGCCCCGTACGTCCGAATCTTAGCTACGATCGGTCGTACGACCGTTGAAAAAACGGGCCAAGGGCCCGAATTCACAAACCACTCTTAAGAATATCCATAGTCTTATATATATAAATGATATATTTTGAAAATAACACGACTTCTGATTGGCTTAGTCGTTAGGTTTAGCCATCAGAAGTTGTGTTACTTTCAAATGTAAAAAATACTTGAGAATTAGACCAAGAAAGTTCTTAAGAATGGTTGGTGAATACGGACCCAGCTCTCTGCACAGATCAACAATATATACGGAATATTATGTTTTATTATATACCAGTAAATTTTCCGGCTGCAATACATGCGTTGCGATCGGATAAAATAACACACACGACAGGAAAAGAATCCGTATCTACACACTGAAATCGGTCCCAAATATGGTACGATGACGTATCTTGTGCACGGACTTCGATAAAGGTAAACGGAATAAAAGAAATAATGGGAGAGTGGATTGATTGATTGAATTTGCGTTTATTTATCGTCGCCTCCGGTTGCACATATGGGCGACGCCCCCTGAAGGCTGTTAGTATTGTTACGGGGGATAGTGCAGATACAGGACGAAATCCATCTTAAGTTACGCCTGGTTCTTTTACGTGCTCGGTGTATAACACCGTCACACGGGACCTCGGTTTAACGTCTCATCCGAAAGACTATTAGTAATTTTAGATGGCCAGCCGTGGGGATCGAACCCACACCCTCAAGTAGTACCTTCGTGTTTATAAATGGCGGATGAATATTGTAGAGTAACATTTTGACCAATCAAATCGCGAATCAATACATACATGTACGTATTCCGCTCGTGAGATACATCATCATACCATATTTGGAACCCTATTTCACATGTCGATACGGATTCTTTTTTTTTTTTTTCCTCTGTTGTTTGTTATTTAATCCGCGTGGGACGCGTGTATTTGAGCCGGAAAATTTTCAGGTATATAATAAGGTCTTTTATTATATAGCAGTCAAATACGCTTCCTAATATGGTATGGTGACGTAAACGACGCGCGGAAAACATACTTATTTATTAGCGATTTGATCGGTCAAAATTTACGCTATGATATTTTTCCTGTCATTCATAAAAAACAAAGTCACTAGCAAATACACCACTGTTTATTTTGTTTACCAATTTAAGAATGATGAATCAATAACCTCAAAATCTTATCATTGAAAGTGGTGGGTATTTAATATGAAGCCATATTACGTTGTAAATTTCCTGATGCTTGTATTTACTTCTCGCTACGTAAGAAGTTTGACATCTCGCTTGACCTTCAGTCTGGCGCGATATCAATTTTTCTCACGCATCTCGAATGAAATAAAAGCACCAGAAAAGTTACCACAACATAACATTCCGTATGAATAATTGCTTTCCGTAATTTGATATGATATTCTAACCCAAAAACAAAAACACTTGGCATCAGAATATCCGGAGTCTTGCCGACAGAAGATGTTCATTTCACTAATTTGGCACTGAAGTGAAAGACCGAATAACTGCCGAACCTAAACAGTTCAGGAGTTAAAATGCAGACAAGTTTAATGCATACCATTTGAAAGTATTGACATAACTATTAGTCTGGCAGTATATTAGTCTGGCAGTATGTTACATGACACCTTGTCCAAATTCCTGTCGCTGGCAGAGAAATGTATTGTAAAACTAGAACAAAGTTGGCAACGTTTATTCTACTTCTTGTTCTATTCATGAACATAAACAGCACTGATTTTCACATTTTAACTCATTATTCTGTACCATCATTTAATTTTATCAGTAATACTCATATTTGATGTGCTATCCCGGTATCAAAAAGATTTCGATCCTCGCTGATCACCCCGGTCTATGTTGGATGTTCTTTTTTTTTTTGCTCGGCTGTGACAGATGACGTGTAGATGTGTCAGTAAGTTTACTGCTCCCGCTATATGACCTTAATATTATTCAAACTGTCATTTACTACCACCGTGTCAAATCGTCTGGCAGTTTATAAGATCTTATCATTTAGAAATTCTTATCTTAACAGTTTGGATACAGCATAGCTTGCTGACACCTACAAACTGCTTTGCAGCAGGTGGAATTCTTGTGTATTTGAATAGAGACCGTATACATTCTAGAGTTATTTATCTGGAGGGTTTTTGTAACAAATCGAATTTGGTAAAAATCGTTGAGAATTCTGAAAAATACCCGTATATTTGATTGGTACGTTTTATAGCCCGAAAACAGCAGAAAAGGAATTTTTTATCAGAAACTTTGATCTTGATAATGAAGCAGCCTTTAATGTATCAAAAAAGGTTATCATAATAGACGATTTAAGCGAGGATTTACTTAACGATAATTTTCATAAATTAAAGGATACTCTGATACTTGATCCAATGAATAATGTAATTAAAACCCAACCAGACAAAATGCAACTCTTGACTCTATCCTAATTCCTGTTGATATGGAAATTTCTAAGTCTGGCACTAGTATCAAAGAACCACAAAAAAATCACCATTCAGATACCTATGTATCTATGCCCTTCTCTTACTAGATCCAAGTTACCTAAGGGAGTACTATTTGGTCATAAAACAGAGCTGATGACAATTTACTAGATCAGAAAATATTAAATTATAATTGGAATATTTTGCACAATTGATGTTTCATGTGATATACTTACTAAGACTTATTGAATAGTTAAACAGTGTATTCCATAAAAAAAAGGCTGTATTCGACTTGATGATAAGCCATGGTACGACAGTGTAATTAGAAAACGTAAAAGAGACAGAGTGAAATGTACATATGTATTGCCAAAACATCAGCAAAATTTACCGATTCGTCAAAATATACCAAAATAAGAAGTACTGTTAATAGTGTGAAAAAAAAGTTCATTGGAAAATTTCTTTAAAAATTAAGAAACGAAACTGATAGAGGTGAATTGCAAGGATTAAAAAAAAAAGAAGGATTTTGGAAAATTACATTTCGTTAAAGAGCACAATTATATGTCAATTTTCCACCTTTACGTGATACTCGTCGTAATGTGGAAAGAGTCTGGCATATTTTTCCTTAAGGACAAGCAAATCGTTTAAACATTTATTTTGCACCAATATCAACACTAAATGACAATAAAATCATAATTTCCGAATGTCAACTCAAATCTAAAATAAACTTGATGAAATTACCATTACTGAAGTAAAGGATATCGTTCTTTCCATTTATATTAATAAGGCTAGTGGTCCAGATAATATTGGCAACAGAATGCTCAAAGGTTGTATAAACTCCATCTACAAACCACTTTGTAAACTAATCAATTAATCCCTATCAGAAGGGATTTTCCCTGAATCCCGGAAGAAAGCAACTGTCACACCTTCGTTTTAGATATGCGATAAGTCATTACCGTCTAACTGCAAACCTGTTTTTTTCTTAACTAGTTGCGGAAAAATTCTTGAATTTTTTTTTTTTTTTTTTTTTTCAAATATAATTATGTTCTATTTTCTTGTGACAAATGATCTTTTATCCAAATATCAATCTGGCTTTTTGCCAAAACACTCAACAACTTATCAACTTGTAGACATATATCACAAAATATGCCTAGCCATTGATCACCGCCGACTTTTTTGTATTGTTTTCTGTGATATCTCAAAGGCACTTGACAGAGTGTGGCACAAAGGTCTTTTAGTTAAATTTTAAGAACTTGGCATAAGTGATACTTTTCTCACTTGGGTTGACTAGTTTCTCTTAAAAACAGGATGCAAAAAGTTATGACACAAGCATCAGAGTCTTCTCTTCTACCCTTAAAAGCAGCATTATCTCAGGGTTTTGTCCCTGGGCCTCTTTTATTTCTTACTTATATAGATAATATTACAGAGTCACTATTAAGTCTTACCAGATTGTATGCAGACGACAGTTCTCTTTATTATTCTGCTACATCACTACAAGATATAGATGGTATAAAACCCATGATCTAAGAAATGTTTCAAAATGGGCAAAGCATGGTTGGTTCGTTTCAACCCAAACAAAACTGAAGCTGTTATATTTACCTCGAAAAAAGATTATCATTAGACATTACAATTTTTCGAAAATACTAAAATTGAAATTATATATCAACATAAAGATCTAGGTATAACCCTAAGTAGTGCAGGCCAATGGAATGATCATATATATAATAATTTAGAGGCTGCATGTAAAATAATACCTATTATGCGGAGACTTCAATTTACTAGACTCTTGCAGCCTTAAATTCAATTTATCTATCTTATGTAAGATCTTTTCTTGAATATTCATCAACAGTACGGGATGCCTGCCCAGTCTCATGTTCAGATTCTATTGAAAAATTGCACGATAAAGCTGCGAGAATCGCATCAGGCCTTACAATCTCATGAAAATCTTTACACGGAAATGTGGTTGGGTAACAATTTCATCAAGAAGAAAAACTTCCAAATTGTCTTTTATGTTTAAAGTATCTTATAATCTTATCCCACAATACAAAGAAGAACTGATTCATCCATTAGGTGGTAATAGATCGCAATGTCATTTGAAAGACAGTCAATTTATGAAAATATATATGCTAGAACAAGTATTTTACAAAAGTCATGTATCCACCCTTCAATAACTCTTTTGAACAATCTTAAAGTAACATTAAAGGCCAAATGTAAACAAAGCGGGTATGATGTAAAATTCCCAATTCAGGACATGTGGGGGTTGCGGCCACGAAATTTCCAAATTTCAAAAAAAAAATTGACCATCATGGTTAACCCATTTTGCTGGTTAAAAAAGTTATTGAAGAGATAGAAAATTTTTTACAAGAAGAAGTTTCAAAAAAACTAGAAAAAAAGAAAACTAACTTTTATAATCTAAAAAATTTTTATTGATGGTAATGAAAATCCTAATTTTTTTTTTTTTTTTTTTTTTTTTTTTCAAAATTACAACATTACAACATTTTAAAAAGTATAAAAATAACAAACTTGATGAGGTTGATATTGAAACTAAATTTTTTAGGAAAAGTAATTCTAGGGATAATCAAGAAATTATAGATGGAAATGGTCTAGTAAAAATAGATCCTTTATTTTTAATAAAAAAAAAAACGTGTAAAGTGGTTTCTTTTTTAGATATAGAAGATATTTTTATTAACTCAAGCACAGGTAAAGTAAGGATGAGTCTTTTTGAGGTTGTTTTAGTTAAAAAAGACGTGCAACCTATTAAAAGAAAGGTTGAAAAAACAAACTCTACTGTTTCTATGGGAGGGTTAGATTCTGATGATGAAAGTGATGAGGAGGAAGAAAATGAATAAATTTTAACTTTAAATATTTAACCTCGTTGTAAGGTTAAATATTTTTTATAAGTCTAACTCTATCAAAATAGATATGTAAGCGTGTTTTACGCCAGAGTTGTTTGTTTTTGAGACAAAGTTTATGGTTTCACATTGATTTACATTTAGTGAATTTGGAAAAAACGTGCAGCTGCAATTTTCATTTCTATTTTTAGTAATAGTGTAATCAACCTTTTCTAACCCATTTACCACAATATTACCTTTTATTTCTTCTAATTTATTTGGATTATTCATAACAGCCATTAAACTACTTCTCAGAATTCTACCAGGCGCACTCATACAGTAACCACCCAAACCATGGTCTGAGCCTGAAATACCATTACCAAATGAGAACTCATAATTACCTTTTTCTATTGGACCATTTTCTTCAGCCCATACTGTTATTACAGGTTTTATTTTTTGTAATTCTTGTGAATTTTCATTTAATATACTAAGCATTTGACGACTTAGATATGATCTTGTTACAGCATCATCCCAATAAAATGGTTCTGGTAAATTTCTTAAAGATTTACCTTGCATATCTATATCA
Organism: Hippopus hippopus; assembly: GCA_946811185.2. NCBI lineage: Eukaryota > Metazoa > Mollusca > Bivalvia > Cardiida > Cardiidae > Hippopus > Hippopus hippopus. The sequence goes on from OX328112.1 coordinate 20,453,046, forward strand.
CCTAATGCATTAAATGTATTATCTTCTTTGCTTTTTACAAAAGCAATTTTATCAAACACAGCATCAGCTAATTGATTATCCACATATTCCCTAGTTGTAGCATGATGAGCTTCTGAAGGTGGGCCAACATTTCTTAAAACATGCCCATCCATATTTATAGTGTCTGTAACTGAATATATATTCTTAGAAAACTTAAATGGTCCACTATTAGAATCCACATAACCTTTAGTAGCCGCCTCTTGTTTTTCTGTTGGCTCTGCAACGTTATGTATTTTATTAAAACCCATATTTAAAAATCCAAGTGCATGATACCCTCCATTTTCTTTTAAAAATCCTCCAGAACGTTTATCAACATAATCTTTTATAACAGCATCTTGAGGATTTACTGGATTAGAGACATTAAAAAAAGTATTACCAGCCATATCTATAGAACCGGTAACAGGGGTTGTTCCATCTTTTCGTAAAAAAATATTATTTACGTAACCGAGAGACACGCCATCACCTCTAGTTTTAACATCACCCATTCCTCCAAATTTATCAACAGGCATTTTTTATTGTTAAAAAAGTTTATTTAGCACTGTTTGTTTTTTTTTTACCCAAACCCAACTCTTTAAGAATGTACAAACATAAATGCCCACAAAATACTTGTCCAGCTTGTTGTAATTGGTCACTGTTGTAATGTATTGGACTTTTTAGGTACTCTCGAATTTCAGTCGGTGGTTGTATACCATAACTGTCAAAGTAATTTTTAGTTTTACCGTTTTTATACCAAGCAACCCAATGTGTACCAGGCCCGCTAGTGTTGTCAAGGTTTAGTATACCACATTCCTTTTTTCTACACTTTTTTGGTAGAGTGTTTCGTAAAAATACACCCCTAAAGAAAGGAATTTTTAATCTTTTTGCTGCATCTTTCAGTTCTAGATCGTTTAACGGCCTATTTGGTAAAATTATGATTTTAGTTGTAATATATAACATTTTTTTATACCGAAATATTTACAATGTCTTTATTATCAACCCATGAATTAAACTCATCAGAATAACCTTTCCACTTTACCAAAGATTTCTTTTTTCCTTTTTTAATAACCTTTTCTATTCTATACAACCCTTGACCTGTCTTTTGCAACTCAGGTTCATAAAAGGTACCTTTTATTTCTTCACCATTAAGATCTTCAATTTTATATGTTACAGGCAATGTATGTTTTACCTCAGAAACTGTAAAAACTTCTTCAGTCCATCTTGTGGTATAACCTTTCTCAAAGGTCTTTTTCTTTTTAGTTATCCTTACTTTGTCTCCAACGGAAAACTTAGGTTTTATATCTTTTATTTCGAGATGATCGGGGTAAAGATTTCTCCAAACTTTGGTTTGATTTTCTTTTTTACTTGCATTTACCGGTGTCATCTTAATGGATGAATGCTTTGTGTTATTATATTCCTTAACGAGATCTGGTAACACATCAATGTAAACGTTTGTGGAGTGAGCAGAAAAATACTTCCACATTTTTTCTTTCATTGTTCTAATCCATCTCTCAACCACGCTGGATTTTTCTTCATTTTCAGTGGAATACAATTCAATCAACATCTTTGTTATAAAACTCTTTACCCTTGTCCACCCACATTTTATCTGGTTTTCTCTCCTTACAAATACTCTTTAATGCTAAAGCAACAGATTTTCCCGTTTTGTCTTTTAATGGTATCAACCATCCATATTTGGAAAAGATGTCAATGATAGCAAGGAGATATTTTACACCACGATTGAATTTAGAAAATGCTTGCATATCTACTAAATCTGCAGCCCATATTCTATCTATACCGTTTACTCTAACTCTCCTTTTCTTAAATTTTCTTTTTACGGGTTTGTGTAATTCTTCCGCTAAATTTGTCATGCTGAGATTTTTTTTTAATCCCCATTCCTAATCTCATCTTTGTTCCAATGAGTTTACTAACGATGGACTTATCTATTTTTTCTCTGAGAGTAGGATTGTAAATACCTTCTAACTCTGTTAACATATTTTTATCACACACTTCGTTTCTGACTTTGGTAGTAGGATTTTGTATATAGCAAACGTCGTGATGGTTTACAGCTTTATCAATTCGGTTTATTGGCTTGCTCCATTTCTTTGGTGTTAAATCTGGGTTGAGTCTTTTTTTTAAATTTAGTTCCAGGTCCCGTAAAATTATGTCCGGGGAGATGCATTTCGTATAACTTTATTTAGCACTGATCCACCTTTTTTACATCCTGTGCCTTAACAAACTGAGTTTTAGTTATTCCACAAACCACACATTTTCCACGTCTCATATTTCTTCCATTTTTAGTAACAACATTTTCTGTGTTGGTTGTATTGGTAGCTTTTTTGCATTTAATACATTTTTTATAAAAAATTTAAAAAAACTTATATAAAATGGAAGTAAAAAACCTTTCATGGAACGAATTTGTATCAAAGAGGTTTAATCACCCTCTTTTACCAAAGAGTATTAGAGGGTTGATCGTAGGTAAATCGGGATGCGGAAAAACAACTCTTTTACTTAACCGTCTACTTAGACCAGGTTGGCTTGACTACAACGAGTTGTGTGTTTTTGGAAAAAGTCTTTTTCAACCGGAATATCGCATACTTAAAAAAGCTTTTGAAGAAAGACTACCGAAAGATGGTATTTTAAGGTTGTTTGACATGCGAGATGAGATACAGGATTTAAATGTTTCACCAACAGCTTTGGTTGAAGAATGGGTGAAAACGATTAAAAGCAAGTCGGATATAAAGTGTAGTTTTCATGAAACTGCGGGAGATGTACCTGATCCACGTGAGTTAAGCTCAGAAAACAAAAAAATAATAATTTTTCATGATTTACTTTTAGAAAAGCAGAATAAGTTTGAGTGCTACTACATTCGTGGAAGACATAGTAATGTTGACTGCTTTTACCTCTCACAAAACTACTTTTGGCTACCAAGACAAACGATTAGGGAAAACGCAAATTTTATCCGTCTTTTCCCACAAGACCTTAAAAACATTAACCATATTTTTAATGATCACGTAAGTGAAGATATGCCTAAGGACGAGTTTAGAAGATTTTGCCATAAGTCGTGGGAAAAACCAGACGGTTTTGTTATCATTGATTTAACTAGTAAAAGACATGATGGGAAGTACAGAAACGGCTTTGACAGCTTTTACATACCTTCATCAGTATAGCGTCAGTAAAAAAAATGAAAATAGCTTAAGAAAAAAATTATATTTATTATAAAATGGAGTATGTATCACTTTTACCGGAATTTAAAAATGAAGCAAAATGGAGGCTTGTAGCATTGGAGGCATACTTGGAGAAGTGTTCAATTTAAAAAAATTGCAAAAAAGAATTGGTTTAGAAAACTATGCGAAACGTAAAAAGTCTAATCTGGTATGTTCGATAATAAAAAGTTTGGAAAATGAGTTAATAGAAATAGAGAAGCTTGATGAAAAATGCAAAAGGATATAAAAGAAGGAAAGTGGGATGAAAAAAATTGGGAATTTGAAAGAACATTATAGGTAAACGGTGTGTTAGGTAAAATAAACGATTTGGAGAAACTCGAAGATGTGGATGAAGAGGAGTTAAAAAATTATTGCTAATCGATATGGTAATATACGAGGGTTGTTCGGAAAGTTCGTAGAATTTTGTTATAAATCACACAATATTCTCAGTATTACAAAGAATTTTATACCTACATAAACTTCAACATCTCTTCTATAAATTCTATGAAAACCAAAACGATGCTCTACATCACACGAAAATCATGTCTATTTAAAATGAGTATGTTAGAGATACCCGGAGCACGCCGAAGTCAATATGACGTCGCGTAATCATCAAGCGTCGTTTACATCAAGCGATCGTCGCACTTTCTCAATATAGTCACCAGCAATATCTATGCATTTCTTATGTCTGGTCATCCATTTGTTGTAAGTTTCAATGTACCAGTCCTCAGTTAGTGACGATACAACAATTTGAGTCTGTTTTGTAAGTTCCTCTGCTGAATCGAATCGCTTTCCACGCAAACTCGCCTTCAACTCGGGAAAAACCCGGAAATCCATAGGAGCCAAATCTGGACTGTATGGCGGATGATCCAATACTTCAAAACCAAGTAAACTGATCTCAAGCTGTGTAGATTCTGCTCTGTGCCCCAGGGCACTATCCTGATGTATAATTATTCTGTCCAGAGACATGTGTGGACCTTCTTTCGAACTGCATTAACGAGATCTCGCCTAAGCACCTGAAAAACAACCGAAGCACAACCTCACCATGCATGTTTAAACAAGGCAACATTAGCTTCCTATTAATTATAAAAATGTAGGCATACAATTTTTAAACCAAAACACGCAAAAACAAAACCCCTACCTTAGAATAGTATGCGGCAGTGACAGTCTGACCATCTGGTACCCTGTGCTGTAAGATCATCCCGTGCCGATCCATGAAGAAGATGAACATGTGTTTGCCCGCACTTTTCTGTATACGTGCCTTCTTCGGGGGAGGTGAATTGGGGGTTTTCCAAACGGAAGACATAGCTTTGGTCACTGGATCAAAGTGGTGTAACCAGGTCTCATCCGTCGTGATGATCCGATCAAGAAAATCCTCGCCTTCAGATTCGTAGCGGTGAAGAAACTTCTGTGAACAGTGTACGCGGCGCTCCTTTTCATTTTCCTTGAGTAATCGTGGTACCCACCGAGCACTCACTTTCGACATGCCAAGTTCCTCAGTTAATATACCATGTACTGTTGAGCACGAAACACCGAGTTCATTAGCAATAGTTCTGACGGTGGTTCTTCTGTCGGTCTGAACCATATCCTTTACCGACTTCTTAATCGAACAAGTTACGACTGCCGGTCGACCGCTCCTGGAATCGTCATTAATAGATTCTCTTCCGCTCCTAAAACGCGAATGCCATTTGTAGGCAAAAGCTGGACTGCATTTATCATATGCTCCTGTTGATTTTATCATTCGCAGTGTTTCTGTTGGCAATTTATTAAGTGCAACACAGAATTTCACCACACTCCGCAACTCAACGCCACAGTTCGACGTCATGATTTCTCCGTAACAACTTCTGTAGATAGATTACGAAAACACTATAATTTTGTTTCGGAACAACAAATTGGTTTGAAATTTTCAGTAAATGACGTAACGTTGTCGAATTGTCGCTTGACGTTTCTGCGCTTTTTTGACGTTGAGCAAAAATACGGAAATTAAGCTTATTTCTTCAACGACATAATCCAAAAATAGGTATTTTTACAGACTGCTCCGACAACCCATATATCTGGTTTCTGTATTCGATTTTCTATTATTTTTTTTAAAAATTGCTTAAGGATAAGTCAAGATTCATGCATATCAAATTTCATGTATATTTGATGAACAATTCTAGAGATATAACAAAATTCTACAAACTTTCAGAACAACCCTCGTATAAACAAGAAATATATCTTGGTGTAAAAGATATATTTCTAACGTCTAAATAATATCTTTTATTAAAAAAAAAAAAAAAAAAAAATGGAAGATCTTTTAAAACAGATTGTAAAAAATACAGACCACAAAACATCATTCCAAATTATAGTAAGCGACAACAAAACGTGCTTTAGAACTAGGTTTAATCCACCAATTCAGCTTGAAAAGGATAAAGAGTATGAAATAGCTTTAGTAAACTTTGAAACATACTACTCTTTTCCAAACATTGATGCAACAAACAACCATTTTATTTATTCACCAGACAATGGTGCTTCATGGTTTAAAATTAACATACCAGAAAGAAGTTATGACCTCGTAGACATTAATGATACCATTCACCAGGAAATGAGAAAAAACGGACACTATGATGTATCCAATGAAGAATATTACATTAACATTTCTGCAAACACGAATACCTTAAAGTCTGTTCTTACCCTTGAAAATGGTTATCAAGTAGATTTTAACCATCCAAACTCCATTTCCAAAGTATTAGGATTTACTCACGCAAAATATACACAAGGATTTCATGAGTCGGAGAATGTTGTACACATTCTCAGTATAAACAGTCTGTTCGTTAACATTGATATTATCTCAGGAAGCTATGTTAATGGTTCAACGCAAAACACGATTTACTCTTTTTTCCCAAATATTTCTCCTGGATATAAGATAATTGAGTCGCCAGTTAATTTAGTATACTTACCAATAACAATGAATAAAATACACGACCTAAAGGTGACAATCACAGACCAAAATGGAACTTTACTAAATCTTAGAGGTGAAAATCTAACAATTAGATTTCATATTAGAGAAGCGAGATAAAAAAAAATATTTGGTGTTCATAAAATGACAAGTTACACATCTATTAAAGTTAATATATCAGAAGGACAAAATCTTCAATCTGCTATTAAAGCTGGATGTCCAGTAAGTATTCGTTTAGGTCATAGGGATTTAAAAGGTAATGATATTATAGCAATTACCAATTCACAAGCAAAAAAAATAGCCAAAGCCTATGAAAACGGTAAAGGTATAACGATTAGAATGAGTGAAAAACAACTCAAACATAATATGAAAGTTGAGGGGTGTTTTCTCGGAATGTTGGCTGGGTTGGCTGCGAATGCTTTACCAATGATCGCAAAAACCGTTTTACCAGCGTTAGGCGTTGGTGCTCTTTCTGGATTAGCCTCGTCAGGAGTACAAAAAGCAATGGGATCAGGTTTTTACCTTAAAAAAGGAGGATGTGTTTGTCGGATAGAAACTGATGGAAAAGGACTATATTTAGGTCCTGCACGTGGTAAAGGATTAGAGTCTGTTGGTGATGGTCTTTATATAAAAAAGGGTGGAAAGTTTTACGAAGGAAAAGGACTTCTTTTAGGACTAAATAGTCCATTTGCTAATATACCTATTTTGGGGGTTATATTATAAAAAATATAATAATAAAAGAAATGCTAAGAAATAATTATTTTGGTGAGAGAAATAATAATTCGAAAAAAAATAACTCGGTTACCATTTCCGAATTGAAAATATCCTCCTAAAAAATTAACCCCCATAAGTTTGGAAATATTTACTCAAGATAAAATAGTTTTACCACCTAATAAAAGTAAAAACATACAACTTGGTCTCGGTTTTATGAAAAGATATGGTAGGGTTGAGGTTTTTCTTAATACAGTTTTATGGTCTCAAGGTATAAGATTTAAATACAACCATATTTAAAAAAATAAAAACAAACAAGATGATATATTTATTCGTTTATATAACAATTCATCTAATCATATAGAAATTACAAAAGAAAAATCCCTGTCACTATGATGAAAAAAAGGATGTACCAATAGAATTTTACGATTTTCCAAATATATTTCCTAAAAAATTACTAAATGATTTAAAAAAAACGTCTGTTTATAAATTTGGTGTAAAACCTAAGATTACTCAACCAAAAACAAGTCATTGGCAATCATTGCATGGTGTAAAGCATCCACCTCGAAAAGTAAATCCAGTAACTTGGGAAATTTTTAGTCAAGAAGAAATTACACTCAACCCAAAGCAAATTAAACAAATACTATTAGGGATTGGGTTTATGATGACTAAAGGAGCTGTTTTAACCACGTTAGCATACTCTTTGAAATTTAAGAAGTGTAGTTTGCAAAATGGGGTTAACCTTGAAAAGGCCGAGGATATTATAATTACAATTACGAACAATTCAAAGCAGACTGTAAAAATTAAGGAAAATGAGCTTTTGTGTATAGTACATTATTCAATTTAAATTTTTATCTTATAAAAGAAATGGAGATGAAAGAAAGAATGTAACCTATTTTACCAACAGCACCTCCTATTGATGAGGGGCAAGGGTATAGGTTGCAAAAAATTAATGACATACAAAAATTTTAAGAAGAAGAAAGAACAAAAAGGGAAGCTTTAAGTAAAAAATATTATAGAGCGGCAAAAATTGTTGATAATGTTGATACGGTTTTAATTACTATTACAATGGGCGCAGGAGCTGGTGGGATAGGTCTTTTATCCACAATAGTAGCAACACCTATTGTTATAGCATTAGAAGGTGTAGCACTTTTTACTGGTTTTTTAATGTTTAGTTGGTAAGTATAGCGTAAAAATGTCAACAGCAAAAGCTGAAAAACATGAAAAGATTCGAACAATAGCAGATACAAAGCTAAATACTATATCCTCTCATATATCTAAAGCCTTAAGTGATAATAAAGTTAGTGATGAAGAGTTTCAACTAATTTTAGAAGAATTAGAGAAATACAAAATCATGAAAGAAGAAATTAAGACTAAAACAAAGAAAACAATATCAAATGAAACTGAAGAATCACTAATCGAAAAAGGGAGACAAGAAGCTCGTGAGTCCTTTCGGAAATTGGTTGAAAAAAATCATGATAGCAGTTAGGAATATTAGAAGACCAAAAATAAACTTTGAGTTTGAAGTAAAATTAAAAGTAGGATCATAAAAACTACGTTAAAAACTGCGATAAAAATTATGTTAATAATAAAAAAAGTCTTTTTTAAAAATCACTGATCCAGCAAAAAGAGACTTAATTGTAAAAGAGTATCTTGAGACAAAAAAGAATATCCGGGATAGTCTACTAGCGGAAAAAACAGGTGAGCAAGAATTGCAAACCGATCTTTCTAAGTTTTTTAAACCAATTACAGAAACACAAAAAACTACAACAAAGGAGGTTATAGAAGGACTTAAACCTATTAAAGAAGGTTTAGAAAACTTACCGCAAGCTATTAAGTTACCAGCCTTTCCATCTATACAAGCTTTTGATGAACCATTTGAAGAAGAAGGTAAAGACACACAATTTATTGGAACAGTCGCAGAGAAGTACCTAAGAAAGTTTACTACTAAGTCTGAAGCTGATACAACGTACGGGCTAAATGACAGAAATGGAAACTTTTATATTGGTAACAAACCAGTTATCATCATTGATTACAATATTGTGGTGGAAAATGAGGAATATGAAGGCACACCTGGTTTATGGGGGTTAATTGTGTCTTAACATCCAGACAGAAACATTTATACTGGTGATGATTTAAACAAATACGCAAAATTAATGTTACAAACCAATACCCTCCATCGTGACAACAATCCAAAAAATAAATATCCTAAAAGCAGTAAAGGTAAAAAATGGAACACTATACTTAGAAGAATTTGGGATATTAGAGAGCATTACGAAGGAAGCGGGATTGTTATTCCGTGTGACCCTAACGCATTTATAGAAGGACTAGACCTGTTGATGGCGAGTAAAGCAGCAGGCAAAACAGGTGTAAGAAACAAGCTTGTTAGCGTGTGTGATGAATTAAAAAGACAAGGTGTTTTGGATTCAACCCATTATAAAAAATTAATGTCTAAACTATAAAAAATGTTTATTCCCAAAAACCATGGATTTAAAAGAAAGTATTCATACGGTGGTGCCGGAATTTTTGACAGCATCGCTAACTTTTTTACGAGGCTTTTTACTAGTAGTGCTGCTAAATAAATTGCATCTTCTGCCTTTGATGTAGGAAAAAAATGTTGCAAAGGAAGGAGCAAAAAGAGCTTTAGAGGCTGGAAAGAGTGCTGCTGTAGACGCAGGAAAAAGGTTAGTTGAAAAAGCTTTGACACGAAAGTCACGAAACATTTTACAAAAACATACTGTTACACCTACGACACAAAGTACACCTACGTCACAAAACATTAACACCTTAATAGATGGAAGCGCAATTGCTATTCAAGACTTAGTTAAAAAATTAAACAGTGGGTTTGGTATTAAAGTAGTATAATTTAAATTAGTTTAATTTAAATTATAATGATAATAAAAAATGAATATTTTAAAGATCATCGAACCAATTTTAAAAGACGATAGTATTAATGAGTATGAGCACTTCGGGTATGAACCAATCACAGGCACAAAACTCAACGATTCAGGAGCACAAATTAGGATTAGTATTGAAACCCAAGATATTTTTACGCTTCCTAGTGAAAGTTATTTACTTATAGAATGTCGATTAACAAAGGTTGATGGAACAGCTTACGCAAACGTAGACTTCTCTAACAAATAACGCCCTCATGCATCTTTTTAAAACTATCAGGTATCAACTTTCCGGTCAGGAGATTAAATCCATAGAACATCCTGGTCAGGCTACTACAATGCTTGGGCTATTAAAATATCCGGATGATTTTTCCAAATCACAGGGGTTAAACCAATTGTGGTATAAGGATGCATTACCTAGAGCAGCTGCGCAAAACAGAGGTTGGAATATAAGAAAACAGTACATCATGAACGATTCCGTTCCAAAAGGTACATTTAGCTTCAGAGTTCCATTAAAGCATATATTTGGTTTTTGCGAAGACTATGATAAAGTCTTGTATGGAATGAAGCAAACTCTCACCTCGACGAGAAATGATGATGATGATGCAATCTTTCGAGATGGAGGTGATGCTGGTAAAATTACGTTGGATAAGATATCATGGTTTATGCCACACGTTTTACCCGCGGATAAGGAGAACTTTATAAAATTATTGAGAAAAAAGAAAAATTACCGGTTGGATATAGAATGATACAGTGCGACTCTATTTTAGTTTTTCAGTCAACAACATTTACCTGGAGCCTTTCCGTTACATAATCTCCCGAGGTGCCACGTTTTATCATTATTGGCTTTCAGACTGATAAAAAAGGTAACCAAGAGCAAAATCCATCCATATTTGATCATTCAAACGTTAAAAATAGTTATGTTATGTTAAACTCCACAAGGTATCCCGCGGTTGACTACAATCTTTCATTCCCTAGTCACCAATTTAATAGAGCGTATGTTGATGCCGCGTTATTTAGATCTAAGTTTTATAACATGGATGAGTTGGTCTCAAACCCTAACAGTTCCCCATCGGATTATAAAACCCTTTATCCTTTGTTTTTGTTTGATGTTTCCAAACAAAGTGAAAGGTTAAAATATTCTGTTACTGATATCTAAATCAAAGCAAATTTTAACGCAAATGTAGAAGTAGACACAGTGGCATATGCTGTTATCATTAGTGATAAGTTAATAAACTTTCAGTCTGATGGAAATAAAATGAGTGTGGTGTATTAAGATTTTTCTTTTGATAAAAAAATGATAAAGATTTCAGGCTTAAAAGAAATTCTTAAAGAAAATAATATAAAATTTCGCTCTTACTGGAATAAAAAGCAGTTAGCAGAGTTGGTAAAAAAAACATGGTTTGTTACCAGAGGAGCCACCTAAACCAAAAAAGAAAGAGGATCTTAGGTTTGACAGATTAAAAACTATTATGAAAAATCCTAGAAAAGTTAGTTTAGAGGACGTTGAAACTGGGGAAATAAAAATTTTTCCATCGATTTACAAGGCGGGTAAATTTATAGATCAAAACGATTTCAAACTGGAATGGAAGGGTTTGGAAAAATAAATATAGGATTAGGATTCAGTAATTTTATTATGATACAGTCATAATAAAATTTTTGAAATAAAATAGCTTAAGTTTTTTTCCTACTATATAAAAATGTCAGTTCTATCTAAATTTCAACAAGCAGCTAGAAGAGCTGCATCTAATGTTTTATCTGGAGCAAGACGATTAGCGTCAGCCGTTGTTCCAGAGTCCATACAAAACCTACAGCGTCTACTGAACATGAAATTGCATCCAATACACCTGCCCAAGTTGTAACCGATCAGTCTGCTCAGCTATCTCAATCATCACAGCCTTCTATTAGCCAATGGTTCTCTACGCCTAACGTGTTAACCCAGAGCAGTTCAGATCAGCGTAGTATAGATCAAGACCTAACGAGACAAACAAATGAAAATCATTCAGAATCTGAGAATGAAGATGGCTTTCAAACTAGTGACGAGATTGACGAGAATATTCCAAACCAGGGGGCGGGTATACCTATATCAATCCTGCTCGACATTCAAAAAAGTGTCAAAAGGCTAGATAAGAAGTTTGACAAAATGGAGAAAAGCCTAAAAGACTTGAAAAAGGAAAATAAAGAATTAAAACACAAAAATAAGGAGCTTTGTGATAATGTTAAAAATCTTCAGGAACAAGTTCAAGACCTAAGCAAGAAAAATCAGGAACTTTACTCTAAATGTGAAAATCTAGAAGGACAGTCTAGGCGACAAAATTTGAAATTTTACAATATTCCCGACAGCGCAGGAGAATCATGGGATGTAACAGAACGAAAGGTGCGAGACTATATTCAAAATGATCTCGGTCTCGAAACAACCAACATTAGTATTGAAAGGGCCCATCGACTTCATTCTAGACTTAAACCAAGACCTGTTATAGTAAAGTTTTCCTTCTTTAAGGACAAAGAAATTGTGCTGAATACGTTTCGTCAAAAGAACAGAGCCTCTCCGCGTCAACAGTCTGAAAGTACAGGTTCTAAGGATATTCGCATTGGAGAGGACTTCCCTGATCGAGTGAGAAAACAACGGGCACTGCTATATCCATTCATGAAGGAAGCGTTAGATTCGGGGAAAAAGGCAAGCCTGAGGTATGATAAGCTTTATTTGGATGGCAAAATGTTCAGGTTCGATGAGAGCGAAAATCAACCAGTTTCCGTGAATGACAGAGACTAGGATCAAGGCCGAAGCCCTATTCGACATCACACAAAACAGGACTTGAACATTAATATATGTAGTTGGAACATAGAAGGACTTGAAAAATACCAAAATGATCAACAGTTTCGGAATTTTTGTTTTGGCTTTGACATTTTAGGCTTTTGTGAAACCTGGGGAACGACAAAAAGTAACTTTGGTAATACTTTACCAGGCTATATAAACTTTGACTTTGTAAGAACCAAGAAAAAATCTGCAGTTCGAGGTTCTGGGGGTGTATCGGTTTTTATTAAATATGAACTGATGAACAAAATTAATATAAAACGAATTTTCAAACAGTTTGAAAATTGTGTCATATTACTCATGCAACATGAACATATACTTAGTGATTTTGAATCTATTATACTCATATTCACGTATATATCTCCAGAATATTCTCCCATTTACCAGTATAGCTCCGATAATGGTATTGAGATACTAAATGATCAAATACACATAATAAAAAGCGAATATCCCAATTCGGGCATATTTTTGGCAGGGGATTTAAATGCACGTGTTAAAGACTTCCAAGATTTTATTTCTAACGATGACTTACGATCTGTCTTTAACGAGGATATTCAGTATCCCTCGGAATCTTTCGATATAAAGCGAAATTCGATGGATACCCGATATAATCGATTCGGACTATCTTTGATAGAACTATGTTGTACTTACAACGTCCACATTTTAAACGGTAGAACTCCTGGGGATATATGCGGTAATTTCACTTGTATCGCAAATAATGGCTCCAGTCTGGTTGACTATATGACATGTTCTTCGGATTTATTCAAAAATGTTTCTAATTTTCAAGTTTTAGAGAATGATTTTACTGTACACTTTCCAATAGAATGTTCGAAGTTATTTTCGATTAATTCTAACGTAGTTCTCAACCGTAGCTCTAATGTGGAAGCAGTACAGGTGGAAAAGCATACATGCAGAAAATTTTAAATCAAAATTTTCAGAATTATTTGATAACTTCAAACTAAAGATAAACTTGTCACAAAATACGCAAGTAGTACAGTTTTTAAGCGATTTTGTCAATCTATATAAACTTTCAGCGGAAGATATGCTTGTAAAGAGCAAACCTTTTTCTAATTCCCAACCCGCTTGGTGGGATTATGTTTGTCAAGAAGCAAGGACAAACAAAATTTTAGTTCTCAGAAAATTTAGATTAACGCATAGCAATTACGATCTTGTAAAGTATAAATCAAAGAGAAACCAATTTAAAGCTCTCTGTAAATTAAAGAAGGCACGTATGAGAAATAAGAAGAGAACTGAATTGGTCAATTGTCGCAACGACGCTAAAAAGTTCTGGTCTCTTCTAAAATCTTCGAAAGTAGCACCATCGAATAAGAATTCACTATCAAACATTGACTTTTTATCACATTTTAAAACATTACTTGACAAAGACATAAAACTAGAATTAGACTCCTCCTTTCTGAATAAAATCATACAAAATGCAGATAGTACTCAGCTAAATGCTCCGATCTCAATCCACGAAATTATAAAAAGTACTAGAACTTTAAACAAGAATAAATCTCCTGGGCCAGACGGTATTTGCATCGAAATGTATGTACATACTTTAAACGAAACTTTACCTTTTATTTATAAATTATCCAACGAAATCTTCGAAAGTGGTGACTTTCTTTATGATTGGAGTAGTAGCATTATAACCCCGATCCATAAAAAAGGAAGTAAATTAGATCCAAATAATTATCGTGAAATATCATTAATTGACTCAATTGTAAAATATTTGTAAATATCATGAATAGTAGATTAACACAATGGTATGACGATTTTAATATCTTAGATGAATGTCAAGCCAGTTTTCGCAAAAAATGTTCTACTATGGATAATATTTTCGTGCTCATGTCTTTAGTCCAAAAGTATCTTTGTAAACGAAAAGGGCGATTTTATTGTATCTTTATAGATTTCTCTAAAGCTTTTGATAGTATTCGTCATGATAAATTGTGGGACGCAATGCAACGAAAAGGTATTACTGGCAAATTTATGGAAATCTATAAATCTATGTATAGTAAATTAAGGTCGTGTGTTAAAGTAAATGGGGACATCACGGATTATTTCAATTGTACAATAGGAACAAGACAAGGCTGTATTACGAGTCCCAAAATTTTTTCTTTGTTTATCAATGATCTCGTCACTTATCTTAATAATGATACTGAGCGTGGAATATTTGTCTCTAAAGAAATTAATTGTTTGAATATATTAATGTACGCTGATGACGTATCAAGTTTTGCAGACACAGTTATTCAGCTACAACGACAAATAAATAAAATCGAGAATTTCAGTAAGGGGGTTGGTCTTGATATTAATATGGACAAAACTGGTATATTAGTTTTTAGAAATGGTGGTAAAGTTAAAAAATCAAAAAAATGGTTTTACGACGGAAAAATCATTAATATCGTTCCATATTATAAATACTTAGGAGTTTACTTAACAAGTAAACTCTCATGGTCAAAAACCCATAAAATGTTGTCATTACAAGCTAAAAAGTCTATACACTACATCTTTGGACTAAGAAAAGAATTTGGTTTTTTCCAGTTCAATGACTTATTTAAAATATTTGACGCCGCTGTGAAACCAATATTATGCTATGGATCCCATATTTGGGGGTACCAATTCGTAGAAGCTATTGAAAAAGTTCATGCATATTTTTGTAAAAAAGTTTGTTATCTTCCCCCCAACGCAAGTGATTTTTTCGCACTAGGTGGATGTGGTAGATTACCACTTTGCACAACTTACATGAGTAACTCCATCAAATACTGGCTACAAATTAATCAAATGGAAAACCATCGATATCCTAAACAATGCTACTATATGCTCTATCAATTAGACGAATCTGGAAAACGCACTTGGGCTTCTTTTATAAAAGATCTTTTATTTACCCATGGCTTCGGTTATGCATGGATTCTTCAAGATGTAGGTAATATGAATGAATTTTTAAAGCTATTTACACACAGAATAAAGGATTACTACACTCAAAAATGGTATACGCGCGTGAATGAATCTCCAAAAGCATTACATTATAAGTATTTTAAATCATTATTAAACCAAGAATTTTATCTTAACACAGATTTATTGTATATTCAAAAGAGAGTTTTGTCGAATTTCAGGTGTTCATCTCATAATTTAATGATAGAAAAGGGTCGTCATTTGTCTATAGACAGATATCTCAGATTTTGTCCTATTTGCAAAAACTTAAATATCCTTATCATAGAGGATGAATATCATTTTTTCTTCGAGTGTAAATCATTGGAAATAGTTAGAGAAAAATACTTTGACACCTCATGGCTAAGATTTAGAAATAAGCGTGTTTTTTATTCTATTCTAGAATGTACTAAGAAAAATACAATTATAAAGGTTGCAAAATATCTCATAGAAGCTTTCGATCTTCGAAGCAAAATCCTAGAGGAAATGGACTGAATCAAAAGTAATTCAAATTAACTTACATATTCTATTATGCTATGTTCTCCCAACCTCTGTTTTAACTATCTTTCCTAGATATCATACTATCATCCTATATCATACTATCAATATTCGACGTAGTTATACTGTAACATTGTATTAGTTACTCGTAAGAATGTGAAATTTGTATGTATATTTTTGTATTATGGGCCGGTGGCCTATGTACTTGAATGAATAAAACTTGTAAACAAAGAAGGTTTATTAATTTTAGTAACTGGTTAACCGGCTAGGTGGAACCAACACAGATTCCACAAGTGTTGGATGAAATTACAGAACATGTTAGAGAAAATTACCCACCAAGACAGCCGTTTGAAATTGTTGTCACCGATTCCTTATTTCGGGACTTTCATCAACAGCATTCTATAGAGGGGAGAGAAGGTTATACTCCTAATAGGTTTTTTGCAGAAACAAGAGATATTTTACTACAAACTCTAAGAGCAAACCTACAAACAAGGGTAAAGAATATACTTAGAGCAATGATGCATTTACCTACAGATCCTAATTCAGAAAGTGAATTAGCTTTTCATTCTAACATTCATACAAACTTAAACGAAGAAGAAACAAATGAGATTTTACAACAAATGATAGATAGAATTTTAGAAAATATGGCAAATTTTCAAAGAGCAAGAGATAGTGGTTGGGCTTTTTCAAGAATAGTTCGATTAGAACTACACACAGTTGAATATGATCCTTTACTTGCAGGAAGCTACTTACCTTTACCAGGTTGGATTAGGAACAAAGGAGTATGTACCAACATGAAAAATGATAAATGCTTTTTATGGAGTATTTTAAGAAAATTAAATCCTAAAGTTGACCATAAAGAAAGAGTTGATAACGCTTTGCAAGAAAAGGAAAATACTTTAAATATGACTGGTATAAAATACCCTGTATCGTTAAGCGATATAGATAAGTTTGAAAAACAAAACTCTGGAATTAGTGTAAATGTTTACGGGTATACAGAAAATAAAACTTTTTATCCTTTAAAAATTTCTAAATTTTCGGAATTAGATTTTAAAATTCATGTCGACCTGCTTTTTATTAAAGATGCAGAAAATAATAATACCATTAATAAATAATTTTAAAGGTTTGATGAGAAAACAAGTAATTCACCATGGTGGTATAGGATATTGCAAGCGTTGTTTGAACCACTTTGGTTCAGTGCAACTTTTAGAAAAACATATACCTTACTGTTGTGCTCACGAGCCTGTTACTTTAGAAATGCCAGAGAAAGGTACAAAGCTAAAATTTGAAAATCATAATAAAAAAATAGGGGTGCCCTTTGTTGTATACGCTGAGTTTGAAAGTATTTTAGAATCTATTAGCTCGTGTCAACCTAGCTCAAAAAACAGTTACACATGGCAGCGACAAAAACATGTGCCTTGTAGTTTTTACTACATCATAATATGTTTTGATAACAATATTTGTGCTCCTATAGTAAGAGAATATGTAGGACCAGACGCTGGTGAAGTTTTTATAAAATGGTTAAGCAGAGATATAAGAGAAATTCACCAAAACTATTTTCAACAAAATAGGAGAAACACAATTACGAAAAATAAATTAGCAAAACATAGAAAAGAAACTAATTGTTGGATTTGTGACGGTGAATTTACACATAAAAATTATAAGTAAGGGATCATTGTCCCTTTACAGGAAAGTATAGAGGCGCAGCTCATTTAAACTGTAACTCAAGAGCTAAGATGCCTAACTTTATCCCTGTGTACTTTCACAATTTGAGTGGGTATAATGCGCATCTTTTTATTAAATTTCTTGGTAAAACTGCTGGAAAGACTTATTGTATTCCAAATAATGAGCAAAAATATATTAGTTTTAGTAAAACCATTTTTGTTGGGGAAAATAAAACTCATAAAATTAGATTTCTTGATAGTTTTAAATTTATGAACTCAAGTTTAGATAAGCTTTCGGGTTATTTGAATGAAGACCAACTAAAAATTTTATCGAGGCATTTTACTAAAGAGCAGTTACCGCTAGTTAGAAGAAAAGGAGTTTTTCCTTATGAGTATCTTGACTCTTTTAAAAAACTAAAAGAAACACAACTACCACCAAAAGAAGCATTTTACTTATCCCTAACGTGTGAGCATATTAGCGATGAGGACTATGCCGATGCACAAAAAGTTTGGGAAGTTTTTAATTGTAAAACGTTGGAAGACTATTTAAAACTTTACCACAAAGTGAACGTTTTACTCTTAGGCGACGTTTTTGAAAGCTTTCGGGTTACTTGTTCTAAGTACTATAAATTGGGTATTATACCTTGCCAGGCTTAGCTTGGGATGCTGCCTTAAAAATAACAGGGGTAGAACTAGAACTTTTATCAGACCCTGACATGCTTTTGATGTTTGAAAAAGGTATTAGAGGAGGTGTTCGCATGTGTAGTAAAAGATACGCAAAAGCTAACATACATGGGTAAAAAATATAACCCAAATAACCCATCAAAGTACTTATTGTACATAGACGCAAACAGTCTATACCCTTGGGCAATGAGACAATCGCTTCCTGTACACAGTTTTAGTTGGATGAATGATACAGATTTAAACAACTGGAAAAACATACCCTGTATTTTAGAGGTAGATTTACACTATCCTCAGGAGTTGTATGATCTACATAATGATTTTCCGCTTGCACCTGAGCGTATAAAAATAGATAAAGTGGAAAAACTTATTCCTAATTTAAGGTAAAAAAAATATGTTTTACATCATCAAGCTTTAAAAACATATCTTAAGTTTGGTTTAAAATTAGAAAAAATATATAGGGGTATCAGATTTGAAGAGAGTGATTGGTTAAAATCATATATTGATTTAAATATTAGACTAAGAACAGAAGCTAAAAATGATTTTGAAAAAGAGTTTTTTAAATTGATGAATAATGCTGTTTTTGGTAAAACAATGGAAAATCTGACAAACAGAGTGGATTTTGAGCTAGTTAATAATGGTCAAAGGTATAGAAAACTAACTGCAAAGTCCAATTATAACCATACAACTATATTTGAAGAAAATTTCTGTGCTGTGCACATGAAAAAAAACTCATATTACATATAACAAGCCTCTTTACTCGGGAATGTCTATTTTAGATATTATTAAAACCTATATGTACAATACTTTTTATGGGTATCTTAAACAAAAGTATGGGGATAAAGTTAAGCTGTGTTATACTGACACAGATAGCTTTATTTTAGAAATTGAAACTAAGGATTTGTATCAGGACATTGCACAGGACGTATCAACAATGTTTGATACGAGTAATTATCCTCCTAATCATCCTTCCTGTATACCAACTGGTTGTAATAAAAATGTGGTTGGTATGTTTAAGGATGAGTTAGGAGGTAAAATTATGATAGAGTTTGTAGGCCTTAGGGCTAAAGTGTACGCTTATAGAACACTAGAAGGTGAAGACGAAAAAAGATGTAAAGGCGTATCAAAGGCTTTTGTTAAAAATGAGATAAATTTCGATAACTACATGTATGAAGAATGCTTGCGTACTAAACAGGACCAGCATAGGAAAATGCGGGTATTAAGAAGCCGTGGGTATGAAATTTATACTGAGGAAGTCAATAAAACAGCTATTGGCTTTTATGATGATAAGAGGTACATTTTAGAAAACTTAATAGACACCCTAGCATGGTTTCACTATAGGATTGCACATTTGATCTAAGAATTTTAAAACCTTGAAAAGAAAAAAGATTTTAAATTTCGCGGTTTTAAAATTTCATGGCTAAAAAACAACCAGCGAAATGGGTTAACCATGATGGTCAAAAAATTTTTGAAATTTGGAAATTTCGTGGTCGCAACCCCCACATGTCCTGGATTGGGAATTTTACATCATATATGGTGTTCAAATGCATTTGAATTTATATCAGACCATTTAAGAATATGAAAATTATTGCGAAGATGACAATCTGTCATTGTACAGTCGGTCCAAGTATTAGTCGCTGACAGAGAAAGTAATTTCAAAACTAGGTTAAAACCTGCCAGGTAGATGTTTTTTTTTTGTTTTTTTTTTTTTTTTGTTTATTCTTTGCCTGATTTTAAAATTCTTTTTTCTGCCAGCGACTAACATATGGCCCGACCACACGATAACAGACTGTCATCTCTACAATATTTTCCATACTTTTAAATGGTATGACTTAAATGTAAATGTATTATGACACCTGCTTTGATTTTTTGGCCTTTACTAGGCCTTTACACAAGAAACAAGAAGTAGTGCAACATAGAGTGCATTTAAATCCAAATCAAACAATAAGAGAAGAGGCTTTTTCAAATTTCAATTTTTTATAGTATTGGAAAAAGATACATCTCAGTTATTCATGCACGATTAAGAAACAATTGTAGTCATCTAAATGAGGACCTTTACACAAACCTTTGACTCTTATGTGTGACGGTGTGATGGTGTTGAAAATGCTGAACATTATTTCGCTAAATGCTACCGTTATTCAGATATACGAATTTAGGTTCCCTGAGCAACACGGGATTTTCACCCTTTAAATATTGACAAATTTTTTTTGGCAGTGCTGACTTAAACTTTGATCAAAATTGTTTACTTTTTGAAGCAATTCACATGCATATCAAAGAGATAAAGCGTTTAACCTAAATCGACATCGTTTGTAACCGTATTGATTTTACCGGACGCCAAAGCACTCAACAGAAAGCGCCATCAGATTTCCTTTCATTTCTCTTTCCCCTTTCCACCAATAATCTTCCTCCTGTCTCTTGTCGTGTGTTGTGTATATTTAGAATAATAAATCATTGACGATGTCATTATTAAAAAAAAATTGAATGCTTTGTCGGGGTAAAGGCCGATTGTAAGTTGACAGAACTCGTTGTCCAATTGCATTTCAATCCCTGTGAAATAAAATATTTTTAAACTAAACTACAGGTGAAACCAACAAGACGGAATTCAAGCGGAGCGAAAATGGCAAAACATTTATTTGTCTCGTGGCAGTGCTTACCATTCAGCACATGTTCAGATTTTTGGTCACTCACAAAAAAAGGTATGCCGCGGATTCCACAGAGGAGAGCAGTGCAGAAGATCAGTTTGACTAGCTTGAAGATGAGTTTGAACTGCAAAGCTGTTAAAAAAACGCTCCGTTGCTGCTGATTGTGTTTGAGAGTATGTAAACTCTTTACCAAACGACAAAATTTAAGACCGTTCCAAATTGAAAGCATTTATAGGCGACATACCGAGAATGTGGTTGGGAAACACTATCGTCCAGAAGAAAAAACTCTTACGTTGTGTTTTATGTATAAAATTTCTAATAATCGTGTCCCACAATATATAGAAGAATTAATTCCTCCATTAGTTGGCAACAAATCGCACTTATGTGAACGTATATGCTAGAACAAATATTTTATAAAAATTCGTGTATACCCTCTTCAATTCCTCTTTGGAACAATCTTAAACAAGAAATAAGAAATAGTGCAACATATATATAGTTCGACTAAATCCAAACTAACTAATAAAACGAGGCCTGTCAAAATTTCGAATATTTACTGTTTTGGTAATAGATATATCTTAGTTATACATGCACGATTAAGAAATATTGTAGTCACTTAAACGAAGACCTTTACATGAACCATTTAAGATTGGATCCCATGTGACTGTAACAATGGTATTGAAAATGCTGAACATTCTTTTTTCAAATGCTACCGTTATTCAAATTTAAGAATCTTGCTTTTCCGAGCAACAACGGAATTCCACCCTTTAAATATAGATAATTATTATTTGGCAGTACTGACCTAACCTTAGACCAAAATTGTTTACTTTTCGAAGCTGTTCACAGGTATATAAAAGAGTCAAAACGCTTTAAGTAATCGACACCTAATGGAATATTGATAACCTTACCGGACGTCCAACTGGAGGAACCATCCCGTTTCCTTTCATCTCTTTCTTCCTTTTCTATCTATACCTTTCTTCTTTCTTTCCGTTTTTTTTTTTTTTTTTTACATGTATTAGAAGAGAATTCACTGTGGGTATATTGTCATTGTTGTAAAAAGATTTTTTGAAATTGTTTTGTAGGGGAAGGACCGGTTCTAAGTTGGCAGAACTTGTGGTCCAACCCCATTTCAAATCTTATGAAATAAAACATGTTTAAACTAAACTACTAAATGTTGCAGAAATTTGGATTTTGTGTGTGTGTGAGAGAGAGAAAGTGAGAAAATGCTGATTACCAGCATTTTCTCTTTTTCCAAGTGTTGTTAGAAGTCCTTCTCCTTGGGGGTGGTTAAAACTGATAAAGTGTTAAACTCCAGTTAAATGACAGCGTTTGCTACAAGGAGTTAACTTCTTACCAGACGTCAAAATCTTAGATTTGTTCAGAATTCAAAGTATTTGCAGACGACAATTACATAATGTGTTTGTTTGCTTTCTTTTTCTCTATTTAATTTTTCGTTTGACTTTTTTTTTTATCGCAAACTGTTACATTTTAGCCATGCTGTATGAAAAGATTTAATGCATCAGCAAAAATATTTACCCGTGTCAGTCTTCGCAGTCTGCACAAGCTGACCTATTTTTCCGAACTCTCTGCTATTTATCAATTTTTTGTGTGTCCAAGGACCAGTCTACCTCATTATTCAGTCGGTTGTTAGACAAAATGGATTTCATGAACCTATAACTACATTATGTCTTGCTTGATATAATGCACCACGGGGACGTATTAAACCTTTTTTTGCCAGAGTGCCGCGAATTTTTAGTAACAAAAAATGTTATTATTCTGCAAAGAAATTTCTCGCGATTTGATTGGATAATGTGCCCCGTACATACAGTCATGTATACTAGCAAAATCCACGTTAAAGCAGTTTCCCTTTTGGGAGCCCCGTATACATGACTAGACTTTCAACACAGCATCAAGAATGGCGGCGTCGACCGATACGAGCCATCCACAAGACAAACATACAGAGTAGCCTGCACCATATTATTTCTAGTATCCCTGGATGGTTGTCATTAAAGCGGAAAGAATAGATTATAAATGAATATAGTTACATATATAATCGTTTGTTGTCATTCTAAAACAAATACACGGTTAAAACGAGCCATCCCTTCGTCAGGTAAGCAAATTGTGAGGTGTCGAAACTCATTTGAACATGGTAAAGTCAAAAGGATAACATAATGGTTGTTTGAGGTACCTAATGGTCGTTTACTTTTTGACAACAAATCATTAAAATACATAGTTACTTACCTTGAAGTTGTTTAAATCGATGTTTAAAAAAAATGATGACTTTCTATCGGAGTAGCATTATCAACTTTATCCACCAAACTGCACGTTGTACCAAGATCTCAGTGACGTACGTTTTCATGGAATTGGGGCACCCGGAAGGGAAATTCCATGTCGTCAGCGTATTCATTTCGTGAGAACATAAAACAGGGAAATTACATTGGAATGGTAAAACTTTGCAGTATATACTGGAATGGTAAAACTTTGCAGTATAATACGGTCAAGTGGCAGGGGACTTAGAAACTTGTTCACGGCTGTGGCGAATCATATCGCCAACTCGCCTTCGGCTCGGGGGCGACATGATTCGCTACAGCCGTGAACAAGTTTCCAAGTCCCCTACCATCTAACGTACAACTAACAATATATATATACGTTTGTAAATACCTTTTAGTATGCTAATGTGTGTAGTATGCTCATGTGTGTAAGTCGTCCTCGTCCGTATTTTTCTTTCCCAGTCTTTTAACCCTTATCTTGCCTAATAAATTAAATAAAGCTTTGAAGCCGATAGCAAAACCCCGAATAATGTTATTTCAAACATATCTTTTGGCGAGAAATACCTCCTTATCAGACAGTGTAGATCCAAGATCAGACTGCACGTTCTGTGCTGTCCTATCTTGATCTACACTGTCCGCAAAAGGTCAGTGAGTTGCGCTTAGCAGTCTAAGGGTTAAGTCCCGCTCTTTTTTTTGCCAATCTTTTACTAACATTGTTCACCGCTCGGCATTCTTGCTCTGTTCTTCAAAAGCTAAAGGCGCATATTTTTGCATCTCTTGAACATATTTTTCTTTCATTTAACTTTTGGAGAAAACTTATACTGTTCCTGTAAGAATGTTTCAGTTTGGTCATGTATTGTGTTACCGTAGAAATAAGAATGATATTTTAGCATTGTACATGTATCTAGCTTGTACATAGTTGCTAAGACCTTCTTTTGTATTTACCTTTGAAGGTCGTAGTATTCTTCTTCATCCTGTTATTCTATGGAATAAATCGATATTAAGACACCCGGTATTCCTTTTGTATTTATACCCAAGTCAACATTCATTTCTTATGTTGATCATATCGTTGAAGCGTAGATTTTGGGATTTTACTTAGAAAACGTGAACATTTGTTGTTGTTGTTGTTGTTGTTGTTTTTAATTCAAGATGCTTGTGAGCAGCTTTTCTCTCTCTTTTTCGTTTGTTTTGTTTTGTTTTGTTTTTTCTCTTTTTTCCTCACATTTTTTCGAAAATGTTCACCCTCAGGGTCTTAACTCTTTACCAAACAAATTTTTTTTTTTTTTTATTTGACCAAATTCAAAGCCATTGCAGACGACGAATTTAATGTTGCTAAAATGATGATTTCTGTCTATGATAGGGTAGAAAACATTGTGGGAAAAGGAGAAAATGCTGGGTACCAGCATTTTCTCTTTTTCCACAATGTTTTCAAAAGCCCTTCCTTTCGGGGTAGTTAGAAGTCGGAATTGTGTGTTAAAGGGTTAAAAACGTAAGATTATTTGGTAAAAGAAGTCACGATCCTATAAACACGATACAGACTGGTAAAATGATGGATCAATGGTTAACTCTTATCCAACTACATACCTGAAATCAAATTTTCAATTCGATAGTAAAGACCCAAATTTTGCTATTTCAAAGATATGTTTTGAGAAATAATATCTCCCTATCGGACAGTGTAGATCCAAGATCAGACTAGACGTTCTGTGCAGTCTGATCTTGATCTACACTGTCCGCAAGAGGTCATTGCTTCGCGCTTAGCAGCCTAGGGGTTAACACTTATCCTGCTAAATTAGTTGTTACGGGAGACCACTCCTTCATGCATGGCTTCGTCCCGATTTAAATACAATACCTAACAACTGCGTTAGGGAGTTGTCTCTTTAGCTCGGTGCTTATGGTATTGGTCTTTTAAACCTCGATAAACGAGGTTATTTGCCCGTCATGGGTTCGAATCCTACCAGAGGCGGTTTGTATTTCAGCTATGCATTTGTTGCGAACTTTCTTGTTCGTAAGATGGGGGCTCGTCCGGGATTGGCCATCGACCCATAAAACCCAATTGTTGTCCAAAAACGGACATTTGTTGTCTAAATAATAGACTTTCTGCATGGCTTCGTCCCGATTTAAATACAATACCTGACATCTGCGTTGGAGAGATATCTCTTTAGCTCAGTGGTTATAGTGTTGGTCTGTTAAAGACGATCGCTACAGTTTCACCATTTTTTGAAAACATTCAGAATTTCATAAAACTTTGTTTGGTGACAGTTTATTATCTGATCTACAAAAAAAGGAGATAAAAAGAGGGGGTCACCAGCTTTGGGAAAATTCTATGAATACTTCTTTTAGCACACCGTGCATTGCGGCAGTTCGGGATGAAATTTCACTTATGAAAACTAAGTCTATGTATACTTTTTTAAAAGACAACAATTATAAGCAAATTTTATGTCATTGTATTGGTGAAACATCAAATTTAATGAAAAAAATAATTTAGAGTATACTGAGTATCAATCTTTAAAACAAAATAATCTTAACTTATGGCTAAAACACCTTTATTTTGGAAAAAACACAAAAAACCAAAGAGCATCTTTTAAAGTTATTTTTTAAATGTTCTAACATTCAGATTTTTCTTATTTTTTCTATAAATAATATTCAGGTACTAAACTAAAAGAATCAGGCTTAAAACAAATAGGTCATTAGCCTTATTTTTTAAGAAAATACATTTTAAGTTTGTGGGTGGGGTACTAACTAATGAGTAAATGTAGGGTTTGTCAAAGACAAAGACATTATATGAAGTAAATTATCTCGATTTTTTTCAATAATACAACAATATTTATAAAAATCAAGTTTGTTGGTCATAATAAACCAATTCATATAATATAAATGCAATACTGATGTTAGCATTTAACCCATTTCCAAACGACTAAATTTAGAATTTCTAAATTTGACGCGTTTGCAGACGCTAAACCAAAACCTGGTATTCATGTATCACAGTTCTTTGATGGGTCAGAAATCATTGTGCGAAAAGGAGAAATCAATCATTAGGAGCAATTTCTCCTTTTTACTTCAATGTTTTCTAATGTCGTCTGCTGCAGACTCCTCAAGCTAAGGGATAACCCGGTAAAGGAGAAAGAGTTATGTACAGCCCCTCGTTTTCTGCAAGTCTTTACCAAGTGACATAATTTTGGACTAGACCAAACTGAAAGCATCTGCATCTGAAAGGATGTTTTAGCTCGACGATACGTCTGCCAGATAGAGCGTAGTAGCATCTGTGTCCATATTTCCGTTGTTAGGTGACGTAGTTAGGTGATTCACTTTGACTTTCAGTCCGATCTTTTGAAAGCGTAATTTTGGATTCTTGCCTGGCAGATAATTATTTGGCTTGATTCAAATACTTTTGTCTTCGTTTTGCTGACATGAAACGACCCGTTTTAGTTCTTGCTTTATCCATTCTGCAGACACTGACAAGTGTGGCAAGATCAATTGTGTTAGGTGCTCACCGTTTTTCCGAGTAAAAGGTGAGCGTGATAGTTACACGAAGCGTGAAAATGGAAACTGTCACGAACGTCGTTAAACCTGGAAAAACGAGGATCTTGTCCGCCATGGGTTCGAATCCCGCTAGATGCGGCTTGTGTTTCAGCCATGCATTTCTTCATTTGTTTCTTTGTTACGGACTTTGTTCGTAAGATAGTCATATTAAACTTTCAAGCTAGTCGTAAAAACCCGAAAAATGCTGCTTCAAACTTTTTTAGGGAGAAATATATCTCTTTATTGGGCATTGTAGATCGAAGATCAGACTGCACGTTCACTGCAGTCTGATCTTGATCTTTACTGTCTGCAAAAGGTCAGTGAGTTGCACTTAGCTGCCTAAGACACTTATACTTTAATTTTTTCATCTTGTTTTTTTTTATTTAAATTTTACTTTTGGGAGAAATATATCTCTTTATCGGACAGTGTAGCTCCAATATCAGACTACACAATCTGTGCAGTCTGATCTTGATCTATACTGTCAGCAAAAGGTCAGAGAAAGGCACTTAGCAGCCTGAGGATTCGATACACGTACTTGATTTGTTTTCATCTTGTTAAGTCTTTAATGTTTAATCTTTTGTTTTCGAGGAAATATTTCTCCTTACCGGACAGTGTAGATCAAAGATCAGACTGCACGTTCTGTGCCCTCTGATCTTGATTTATACTGTCCGCAAAAGGTCAGTGAGTTGCGCTTAGCAGTCTAATGGTTCAGACGAATGTATTCATCATGTTTAGTCTTTGATATTTGGCCTGCAACACGCGAAAAGGGGCATTCGGACATTTGCGTAAAGTGTCGTCTCGGATCAGCCTGCGCAGTCCGCGCAGGCTAATCCGAAACGACACTTTCCGTTTTTATGTAATTTTCTGTTTTGCGCAAGTCTACTGTAGCACAAAATCTAGTGTAGTCGTAAAGTGCCGTCTCGGATTAGCCTGCGCGGACTTCGCAGGCTGATCCGAGACGACACTTTACGCTAATGTCCGAATGTCCCTTTTCGCGTGTTGCGAGCCATTTAGTCTTTTATTTTTGGACGAAAAAATCTCCTTATCGGACAGTGTAGACCAAAATCAGATTGTACATTCTGTGCAGCCTGATCTGAATCTATACTGTCCGCAAAAGGTCAGTGGGTCAAACTTAGCAGCCATAGGGTTAAGATATATAATTATACTTGAATTGTTTTCATCTTGTTTAGTCTTTAATGTTTAGTCTTTTGTTTTTTGGGAGAAAATATATCTCCTTATATCGGACAGTATGGATCCAAGATCAGACTGAATGTTCTATGCAGTCTGATCTTGATCTATACTGTCCGCAAAAGGTCAGCCTAAGAATAAAGGTACATGTACTTGAACTGTTTTCATCTTGTTTAGTCATTAATTGGAAAATTTTCATTTCCTTATTCAAAAGATCCTTGATTTACATTGACAACGAACAACAGCCGTTCTATTGTTTCAAATTGATATATCTACTATAAACGAACCATGCTGTGAGAAAAGGCAGTTATAATGCATCTGCAAAAAGTATCGACCCAGGTCAGCCTGGACCTGGACCGAAACGTTTTGCTACAGGTCAATTTTCTGCATGTCAAAGGACTGGTGTACCTCATGATTCAGTCGGTTGTTATACAAAATGGATTTTTTTCATCCATAATTATGTGATGGTTTGTTTGATAGCAGGCATCACGGAGATGCATTAAACACCCATTTGCCAGAGTATGGCTTGAATAAAAAAGTATGGATCGGGTACGCGACCAACAAAAGATTCGAACATATGTTACATGAAAAATGATATCTGGCTATCATAAAACTATCTTCATCGGAACAGTCTTCCTTCTGCGACATGTGGGCGCTTACTCTTAAAGATAGGCCTACACCTATACTCGTTTTCAGCCAGTTTTCAGTCAATTTTTAATCCACTTCATCCTTATTTAGTGAAACTATAATCATTCTTGTGTCTTCATACCAAATGTTGACCCTGACGGCTGCAAGGTTAAACAGATTACAACGGATAGAAAATGCATAGTATGCTTTGGAGGCCTTCCAATATATCGCTGACGTCGTTTCCGGTTTTAAATGAGGACAAATCCCTTGAAGTTCGATATTCCGTACACAATATTTATCGATTATTTACCCGTGTTTACACAGCTTACCAATATCTGAATCATTATACACACCATAAAGATTTAACTGCGTTTTTCCTCCCTGACTGTAGAGGTGTATCTTCAATCAAAAGGAAACTTCGAAATTCTTTTGAGCTGAAAGCATTTTCACACGACAGATTGTATGTAATTCGAATGATAGCATTTGTCTTGGAAACATTGTAAGGGGAAATTGCTGGTGACAAGGACAGTTTTTTTAAAAATATTTTGGAAAAAGCAGAAAATAATTTTAACCGGCATTTTCTTCCTTTTCCCACAGTGTTATTAAAAGGCCGTTTTCCTCAAGGTCGTTAACTCTTTACCAAACGACAAAATTTTAGACTTGTCCAAATTGAAAGCATATGCAGACGACAATTTAAATGTGACTCAATGAAGTAAATTTGTTTTGGAAAGGGTAAGAAAACGTTGTGGAAAAAGGAGAAAATGCTGGTTACCAGCATTTTCTCCTTTTTCCACGATGTTTTCAAAAGGCTTCTTTCACTGGGTTGTTAAAAGTCGTGATTATGTGCTAAAAGGGTAAAACACGAGTGTTCCCGATCTACGAAATTAAAATACAATGCAGTACAAGAACAATATGACTCATCACGATAAGACAGAATCATGATTATCCTCCGTGTTTGGCATACATCAAGATCAAGATCAGACTGTATAAAATATGGTCTGATCCCTGATCTTCACCACTTCACAGGTATTATGCAATATTAATATAGCAGAGATCTATATAAAAGGAATAATATAACTTGTATGTCACTATAAATCAGAAGTATTCCCGGTGTTTGGCATACATCTAGATCCGACTGCATAAAGCACAGTCCAATCCCTGATCCCTGATCTACACCACCACAAAAGTACAATACAGTATATAAAGAATAATATGACTCCTTCGTCATTATTAGACAGGAACACGAGTATCCTCCGTGCTTGGCATTCATCAAGAGCAGACTACATGAAATAATAAATATAAAAAATGAGTATATAAACTTGAAAAATGCAGTCTAATGGCCTCTCTGTAGCAGCAGTTCAGGTGAATCAACGCAACATTACCTCTTGGAATGTCCATAAATTTTAATGAAGATTGAAGACATTGCTTACTAAATGAAGACAATGAAGACATTGCCAATGATTGATTGATTGAATGATGTTTTACGCCGCTTTCAACATTATTTCAGTCATATCACGGCAACAATTTACATATTCATATTTCCTGGGTTTTACCAGTACTAGGATAGGGATCTGAAGTGTCTAGCACAAGGACATTCCCACAAAAAGCCCAGTGGATCCATTGCACCTCGAGCCTCCAAGTTACGACTCCCGCACGTCACCACTGACCCACGCAGGACTCCAAATATTGAGCCAAAGTAACGTTAGCATATAAAAAGTAACTCCTCAAATCATTGTACTTCGTGATGATGAGCCGCTCTAATTGATAATGAAAGGACATTCGCTGTGACTAGTAACCACTATTTACTACTTTCCCCGAAATGTTTTCTACCCTCAAGGACAAGTTTCGTCCTTTATCTTTTGTCACATACAAATGAACCATGCTCTGTAAAAAGGCTCTGTGAAAAGGGGACTCAATCCATCTGAGAAAAGTATCGATTCAGGTCAGCCTGCGCAGCCCGCGCAGGCTGACTTGGGCCGAAACTTTTCTCCAGGGTCCAGTCTACCTCATGATTAAGACCGTTGTTTAAAAAAATGGCTATTATGGATCCATAAGTATGTGGTATCATGCACCATGGAGATGCATGAAGCCTCCTTTTGTCAGATTATGACTCAAACGCTTTCAATTTGAACCAGTCTTCACTTTCTTGGTAAAGAGTTAGCACTCCAAACCCATTTACTCTTGTTTGTTTAAAAAATTGTTTTCGCTCTACTTGATGTCATTGTTTTCTCTCCCTATCACGAACGTTATCAACTCAACGGTAGCACGGACCTTGGTGAAGAACTAAAAAGCTTAGCTATCATATCCATTTCATCAGCTTTTTTTGTATTATACTTTTTTCTTTTTAATTTTTTTTAAGAAATTTCTATTTACTTCTTGAATAAAATAAAATTAAACTGAACATTTTCCGGGTTTATACAACCCTTGTGAATAAAGTGTTTGAAACTGCAACTGCAGGAAAAATCAGGGAAATCTTCAGAGAGGAGTGCGTGCGAGTGACTGACAATTTAGCGCAACGGTTTCAAGTCTGTCTCTAACGCTGAGGAGGTAATTTGGAACATATAGTATGGAGAGATCATAACTTTTGTGCAAAGCATCCTAGATTACTGACACTTTTGGGTATAATCATACACAGACAGAAGTTCTAATGCTCAAAATTTGAATATTTTTTTCTTTATTTTTGTAGGAGTAATTAAAAAGTTTATGGGTTTTTTTTGGGGGGGGGGGGTCACCCTGTATTATACTGTTTTTATCTTTTTTACAGAAATTTGTATTTACTTCTTGTATAAAATAAAATTAAACTGAACATTTTCCGAGTTTAAACAACCCTTGTGTATAAAGTGTTTGAATGCATAATGGGAAAAGGAGATTTTTTTTTCGGGCAACCAGCATTTCAATTTTTACCTTTTCACACGTTGTTTTCCACCCTTACATAGACAAACCGTACCGTTTGAAGACACATGTTATAGTATTTATTTGCAAATGTTTTAAAATCTCGTTGCCTCTAATGGCGTTAAAGGTGGGTCAGAGACCGTCAGAGTTAACCCTTTATCACATAATCCGGACTTTTTATGATCCAGAAAGAGAAGGCTGTTAAAAACATTGAGGGAGAAGGAGAAAATGCTTGTAACCAGCATTACAGCGTAACCTGCGCAGTCCGCGCAGGCTGACTTGAGTCGATACGTTTTGCAGATGCATTAAGCCCCCTTTTCGCAAAGCATGGTTCATTTGCTTTCGGCAGAGGTCATCCGTAGGCGGATGTGTCAACCCTTAGAGCACTGAATTAATGACCCCCCCCCCACACACTTTTTTCAGCTCGGAAGAAACAGTCTAACTCTTGGTCTTTTAAGGTTGTTCTGGTAAGGATATGTCAGAAAGTAGCGGACAGTGTAGATTCAAGATCAGACTGCACGTTTTGTGCAGTCTGATCTTGATCTACACTGTCCGCAAATGAAATTTAAGCTGGTTCCGATGCAATAAAGATGACTACAGTATCACCCTATGATCAGTTTATCGGCGTAGCTGAATGTGCTGGCTTTTGACCTACTTTTTGGTACTGATAACAAATGAATAAACAGAAATTTGTGATTGGCCAACAATGTATGCATGTTTATTCTACGGGCCCCTGCTTATTTGCGGGCAAATTAACGCCGTCTCTGTTTTTAAACCTATTTCTTGTTAGTGTTGAATGAAACTTTACTCCCTCTATCAACACAACAAAGATACGAATCTAAGTAATTTGATTGGCTAATATACAGCTAGGACTGTTTCATGCCTTACTGGGTGTATGAAAATATTGAACTAACTTCAGTAATTTGATTCGTTAATGTTTATATAACTCTTTCAATGTCATGTGCATCTAAAAGGCTTTTTGTAGAAGGCCCAGATCAAGATCAGACTCCACATAATGTGCAGTCTGATCTAGGAACTACACCATCCACAACTCTGTTCTATCGTAAGACAGAAAGCTCTGTGCCTTTTCTTTTTCGAAATTGTATTTACAAACGTAAAAAAGACTTCTTCATTAGATCTAATGAAAGTAAAAGAGTTGAATGTACAACCGGTTAGTGTTAACAAAAGATTGCATGTAGGCCTATCTAAGTCCCAAATACAGAAACTAAAAATAGTTTGCCTTAGAGTGGCCTATCGAGTTTTTATTCCGTAAATTAACATTGAAACACAGATGATTACGACTATATAGGAGCCATGATCTGTGAAAATGGGGTTTAATGCATCTGCAAAAAGTATCGACTCGGATCAGCCTGCGCACTCTGCTTTTTGTAAGTTATCTGCGTATCAAAGGACCATTACACCTCAATATTTAGCAGTATGTCAGAGAAAATGAATTTTATGGATCAATAATTATATGCTGACTTGCTTGGTGATTGATCGTATGGCGTTTAACGCCGTTTTCAACATTATTCCAGTTATATCGCGGCGACCAGTGCACATATCCATGCTTTCCTGGGGTCTCTTTAACCAGTAGTCTGCACAATTTTCTTTACAAGTCACTAGCTGCCTTCCCACATAACCATCGTCGAAACAATGGTCATGGGGGGGGGGAGAGGAATGAATCCTGTCTCAATGACTATCATCAATCCTCGGAAAGAAATTGGCTAAGCAAGGAATCGAACCCACGTCCATCTGTTCTCAAGTCCTGCATGTTACTGACTGAGCTACAGGTGCTCGGCACTTGCTTGGTAAAATGCTTCACAAAGATGCATTAACTCCGTACAAGACGACAAAATTTGATACCGGTCCCAATCGAAAGCATTTGCAAGCGACAATTTAAATGTGTTTCAAATGATGGAATTTGTCTTTGATAGGTGAGAAAACATTGTGGAAAAAGGAGAAAATGCTGATTACCTGCATTTTCTCCTTTTCCCACAATTTTTTCAAAAGGCTTCCTACTCAGGGTCGTTAAAATTTTGGATTGATTGGTAAAGGGTTAGTTACACTATGCCATAGCATGGTTCATGTATATTTCCTGTTAAAATGAAATTCACAAAACCTCGGAAAGAACTTTGGCCGAGCCGGAGACTCTGTTTGGCAACCTGACACGGGTCGAAACTGTTTGACATTTTCTGCATGTGTAAGGACCAATCTAGCTTAGTATTTGGACGGTTGTTGGACAAAATGGATTTTATTATGGATTCTTAATTATATGACGACTTGCAAGGTATACACAATGCATCACGGAGATGTATTAAGGTAGTAGACCCCTAATGGAAAGCAGCTATTTCCACTATAATATTATCCTACAAAATTTGCTATGATTAAAAATGAGTATTATTGTACTACTTTAACCGAGCCAATTTTTTCCTTTTTTTTTTTCTTTCTTAGAATTACCATTTATAAATCTAAAACCACTATGTTCTCATTACAAAGGGAGATAATAATTACCTCCCTTTTCAGGAAACTAACAAAAGTATCAACAAATAATTTCAAGATAGACATCAAAGGAATTTCTGGTCGGTTAAAAATGTGCAAAAGTATTACATGTATATCAGTATAAATCCCTATTTATCAACTAACACGAAATTTTATTCCATGTTGCACTAGAAGCGTTAGTGTTCTATCTCCTTAATCCCCTCAAGCCAATGTTCATATGAGCCATGCTCTGGCAATAGGGGGCTTTATGCATCTCCGTAATACAGTATACCAAGCAATTTATCATAATTGGCCTGCAACATGCGAAAAGAGGCATTCGGACATTTGCGTAAAGTGTCGTTTCAGATCATCCTGCGCAGTCCGCGCAGGCTAATCCGAAACGACACTTTCCGTTTTTATGTAATTTTCTGTTTTGCGCAAGTCTACTCAGTACTGTAGCACAAAATCTAATGTAGTCGTAAAGTGCCGTCTCGGATTAGCCTGCGCGGACTTTACGCAAATGTCCGAATGTCCCTTTTCGCGTGTTGTAAGCCAATTATAATCATTGATCCATAAAATCCATTTTGTCAAATAACCACTTGAATCATAAGGTGTTACGGGCCTTGGACATGCAGAAAATTTACAAATAGTAAAAAGTTTCGGCTCATGTCAGCCTGTGTGGTCTGTGCAGGCTGACACTGGTCAATACTTTTTGCAAATGCATTAAGCCCCTTTTTCATAGAGTATGGAAAAATATATATTTAATTCTTTCCAGTTTTATAAACTTTGTGGTTACGTTATGTAAAAATTTTAAAGAAATGTTTAGTTTTATTACATCAGACATGACGTCATCATACTGATTTTAATAGGATTGCTGGAAATCGGCGCAGATTACTGATCATGTGATATTCGCAAAAGTCTTCGCAAAACTTGCACGAATTCTGAACGTACCTTAAGAGGATCCGTAGCCCATAAAGAGATTTTTTTTTTGTCAGGTTTTGCCCAACCCAATTCAGTGATAACTCCTTTTTGCAGTTCGGTGAGATTTTTATGAAAACAAAACTGGATAACTCCCAAAAATGGTGTCTTTTTATGTGAACCATGCTCTGTTGAATCCGTGCAGGCTGACCTTGGTCGATTCTATTTGCAGATGCATTTAATTCCCTTTTCACAGAGCACAGAGCATGGTTCCTATGATTAAGTACATGTGGATTCCAAAATTAGGAAGGAACCAAGTTAGAATGTCAAATAATAAAAGCGGGAAATATATTTCACAGCGAACTCGAAAATTGAATAGATTGATATTCAAGATATATAGGATCTGACATGAGTTGGAGTTGAGATAAAATTCTATTAAACGGGTCTCGGGAAAATGTTATTATGCGAGCCTTTGGCGAGCTTAATAACATTTTCTTCTTGACGAGTTTAATAGAATTTTTATCTCATGCGCCAACGAATGTCAGATTCTTTTTATCACATGACAATATTTCACAAATCATAGATTAGAAGATGCAAAACCATCTTTAGATGCACACGCGGTAATATCCATAAAACCCATTCACTTCTATGAAATACGCACAAAATGACGTCAAAAATGACGTCACTCAATTGTGATATTACACGTGTATGAGATATAGAGAATAGATGGTTGGTGTCTTGGATGGGTTAAGTTTATCGGGCAAGGCGGAGGAATTTATCTGGTGAGCCGAAGGCGAACTGGATAAATTTCGGAGCCGAGCCCGATAAACTTAACCCATCCAAGACACCAACCATCTATTCTATTTATCCTTTCACTCACTGTAACGGAACAAAACAAAACAAACAAAAAAAAAAACATTGATAAAGACCACGTACCTTTTATAAATTTCCGGAGCCGAACCTGATCGACTTTCCCAATCCAAGACACCAACCGTCTATTTTATTTATCCCTTTTCTCAATTACAATCCAAAATCCGACTAAATTGAACATTTCGCTCGAAATAAGGCACATATTGAAGAACCGTGTTTACAAAACCCTCTGGATATGCAGCTGCAATAATGACGTCATGAATGATATTGGCTACGTCATAATTATTAAACGTGACGGTATATCCGCAGAAAAATATTGTGGCGAAGAAGACAATGTTTTAACATAACAGACTATTAATTAAACGAGCAAAAGTATTCGCTAGCGATTGATTCATTCATTACGGCAGTAAGACGCTTGGTTGAAAATAGTCCCATTTAGCAGGTGCGCACTTAGCGGTCACGTGACCAACTGACGGATAACAAAATAAATATACGGCACCCGGAATATCGAATAGATCATTACCTATCAAATTTGCTACTGCATAAAATGTGTTGTATTTCCTTTCAGTGTGTGTACCGGTATAATGGTATACCTGCGAACAATATCACTAGAAAACCAGCGCAGAGAAATGTTCTTTGAATAGTACTTGGCCAAAATTTCAGGCAGACAGCGGTTACTTTGAAAATTCTAGGGGGGGGCGGGGGGAGGGTCCGGACCTCCCCCCTCTCTCCTACTGGATCCGCCGATGTCATGTATCGGTAAGTATATTGACTGGAAATTATCGGAACTTGCGTGCCAAACATTGATAAAGACAATGGTTTTCTCGCGATGAAAAGCGGTTTTATCTCAGAACTGAACTAAAGAAATAAATATTTAATCAGGTAAGCCACGTAAAATTTCGCCTGATCGATCGAAAAAGGTAAAAACACGTGTTTGTCTTCCTTGAAAGTATGGTGTTACAGACAGGCCATAGCAATTTGTGAGTGGATTTAACCTTTATAGGCTGCTTAGCGCGACTTAAGGACCTATTGCGGACAGTGTAGATCAAGAACGTGAAGTCTGATCCTGGATCCACACTGTCCGATAAAAAGATATTTTCACTAAAAAACTTTGAAATAGCAAAAGTTAGGGGGGGGGGATTATCGGCTTGACAGTTTCATTTCACGTATTTAGCAGGTTAAGTGTTAAATCGTTGTCCCCTATTGAATTTATTTTCGTCATTTGTAGCGGACATTTACCGTAAGCATCGTGGCAGAAGAACGTGTTCATTTTTTCAGTAAAAAAAGTTTTCATTTGTATATCTGTATTAAGCCATACTTTATGCTAATTGTCCCTATCTATACCCTATCGAGAAGCAGAAGAGTGAAAAATAACGGTTTGCTAATGATAAGTAACGTTTTTATGTCATGCTTTTCGGTAGTTTATCGAGAAATAATTGTGGATTATGGTTTGATATTTCATGGTAACGACCAGCGAAAAATACCGATTTCATATTCTAACTCTTCAATTAAAGGCGGAAACAGTAGTTCCCGCGTACTAGTTATCTAGGTAAACAGCGCGTCCTTTTCAACCAGGGGGAAATATGACGTAATTAACATGCATTTAGCCTACATTTCTCGCGCTTTACGTAATATTGTGTTGAGGGGTACGCCACGGGAAATTACCGAAAATAACTGTACTGGATTTGAACGAAAGTCCCAATAAAAAAGGGCTTATAAGACTATACAGTATATCGACCCTTTTCATCTAAATACTGGCCGAAGCCTGAATTAAAGTGGTCCTGTGACATGCCAAAAAATCACTATACCAAAAATTTCTACACAGGTCAACAGGCTGACATGGGTCGATAATTTTTGCAGATGCATTAATCCTTAAAGTAACATAGCTACCAAAAGTAAATAAAGCAGGTGTTAAGTACATTTAGCTATAGATCGTACCATTTAAAAGTATCGAAATTATTGTGAAGATGACAATCTGTTATATAGTACGGTTGGTCCTAGTGTTAGTCGCTGATAGAGAAATAAATTTCAAAACAAGGACAAAATTTGCCAGGTCACTCTATCTTTTGTTTACTTTTTTGCCTGATTTTAAAATTCATTTCTCTGCCAGCGATTAAGACTTGGACAAAACACACAATAGCAGATTGACATCTCCAAAATATTTTCCATACTTTTAAATGGTAAGATTTAAATTCAAATGCATTATAATACCTGCATTGATTTTTTGACCGCTATTGAGCTTTTAACCTGCTAAATAAGTGAAAGGAAAGTTTCAAGCCGATAGTAAAATTTCAAAAGTAATTTTTGGGGGAAGGAGGGTCTCCTTATCGGACAGTGTAGACCCAAGATCAGAGTGCACTTTTTGTGCAGTCTGATATTGGGTCTATGTACAATGTCCGCAAAAGATGATTGCATCGCATTTAGCAGCCTAGGGATTGACTCCCTATTTCAGACAGCAAGGCTCATCTATGTTGTTTTCTGTCTTTTTTATTTGAAAAGAAAACGTTCATTACCTTGTATCTATTTTCTATTTTCGGTTATTATATGTTTTGAGAAGCAAAAAATACTTTATTTCCAATCAAAACATGTTGCACTTTACGATACACATTTTAATGTTTATTTAATGGTGTAATGAAAATTATTGATGACTGCAACATTTCAGTATAACGAGCAATTTTATCTGATAAGACATAAATAAAATATAGCATTACTTAATACGCAAATAAAAGATATTGTGGAGTATCACTGATAGAAATCCATGGACAATGTCGAAATTTGATGATATTACGTCCAGATTATTATCTGAAGGATGCGATATTGAAAATAGTATAAACAATATATCAAAATTGATGTATGAAATTTCTTTCGCCCTTCAAGGGAAAACATTTTCCAATAAAAGCAAAAGTAAGTTTGTAAGTGCACCATGGTTTGATGCACAGTGTAGACATGTAAAATCTAAGTTTTTTGAGGCAAAACGCCTATACAAATCAAGCCTGACAGATGCTAATAGGGACTATTTCTTCGCGCAGCGAAAATCGTATATATTTTATAAACGGCAAGTAAAAAACGAATTTGGCATGCAAACGAGAAAACGAAACTATCGGATTTGTCAACAAAAAAGACCGAGGGGATTCTGGAATTACATAAATAATTTAAAACCAAGCAGGAAAAACATTGATAGTAATTTTGATTCACAAGAGTTCATTTATTTTTTTAAAAGGATATGTAGTGGAAATAACTCTTCCAACCAAAATCATGAAAGAGCTGATTTTACTGGAAATGTTCCCGATTTTCTGATAGATGACTGTTCATTCTTAGCTCAATACTTAACAATACTTTTCAATGAAATGTTTGAAACAGGTATTTACCCCTCTCTTTGGGCTAAGGGAATAATCGTACCCATTCAAAAAAGGGTTAGAAAACAAATCCGGCAAACTATTGCTGCATTACATTAGTAAATATATTATGTAAATTGTTCTCACTCGCTCTTAGGAACAGGCTAAACTTATGGAGCGAAAATGAAGATCTTTTTAGCAGCTCTCAGTTTGGTTTTCGAGACAAGTGTAGCACAGTCGATTGTATTTTCTTATTACATACCGTCATACAGAAGGTTTTTCTTAACATGGAGTGTCTCGACTGAGACCTTTTACTCTCAGATGTCTTTTTACGGTTGACCGATTTCATAATAATAGGGGAAACCGGTCACAAGTTCGACGGTGGTTATGTCGGAAAGAAACCAGTGGCTTGGAAAGATTATGCGGAACACTGGTAACAGAAAGTCCACGAAAGCATGGATATGTGCACTGGCCGCCGTGATAAAACTGAAATGATGTTGAAAACGGCGTTAACACCATACAATCAATCAAACCACGTGGAATGACAACACGTTTATATATTCAGACCAAAAATAGAAAGCGGTACTTTTCTAATCCATCAGGGCTGTGTTCTAACAAATTTTCCAATAGAAGTGGGGGAAAGTTAAAAGTGAGGGGGGTTGATATCATAAGACTAGCAAATAACCAAAATTAAACGGATAGTATTACTCAAAAACGTTTTCTCATTTGTATGGAGTCAAAGAGACACTTGAATGTACAGTCAAATTGGATAGATAGATAGATCGATAGATAGATAGAAAGATAGATAGATAGACCCAGTAGCTTACAACATAATTTCAGTGATATCACTCATTCATGTGTTTTCTTAATTCAGTTTTGCCGTAGTAGACCGGGCACCAAGGTAAATTGATCCTGGTCAGAATAACCTTTGTCTGTTTTAAAAATTTTAGCCAAAGAGAGAATTTTTCTGTAATTTTAAAACAGCAGAAAGTAAAGCATTCTGCTACACGCTGCCTGATTGGTGCTTATTGCAAGAATGCCTGTTGTCTTTCGGATGGTTACGAGAGATACAACGGATACCAGTTTAGTCACGAATGTACCCCAGTTTAATTTGAGGCATTGAATGGGCATACTTCTTAAGAGAATAAAAATTAGCGGCAGCAGTTCCCCAACCCAACAGTTGTAAATAATGCTTCATGTTTGTTTTAAAGAAAACTCCATTAAAGTAATCGGCGTCTTACCCTATGCCGAGAAAAAAAAAAAGCTATGTCCTTAGTAAAAGAATTTGAAGACGACACATTAAATGGGGCTCAAATGGTGTTTTCGTCATTTAAAGGATAGAAATGATTGTGGGAAAAGGAGAAAAATGCTGGTTACCAGCATTTTCTCCTTTTACCAAACTATTTTCAAAAGCATTTTACATAAGGGTCTTTAAAACGGGTATTGTTCGGTAAAGGGTAGTGGAAATCACGGATAAGCTTCACAGAACGTGCAGTCTGATTATGGTTCTACATTGTTCCACATTTATAAGGATGACAACATGAGAAAACATCTTTCGTTCGGGTGAAAACGAGTCAGTTTTTCTCGTTGCTTGCTTTGGCATAGAGAACTGCAGTTTGTACCATTCTTCGCTCAAAACTTTCAAACAATCAACTCTCTACCAAACGACAAAATTTTACACTAGTCAAAGTTTAAAGTATCTACAGACGACAAAATAAATGTGACTAAAAAATTAAAATTGCTTTGGGAAGGGTAGAAATTATAATAGGCAAAGGAGAAATGTTTTCAAAAGCTTTCTTTCTCAAAGGTACTGCTACTGCAGAGATAACAAGCGGTATCCCGCAAGGGAGTGTTTTGGGACCAGTTCTCTTTACTATTTATATAAATGACCTACCCGATGTGGTTTGTAATACCACAAAGCTTTTCGCAGACGATGCAAAAATATATTCAGTGGTAAACAATGAAATTGACCTGATTGATCTGCAAAACGATCTAAATAAGTTAGAAAACTGGTCCCAGGGATGGTTATTGAAGTTCAATCCTGAAAAGCGTAGTCACTTACACTTGGGTAAAAATACAAATACTAAATATGAATTACCAAATAGAATAATAATAAAAAAAAAATCAGACAAAGATTTAGGTATAATTGTAGACAACAACCTAAATTTTAAAGAACATATTGACAGTAAAGTTAAAAAGGCAAACCAAATGCTAGGCCTCATAAAAAGGAGCTTTTTACATTTAGACAAAAATATGTTTCTAAATCTCTATAAGTGTCTGGTTAGACCTCATTTAGAATATGGTAGTGCAGCCTGGGCAACAAGATATAAAAGAGAAAAGGTCAAAATCAAAAACGTTCAACGAAGAGCTACAAAACTACTCGAAGAAATTAAACACCTGTCTTACAGCAATCGCTTAAGGACCCTTGGATTACCAACATTGGAATATAGAAGAAGAACTGACATTATTGAAGTTTACAAGATTCACCAGGGGTTTGACAAAACTGATAAACTGTTTCCAAAGAACGAGAATCAACAATACAATACCAGGGGACACAACCAAAGAATTTTCAAAAAGTATAGCCATACAAATGTAAGAAAGAATTCATTTTCTCAAAGAATTGTTGATGATTGGAATTGTCTGTCTGAGGACTTAATTTTTATGTAGAACTGTAAATAGTTTTAAACGTAAACACCTACCAGTCAACACCTACCAGTCAAGTTTGAAGCCGAGTGCTACGGACCGGAACCACAATCGGTAAAGAAAAAACCCTATCAAAACGGATCCCAGAGGCCAACGCCTAGATAGATCCTACAACAGTGTAAACAGTGTAAAGCCGTTAAAAGTTGGAATTGTGTGGTGATTGAATCAAATTCCGCCTATTATTTGAGCCAAGGGCATGAAAGAGGGGAAAGTGCCGCCCCCCAGCGGCTAAAATATCTTGCCAATGGATGCACAATGTAAACGATATGCAAGCAACAATTTTCAGAACCGTGCTAAAACTGTATAACACGATCGAATATCAAAACAAGAAATATCTTTCAAAAAGAAAGACTGCGTAAATTTGCCAGCAAAAAGACAGAGGCCCTTATAATAAACATGTCTTCTTTTTTGATCAATCACAAATTTCTATTTATTCATTTGTTTTCATTACCAATAAGTAGGTCAAAAGCCAGCACATCCAGCTACGCCGGAAAAGTCTAAGAAGGTCGTTATAGAACACCGTATACAGCACGCACAAAATCTGTTCACCCTTGGCGTATATATCAATTTAAATGGATGGAAAGAAACCTATGGTGGCATATTTCTGCCACGAGATACGAGATAGCTATCATGATAATTTTACAAAACTATCGCGATAAATTAAAGTTTCCTGGAAATTTTATCGAGATAGTGAAAAGTTTCCTGAAAAAATATCACGATAAACTTAATATTTTAACGCAAAATTTCTCAATCGTGCACGAAGCTGACATGCAAGATAAAATTATCGTGATAGTTCTACCTGTTTCTCGATATCTATAAATAGAAAATTTATCATTTGGATGAACTTGGTAGTTTTTGACTTCACAAGATTGCAGTTAGTAAAAGTTCGAATAATTGATAATTATAGCTTAATTGGTAAATTTTGAAAAGACTCGAAATGAATAGAAGTCTGTAAAATCACAAAAACGACTCGGAATACCTCCTACGAACACTTTAAAACCATTCAGGGAAAAGGAGAATTCATAAGGTTGTAGACGAAGATGTTCCGAAACCGTATCTAATTATAGATACCATGAATGTCAGTTATGGGCACGAAAGCAAAGAAAATCATGATAACAGGTAGAATTATCGCGATATTTTTATCATGAAATTTTTTATTATCTAGATAATATTTCCAGGAAACTTGGTTTTATCACGATAGTTTTCTAAATTTATCATGATAGTTATCTCGTATCTCGCGGCAGAAATATGCCACCATAGAAACCACATATTGCGATTTGTGCTTTGTTTTGGACGCAGTTTGTATCACAAAATATCGACTAGTACAAATCAAAGACCTGACTCTACGTCTTGCACAGTCTAATCGTGGTCTTAACTGTTTTTTTCAAAAAACCAATAAAAGTTTCGATAACTAGTTGGATTGTTACAGGATGCATGACGAAGCAGACGTAGAAATCGAGATAAACGACACAAGATCCATGCATTTCAATAAGAACGCAGTTTAATCACTGTTGAAATGAGTTGGCAATGACAGATTGTGATATCCGAGAGGACAGTTGTAAATATGGC
Organism: Hippopus hippopus; assembly: GCA_946811185.2. Taxonomy (NCBI): domain Eukaryota; kingdom Metazoa; phylum Mollusca; class Bivalvia; order Cardiida; family Cardiidae; genus Hippopus; species Hippopus hippopus. The sequence goes on from OX328112.1 coordinate 20,496,398, forward strand.
ACGACTTTATGTAGTTATCTGTACTCTAACCACGGCTATTTTGTTTTTGACAATGCTTTTACTGGAAAATACCAATTTAGGTATGTAATTTAATTCACATACATGTAGATGTAATTGTTCTTTGATGAGATTAATTCATTAAAGTCACAGTAGCGGTCAGAGGTAAACGAATGGAGTGTTAAAATACATTTAGATTTAAATCAAACCATTTAAAAGTATGGAAATTATTGTGGTGATGACTATCTGTTATTGTACGGTTGGTGCGAGTGTTAGTCGCTGACAGGGAAAAAATATTATTTTTTTTTGAAAACAATGTAAAAAGGAAACAAAGTGGGCGACCTGGCAACTTTTGACAATTTCAATTTCAAATATTTATTCAAAAATATAGGCTCGGCCCATAATATATAAGCAATTTTACAAGACATTCCCTCACAAGATTTCACATGTTAATAATTATTTTAAAAAAAGAGAGATTATCATTTCGACAGACGGGGAAATTTTTGTTTTATCCAAATTTAAAGCGTCTGCTGCAGATAAATCAACGGCTCGGTTGGGTTGGATTTGTTTCTATAATAATAGAAGACATTGTTTGAAAAGGAGAAAATGCCACGGTTTTAGAATTCATTTTCCAGCCAGTGACTAACACTTGGACCAACAGTGCAATAACAGATTGTTATCTTCACAGTAGTTTCCATACTTCTAAAACCATATGATTTGAATTTAATTGCAATTTAGTTCAGCCTTCAAGTTGCCTTTTAAGGACATCATCTCTCTCTCTCTCTCTCTCCTTGTGTATAGCTTTGCCAAACTACACAATTTTAGCCTTGTGCAAATAGACAACACATGCAGACGAAAAAATATGCTTAAATGCTACTCAAAATGGGCAAATTCTTTTTCAAAGGATAGTAAACATTGTGAAAAAAAGGAGAACATGCTGGTTACCAGCATGTTCTGCTTTTACACAATGTTTTCTTCATGGTCCTTAAAATTGGAAATGGTTTGATGCAGGGTTAATGGCGGACAGTGTAGATTCATGACCAGACTGCACAAAACACAATGAGGTATCCTGATCTTGGATATACACAGTCCGATTATTTTAGGACTTCAAATTTCTGGTTAGTTTTATCCAGTCGGTTATCCAGCAACATGTGGGTTAATATATTTTCTTTTCTAATTTCGTGCTTTCTCAGTAGTTTATCGAGAAATAACAGTGGAATATCATTTGATATTTCATGGTTACGACCAGTGAAAAATACCGATTTTATTTTCTGTTCAATTGAAGGCGAAAACAGTAGTTCTCACCCATAAGTTACCTAAGTAAACAGCGCGTGCCATTCAACCAGCTGGAAATATGACGTAATTTACCCTACATTTCTCGCGCTTTACGTAATATTGTACAATGCGTTGTTATGCTGAGGGGGTACGCCATAGGGAATTACCGAAAAAAAACTGTACTTGACTTTGATGTAAATTCCCCCAAAGAAGGGTTTGGAAGCATGAAATGAAAAGGTTTTTTTATACCCCCGCAAAACGAATGTTTTCGGGGGTATACTGGAATCAGCCTGTCTGTCCGTTTGTCCGTCCGTGTGTCCGTCTGTGTACAAATAATTGCCTGTTTCTGTCAAAGCGCTGGCGGGGGTATTAAGTCCCATTCAGTGACAGCTCTAGTTTTTTTTTGTGAAAGATCGAAATTTATTTTATCTCGTGAACATCATCGGTAATATTTTCACGAAAGGCTGCGCCACGAGTGAAGATATTTACGATGATGTTCATTAGATCAAATAAATTTCGATCTTTCACCAAAAAAAAATACTTTTTTTTTTATAATTGTTTCGATCTTGCAATCTACAGAGGAAATATGTTTTCGTTTCAGTTTCAGATCGAGATTCCTTTCACCGATTGAATATCAAAATTGATATTTGTACGAGTGACAAAGACACAAGTAAAAATAGGTCTAGGGAATAAAAAATATGTCTTAATCAAATTTATTTATTTATTCATTTATTCATTCATTACTTGAAGTGAAACTAGAAAAAATAAAAATTTATCCTTCGACTATTAAATGAATTGGAATAACATAACATCTATAGCGGAATGGTTCCGTGTGGTACTGACTCTCAAGATTGTCATATGTATTTTAGTCATGCTCTGGCAAAAGGGAGTTTAATGCATCTCTGTGATGTGTTATACAAAGCAATTCATCACATATTTACGGATCATACGATCCTTTTTGTCTAACAACCGACTGAATCAAGAGGTAGAATGGTCCTTGGACATGCGGAGAGTTAACAAATAAAAAAAATGTTTCGACCAATGTCAGCCTGCGCGGACTGCGCTGACATGGGTCGATAACTTTTTTAGCAGATGCATTTAACCCTTTTTCTCAGAGCATGGCTCGTTCGAAATCGAGCGCTAGAATAGCCAAACACACTTTTTGAAAACAGATCTGAGGCTCACGAGAAATGTAACTTTAAAGTAAAAAAAATCCATACGGAAAATATAACTGTTGCAATACAGCTGAAACCTATTAACCTACAAGGAAATTATTATAATCAACCAACAAAAAAAAAACATAAAAAATAAATCTCAAAATCTAAATTGCCTTTCACTAAACTGCGTAGACACGAAATTTGCGTACACAATTTATGGTATGCAAGCATCAAGTGTGAAAACAAGTTTCATGTCACTGTATAACTTTACGATTTGAGTAAATATTTGCATACTATACGCCAGCACATACCCTTGGGTAAAGCAGGAATCGTAAGAGTATGCGTGTACATACAATCCCAAATAGTTTGCGTAAATCTACGCAGTTTATTGAAACGCAGCCCGAGTCACTCACGTGATAGAGATTCACTTTAACAGTATTAAAAAAAAAAAAAAAAAAAAAAAAATTATAAGGTACTATGGACATCTTTTTTAATTTTGATTTAGGTTGTTGGGGATTTTTTTTTTTTTTTCTAAAAGTTATACTAATTTTATTCGGTTTCACATTTAATTTTATCAGAAAGCTGGATTGGTGTTAATTCATTGAATTCAATTCAGTATTGACCCTTACCTGTGCCAGACAAATTGTGGCTCAAATTTTCCTTCCGGAAATAAATCTAGGAATCTTGGAATTCAGCAATTGGCATTTTACAACATACATGGTTTTCAACGAAACACCCTTTCGACGAAATGTCGTGCACCGGAAGATTGAACATTTTTTTGTTTAGCGGATAATATCCACAGGCGCTAAGGCCCGTTACGTGACGCTAAAAAGTTCAGTCCAAATCAGTATTTTGTGTCAACTGTTTGTTGCAATGCATCCCACTAACTGATTAGGGTCCTGTGTGGCTCAGTGGTAAAGTGTAGGACAAGAAACCTGCAGGTCCAAGTTCCAGTCTCACTGGAAGCACTGGGATTTTCGTGGGAGTGCGGTTTGAAACAGGACGAAAGAGTATTGAAGATGATCCGACAGAGAGCACCGAAATAGCATTGAATTACATCCTAGTTAAATGACGTTAACGTCCTGGTAGCCATTATGATCGTTGTAAACGGAATCATAGCAAATACGTTTTCAAATTAATTTGCCTGAAACTTTGCATTTTTTTCCCGTTATAAATGGATCTTAAACATGTGAAAATTTAAGAGTAATAGCATCGGTAGTCTTGTTTTAATCACCCAATTCCACGAACTTTTTGCTAGGACATTAAAAGCGGTTCGGTTGGTTGATAAGCAAATAAATATGAAGAGCGTTCCAGTTAAGAAAGGGGAGGGGGAACTTGTATAAGAATATCTAGAAAGATGGTTTTGTAAAAGTTTGAGTGATGTAACTGCAACCATAACAGTTGAGCTTCTGAGCAGGTAGAATCAAGTTTGATGGCCGTAAAATAGCAAAGATATTCCAGTTTCAAAGCAATGTTTGGTCTGAATATCTGGGAAAGAACTAACATTTTTAAGGTCTACTGCCCCTAACTCATCGTGAAACATCGACGTTTTCGTAAGAGCTATTCGGCCAATCTCGGCAGCTTCCGTCTTTTAATATGAGAGTTAGGGGCTGTAGACTCACTAACTCATCGGTAAATATCGTGAAACATCGACGTTTTCGTAAGAGCTATTCGGCAAGTCTCGGCAGCTTCCGTCTTTTTACGATTTTGGGACCGTAGACCTTAATCCTCAGGTAAAATGGAACTTTCTGTGCATCCTGAGTTTTATCCAAGTTGTCTTTATATGACCTGAATTTGGTGCTTATGGATTACTTTACAAACAGTCTTTCCAAACGACAACGTTTTTATACTTGTCCAAATTGAAAGCATTGGTAGATGATAGACTATAAATGTGGCTCAAACGTTGGAATTTGTTGTTAAAAGGGTAGAAAATACTTTGATTACCAGTATTTTCTCCTTTTCCCAAAACATTTGAGCCACGCTCTGGCAAAAGGGGGCGTAATGCATCTCCGTGATGCATCATACCAAGCAAGCCATCACATAGTTATGGATGCATAATCGCCACTTTCTTTAACAACCGACTTAATCATAAGGTAGACTGGTCCTTGGACATACAGAAAATTAGCCAATGGCGAAAAGTTTCGGCTCAGGTCAGCCTGCGCGGTCTGCGCAGGCTGACCTGGGTCGATACTTTTCACATATGCATTAAGCCCCCTTTTCACAGAGCATGGCTCATTTTCTAAAGCCTTCTTCCACAGGGTCGTCAAAACAGAGTATTGTGTAGCAATGGGTTAATGCATCAAGTGCTGATTGGAAATAAACTCATTTACAAGACGACAAAACTTTAGACTCGTTTAAACTGAGAACATTTGCAAACGATAAAATATATTTAGCTCAATGACGACAGGATTTGCTCTTAAATGGGTACCAAACATGGTGGGAAAAGGAGAAAATGCTGGTTACCAGCATTTTATCCTTTCCTCACCATGTTTTCAAAAGCCTTCTTTACAGGGGTCGTTAAAGCTCGGATTATTTGATGAAGGCTTAACCCTTATCCTGCTAAATAAGTGAAAGGAAACTTTTAAGCCGATAGCAAAAACCAAGATTCTGCTATTTCAAAGGTACTTTTTGGGAAAAAATATCTCCTTATCGGACAGTGTAGATCAAAGATCAGACTGCACGTTCTGCGCAGTGTGATCTTGATCTAAGCTGTCCGCAAAAGGTCTTTGAGTCGCGCTCAGCAGCCTAAGGGTTAAGATAGCGTTCTAGTATCAGCTTTCAATAGAAGAGAACTTGAACAGCCTGAGGTATCTGCACATCTTGTGGGCAAGAAACATCGATACGGTAACTAAGAAACCGACGTAATTTTTTGAACTCTTAACATGATATCGTCTCAGCTGAAAACAATCACTTTCCACCTGCAGACGACCATTTTCGAATAATTTCGTGGGAGTTTCCTTCGGCAAGACACTTCAGAGTCCTAGCTTAGTACTGGTGGAACCCAGGAAATACGTGAATATGGCCTATCAAAGGAATATCTGTGTCTAAAGTTTCCAGACCCTACCTAGAAAATGCTGCCGACCCTAAACTTATTACGCTACGATTAAAAGAAAAATCCGGTCAGGTATTTTTGGTACATGGGCTATGTAAAAAGTTTCTGAAAAAAAAAATCCTACCTACAGCCTCTTGGACTGAAACCCTTAACACAGATATTTTTTGTTAGGCCCATGTGACCTGTTGCCGTGATACGACTAAAATAATATTGAAAGGAGCGTAAAACATCATTCAATCAATTCAATGTAAACAAGAAACATGTTTACTAAAACGGTAGCGATTAAATATATTGGCGCTAGGAAAGCTTGAACATTGTTTTAAAGAAATTGCCCGCAAATAAGCCTGCAAGGGGGGGGGGGGTGGCGCAGAATAAACATGTCCGCGGTTTTGATCATTAGCAAATTACTTTTCACTCATTCCATGTTATCAATGCCATAAAGTAGGTCTAAAGCAAGTGTAGTCAGCTAGGTTCCATAAAAATACCGAAAGTATACATTGAAGCCTCATACCGATTTTCGTTGCTGTCCGCATTTTTATTTAAAAAAAATGCAATTGTAACGTGTTTTCGGTATATAGAGCACAAGATAATAAATGATAGCTAATGAAAGTGAGGTACATTTACAACATGAGCATGGATAGGCTACCTGGCTTAAAGCAATGATATATACAGCATCACAAACTTAAAACTAACAATCACGAGAAAAAAATATAGACTACCTGTCTATAGAAATAAACAAATGATCCTAGCAATATCAACAATAATCGTTCAGCCAACACGTTATGAACTACAGCTGAGCCTATCTATTGGCCATCAGCCAATCTTATGCACCACTGAAGTCGCTCAGCTAACCACTATGGGCTCATCTACGATAGCCTGCCAACAGTGCCCAGCAACATTAGAAGGGAATATGCTTGGCTATTGTCACGGTTCGAGCGACCAGAGAACTTACTAAGATGAACACAAGTATTCACTTTTCTGTTCTCTGTCGCCTTACTACGATGGCAACTTGCAGAGCAATTCACTTTTAATAACAGTTATTTGCCCACTGTCATTTAATGATCTGTTTCTCTTGCAGCGAGAAACAGACTGAATGAATCCAGCGAAAACCTCGCTTTAAATACTACTATCTACTTAGACCCGGCGTACAGTGGTTCCCGGTTTTTAACGAGCGCAAAAAATACCCAAGTACTAGACGCTTTCCTGTAGGAAACCAAGCGCTTGATTGAAGCCCCGTTTCAATGGTGATTACTCAATAAAAATACAGTGTCATGTAAAATAAACTAACGGGAAATAATTCCAATAATTATATCAAGTGAAACATGCAGCTGAAATTCTACTACAATGGGAATTATTGAGTTTACATACCCTAAACGCGCAGTCAATATGGACCTTTCCGTTATCTCTTTGGGCAAGGTATAATGCATAATCAAATAATGCGGTTACGGAACCTAAAATCGTCACATTACCCACGCCTCCGGGTTCATGCGACCCGCATGAATGAAACATTAAAAAAAACACTACATACATGAACATATGGTTGAACAAAACTAAGCTACAAATGAAAAAGATCTTATCTAGATCGTTACACAAAAAAAAAAAAATGCTTGAAGAAAAACTCCTGAGTTAAGAAGTCATTTTAACCTTTCAGTGAACTTATTGTCCTTCTTCAGTCTCTGGACAATACTGAAGCATGAGGCTAACTTTGCCTTCCCCAACCAAACGAAGTTTGATATTCGATGTTTTTACATAGCCGTCTGGTATTAGATCATTGAGTTTGACGTCAGTCGGTGCAGATCTAAGTTTCCAAGAGGTTGTCCTGTTTTCAAATATCTTTTCCTCATCTTCCTCAACCATTGTTGTCTTCTCCATAGCAGGCCCGTTCTGTATTGCAGTGTAAGTAACACTGTAAGTTTTCATCACTGATGAACTATCCTGAACAACTTCTGAAAGTGCTGACTTTTGTTCTATGTCGAGTTCATCAGACTTTACAATTTCCTCTGTCCTGGCCTTTTTCGGTGCACACGGATGGCTTGGTTCCGTGGCCTTCCTTATAATTCTTCCAATGAGAAGCTCGGATGATTGGTCAGAAACTACTTTCTCAGTACTTTTCTGGGTCTCTGAACTAGCGGTGTCCAATATCTGCTTAGCCTGACTTTCATCCTCCGAACTGACTGGAGAATCTAACGATATGTCTGGGTCATCTTCCCAGTCGAGTTCCTCTGCAGATTCTTCTTCTTCATCCACAGGTTTAGTGATGGTACACTCAGCTTTCGACTGTTTTGACATGTGTTGAGTCTGTACATGTTTAGTTAGATAAGCTCTTTTCTTGAATGTCTTCCCGCATTTCTCACACTGAGGTCTGTCTTTAGAACATTTCAGAAGATGAGCTTCAAACGTTTCACCTCGCTGTATCTGATTCTTACACAGCGGACAAATTGGTAGTGGCTGTTTTCTTTCGGTAGTCTTGGTCTTCACCATGTTTGATCTACAAGAGAAAACATAATCTTTTGCCCAAACGGGTTTTCTACGTATTCTCTTTTCATCATTAGAGACTTCTCTTTCATACTCGTTGTCATTTTCACTCAGCTTATCATCATCTCTCACATAATCACCAGTATCTTCCAAACATTCAGATAGTTTTTCTTCAAATACCTCATTTCCAACAGATCTACTTTCGCCTGTTAAGGCTTGCTTCCTACATGCTCTTATTCTGTCACAATGTATGACCTGCTCAGACCCATTTCTCCCACAATTAACCTTATAGAGTAAATCTGATATCCTATCAATAATTTTAAAAGGACCTTTCCAAAACTGAGTTAGCTTAGATGAAGTTCCTATTTGCTTAACAGGGAAAAATACAAGCACCTGATCTCCTACTTGAAACTTTTCAAATGAAGTGCGAGTGTCATGTATCAACTTTTGCCTGTTCATTGCTTGTTGGGTATTTTGTCTAACGAGCGTGTGCGCCGACTCGATTCTCTCTTGTAATTCCCAGACCCACTGGTTATTAGGTATTGGCTTCACATGTGAAGGCAGTTCAAACATCAAATCTAAAGGTGTCGAAACCTCGCGACCAAACATTAACTTATTTGGACTCATACCTGTGGTTTCATGATCAGAGCTACGGTATGCCATCATTACATATGGTAATTGCTCATCCCAATCTTTATGACTTTTGCTAACATAAGCACTGAGCATTGTTACCAACGTTCGATTGAATCTTTCAACCATATCATCACTTTGAGGATGATAGGGTGTTGTTCTTGTTTTATCTATGTCAAGCAGTTTACACATTTCTTGAAACAGATTGCTTTCGAATTGACGTCCTTGATCGGAGTGAATTTTCCGTGGTATGCCGAATCGACAGAGTACCTCATCTACAAGTAGTTTGGCAACGGTGCATGCCTCCATATTGGGCATTGGCAGAGCCTCTGTCCACTTGGTAAAATAGTCAGATATTACCAAGATGTACTTGTTGCCATTATTGGTCATAGGTAACTCTCCTAGAATGTCTATGGCGATCCTTTCCATAGGATAACCGCTACGCACGATACTCATCGGCGCTCTTTTTGTTGGGTTTGGTTCTTTTCTTCTCATACATGTTTCACAACCAGCTATGTAGCTTTGTACATCCAATTTCAACCCTGGCCAATAGAATCGTTGTCTTACTCTGCTCAGAGTTTTCTTAATTCCCAGGTGGCCAGCTGTTTTGGTGTCATGACAGTGCTGTAGAACAATTCTTCTACTGTTTTTTGGTACAACTGCCTGATAGGTTGTTGTAACACCAGAGAAATTATCCATGCGCCTAACTAGCACACCTTGTTGTACCTCAAGTCTTTGGAACTGATTCCAGAGTGCTTTGAGTGAGTAGCTACAATCAGCAATGCATCTAAACACCGGTCTTTCATTTTTGTCAACCCATGACCGAACTTTTGTAAGTTCATCATCTTTTTCCTGAAGACTGGCTATATCTAGCGAATTTTGATCATTGCATTCTTCACTCTGTGATTTAATTTGTAAACACTGAGCAGGAGCAACGCTTTGATCATTGCTGCCATATTTACTAGACATAGCTTCACAATGTCCACATGGTTTACGACTTAAACTATCTGCATTACCATGAAGTCTACCTGGTCTATGTTCGATTTCCATGGGGAATGTTGAAAGTACTTCCAACCATCGGGCAACTTGTCCTTCGGGGTTCTTAAAATTAAGAATCCATCGTAATGAGTTGTGGTCTGTTCTTGCAATGAACTTTCGTCCATACAAATAATGTCGGAAATATTTCACAAAGTAGACCAGGGCTAGCAACTCCTTTCTCGTGACACAGTATTTTCTCTCAGACTTTGTCAACGTTCGACTCGCATATGCTATCACCCTTTCAGTCTTGCCAAACTTCTGTGAGAGCACCGCCCCAATAGCATAATCACTTGCATCCGTGTCTAGGATGAACGTTTTCGTAAAATCTGGATGGGCCAGCACAGGGGTTGTCATCAAGAGTTTCTTCAGACTGTCAAATGCTTGTTGGCAGTCTTCAGTCCAGTCAAAACTTTTGCTCTTCTCAGTCAACCTTGTTAATGGTTTTGCAACATGAGAGTAATCAGGTATGAAACGTCTGTAATAACTGCAAAGGCCCAGGAAAGATCTAATTTCTTTTACATTTCTAGGTTCTGGCCATTGCTTTATACAGTCTATCTTCCGGGGGTCTGTGCTTACCCCAGACTCGTTGATGACATGACCAAGAAATTCAACTTCTTTCTTGAACAGTTGACATTTCCTCGGTTTCAACTTTAGCCCTGCTTCTGCAAATCTCTGCAAGACACGATCAAGATTATCTATCATCTCTTCAAAGGTTTTCCCATAGACAATGATGTCATCTAAATATATGAGACAAATTTGCCAGTGAAGGCCTGACAAAACGGTCTCCATCAGCCTTTCAAATGTAGCAGGGGCATTACAAAGACCGAAAGCCATAACATTGAACTCAAACAAACCCTGTCTTGTAACAAAGGCAGTCTTTGCTTTGTCTTCTGGGTCGACCTCAACTTGCCAATATCCTGAACTTAAATCTAGACAGGAAAACCATTTTGAACCCGCAAGTTGATCGAGTGACTCGTCAATTCTAGGTAAAGGATATGCATCCTTTATTGTCACATCATTAAGTCGTCTGTAATCAACACAGAAACGTCTAGTCCCATCTTTCTTTTTTACCAGAACTATCGCACTTGCCCAAGGACTAGTTGATGGTTGAATGATGCCATTGCATAGCATAGTGTCAATCTGTTTATCAACTTCTTCTTGCAAATGCACTGGTACTCGGCGCATGGGCTGTTTAATAGCTGAGGCCTCTCCAGTTGGAATCTTGTGTTTAATAATGCCTGTTCTTCCTAAGTCAGTATCATCCTTCGAAAAGGTATCACCGTATTTAGACAAAAGCTTAGCAACTTGTTTCTTTTGGGAGTATGACATCCCAGTACTTGATCTGTGGTACAGATCTTGGAGATGCTCAGGGAGCTGATGATTTGGCTCAGGGTGAGCATTCTCAACTGTCTTAATAACATGAACTGGACTAAATGTGGCTATGTTTGTTCCAGGATAAATTGTCTTTGATTCGTTGGAAAAATTGGCATATCTTATTGGCACACAATCCCCAGCTTGAACTAGGGTTCTAGCTACCATACCTCTATTCGAGTTCAAGAAACTGTCCGAAGTTTCCAAAATGCCAACTTCATCTCTTTGTTTATCCCACTCTAACAGCTTTCCTTTCAAAATTACTTCTGATCTACCTGGAACGGGAACTTGCTCGGCTACTATTACCCTAAAGCAGCCTATCTTACCAGTCTCAACTAAAGGACATGACATGCCTTTGATTCGCAAAGTCATCGTTTCAATATCTACCTGTGCAGACTGGTTTATCATAAAGTCAAGACCTAAAATTGCATCCACATCCATCTCAGCCACTACTACTTCCATCGTGCAAGTAGTGCCATGAATTTCTAAGGACAGCTTTGTCCTACCTTGTGTGTTCAGAACGTTCCCTGTTGCAGATATGATTTCTCTGTCAAACGCTTGTAGATTTGTGGAGCCTTTTACCTGGTCCCAAATTCTTCTCGAGACAAGAGTTAGAGTTGCTCCGGTATCAACAAGGCAATCCATGCTTATCCCTTTAAGCTTAGCTTGTACAAATAGACCAGCGTGGTGACTACCACTGACATTGACAGCAGCTTTCTCGCCACAACCAGCGTTGTTGGTCTTGTTGTTTTCGCCACTATTCTGTTTTGGACAACTTCTTTTCAAATGCTTATCTGAACCGCAGATATAGCACTTACGAATCGGTCTAGAGTTTTTAGGCTGATTGTTTTCAGATCTATTCTGGTCACTGTTATGACGGTTGAACTGTTGATAGCTTGACTTGTTTGAATTTGGCTGCTGCTGTGTCATAAACTTACTCATGGTCTGTACCATGTCATTGACCGATTTCTGGAGAGTTGAAAATGCTTCCTTCCATTCAGGATCTTTTGATGACTCAGTTTGATCATTACAAGTTGCAGATTTTACATAGCCCTGTCCAAGATGTTTGTTCTCAGCACGGTAGAAAGCTTCTAGTTCAACTGCATGCCTGACTGCATCATTAAGATCAACTGGTCTTGCTTGTTTAATCCTTAAACGCATTTCAGAGTTGACGAGAGAATCTACAAATTGCTCCATCGCCAGTGTTTCCCTAACGTCACTGGGGGCTCTTGGATAGGCCAAGTTCGTTAAGCGCCGTATATCTTGTCCTAGCTCAGAAATAGATTCTGATGCTTTTTGACGACGTTCACGTAGTTGAACTCTATAGAGTTCTGTCTGGTTGGGCGGTGCAAATCTTTCTTCTAGAGCAGTGACCAGGTCGTCATAATCGTGTTTCCCAGACCCAAGGTTACCAAACACTCCCTGAGCCTGTCCTCGTAATGAAACAGAGATGTATAACCCCTTCTGCTCTTCTGACCAGCCGTTCAGCTCAGCACATGCTTCGAAATGTGCCTTATAGTCAAGCCATGCCCCACTCCCATCAAAGGTAGCTGGTTTCATGACAACATTCTTTGATGTATTACCAGGCCGAGGTTTGTTCTTACGTTCTGTCACAAACCTATATGGCTGATCATAATTTTCTAGCGAACACTGCTCATCTATGCCTTGAGACAGTCTGTACCCTGGCTCTTTCCGTCCAGGTGGTATATCCGCTCTCAGAGGCTTTGATTCTTTGAATTGGTCCTGTTTGACCTTCAGTGGGGTGGATGAGCGATTCTGGTCTGGATATTCATCCAGTTCTCTCTTGATACCGGAAATTTCATTCTCCATGCGTAAAATTGCATTTTGTCTTTTTAAATCTTCAACCTGCTGGTGCAGGTCTTGTAGGTCGCTGAAACTGCGTTCAGCCATCATGAGAGACAGTAATTTAATAAACGATGGGTAAGCCTATTAACTTAAGTAATAGATTGAACTGCCCCACGTTGGGCGCCAAAAATATGTAACGTGTTTTCGGTATATAGAGCACAAGATAATAAATGATAGCTAATGAAAGTGAGGTACATTTACAACATGAGCATGGATAGGCTACCTGGCTTAAAGCAATGATATATACAGCATCACAAACTTAAAACTAACAATCACGAGAAAAAATATAGACTACCTGTCTATAGAAATAAACAAATGATCCTAGCAATATCAACAATAATCGTTCAGCCAACACGTTATGAACTACAGCTGAGCCTATCTATTGGCCATCAGCCAATCTTATGCACCACTGAAGTCGCTCAGCTAACCACTATGGGCTCATCTACGATAGCCTGCCAACAGTGCCCAGCAACATTAGAAGGGAATATGCTTGGCTATTGTCACGGTTCGAGCGACCAGAGAACTTACTAAGATAAACACAAGTATTCACTTTTCTGTTCCCTGTCGCCTTACTACGATGGCAACTTGCAGAGCAATTCACTTTTAATAACAGTTATTTGCCAACTGTCATTTAGTGATCTGTTTCTCTTGCAGCGAGAAACAGACTGAATGAATCCAGCGAAAACCTCGCTTTAAATACTACTATCTACTTAGACCCGGCGTACAGTGGTTCCCGGTTTTTAACGAGCGCAAAAAATACCCAAGTACTAGACGCTTTCCTGTAGGAAACCAAGCGCTTGATTGAAGCCCCGTTTCAATGGTGATTACTCAATAAAAATACAGTGTCATGTAAAATAAACTAACGGGAAATAATTCCAATAATTATATCAAGTGAAACATGCAGTTGAAATTCTACTACAATGGGAATTATTGAGTTTACATACCCTAAACGCGCAGTCAATATGGACCTTTCCGTTATCTCTTTGGGCAAGGTATAATGCATAATCAAATAATGCGGTTACGGAACCTAAAATCGTCACACAATGTTCATTAGATTTTGTGAAAGGGACCGATTGTTTGTTTTGGAGTTTAACGCCATTTTAACAGCTTAGGTCATATCATGGTGGTCAGTGACGCATCCATGTGTTTCCTGGCTTTCTCAAACCAGTACTGACACAACTTTCTTCCAAAAGCCACTGACAATTTTTCTCACATGCATCAGAGGTGAGAGGCGAAAAATCGCCTGAAAGTAAGTTCGCCACAACCGGGTATCGAACCCGCAACCTCCAGGTCACGAGTCAGATACGCTAACCACCGAGTTACCCGGCCGCGCAAAGGAACCGAAGAAATCCATGCAAGATAATTCGGTGATAAGTCGCATTTTTTATTGAGAGAAATCCGTCGTAATTAACGGTCCAACAGGTCCAGTGATGGGGTCTCTAGAAACAAACTCTGCGACTTAATGAAGGTTTTTTTGTCCTAAAGGTTTGACTAAACAAGAGGAAGGTGCAGATCCAAGATCAGAATGCACGTGATGACGTCTGCAAAATCCATAGTTTTCTGTCATAGCGCTTAGAGGGATTAGGGGTTAAAACAGGCCCCACTTCTAACTGAAACTGCAAATATTCCAACTTCCCTTAACCCTCAGACCTTCTCATAGTACTACACAAGTCAACATAAATATAGCATATTTATTTCAAATGGTAACGTGGTATGGAACATTTGAGAGAGCTGGCGTATATACCTACAAATACATAACATACATCACAACTAACCATAAACACATATATATGTAGTAATACACCGACTCTTGTTTAGCTTGACCGAACTTGCAGAACTACACCTGTCCTCCTAGATGTTGTCTACAACAACAACAACCAGCCACAAACCTTTGTTGAGCAAACAGAAATGCTGGTATGAGCAGCGACACAAATATATAAATACATACGACACATGGGCATTGTTCAATTTACAGCTCAACCCAGTATGTGCAATACATGACTATATGTAATACCATATGACATTAGTAATGAAATGGGGATTTCTGTCTCTTTCAAAAGTATTTTGACCATATGAGCATCGTTCATTACATTTATCAGTTAGTCTATGGCCGACTCGCCCAGGAAAAAACCAGAGATAATCAAAGTACTGAAAGTACAGTATGAAGGCGAGTTTGGAATACAGGCATAACATATTGCGATACATTTTCCTGTAGTTTAATCGCCTCTCCTGATACAGCAAAGTGTATAGGGTTGTGCAATGTTCCTGTGCAATGGAGACCAGTTGACTATCCTGAGTTTTAACAAACTTGGAGAATAAGGCTTGTGAAAATGTGTTGAAAAAAATTAAAACGAAAGGACTTTTCTGAAACTTTTTGCCATTTTATTTGAAGGAAAAATTTTATGTGATAGCAAAGAGTTTTGATTTACCATTACCCCTATATGTTTTTTCGTTGTATAGAAACTTAGATCTACCCCTCTATTACCCCAATAATGAGTTTAAAAGGTCTTTAGGAAGAAGGCTTGTGAACTTCTGGTGTGAAAAGGAGAATTTGGTGCTAACTAACATTTTCTCCTTTTCCTGAAATGTCTTCCATCCTATTTCAGACAGGTTCCATCAATGGTGCCAGATTTAAGTTGCTACCTGAAAATGCATTCAATTTTGGCAAGTCTGAAATTTTTTCTTCCTGTAAAGAGTTAAGAAAATGTCTCCCTTTCAAAATAAAGTTTTTACATGGCCTCTTTCTCAGGGTTGTTAAAACAGTACTTGATAGGGTATGGTAAAGGGTTGAAGAATAGTTTTTGCTTGAAAATGCAATCAATTTTGATAGGTCTAAAACTGTTATGAGATGATTTATTTCTTGAAAGTCTTTACCATTTTATTCCATAGACAGTTTTATTGAGAGAGCAAAGAGTTTCTAGAAAGGTGCCTTTCAGAGTATAGAAACTGAGATTCGGCCTTTTAGATCACAATACTGACTTTTAACAATGTTGAAGAAGAGGCTTTTGAAAGCATTGTAGGAAAAGTAGCAAATAATGATAATCAACATTATTTTTTTGAATTTCTGACAATTTTTTCCATCTTAGCAGGGATCTTACATGTGTATATACGATCCCTGGTCTTAGTAACCCTTTACAAAAGCCTTTAGAAAATAACAAAAAATTAGGGCCGTCTACATTAAAGCAATTAGCAGATGATAAGTTAAGAGCAGCTGAAAATGTGCCGTTTGGCTGGGAAAAGCTACAAAACATAATGGTAAAGGGAGAAAATACTGGTTACTAGCATTTTCTCCTTTTCCAAAAGTATTTCGAAAAATGTTTTTTTTTTTCCCTGAGGTTGTAAAAAATTTGTCTTTCGGTTAAAAGGCCTTTTTTTAATTGTTTACCATTTTATTTGAAATATATTTTATCAAGATTGAAAAGAGTTTCAAAACAAACGACTTTCGATGTTCAAAACGGAGATTTAACTTTTAGATTACAATACATGTGCTGGGTTTTAATGACCTTAAAGAATGGGGCTTTTTAAAAAAAAAGGAAGAGTATTTTGAAACCTTGCAGGAACATGAGAAAATACCAGCAACGAACATTTTCTCCGTTTCGCACAATGTTTACCATCCTATTAAGGATAACCAACATCATTTGACGGTTGACTTCATAGGTCCTATGAGGGACGTCCGAGGATGTTCTCTGTTTATACGATTCTTGTAATCTGTGACCCTGTTAACCCTTAGAGCGCTGGATTGATGAATTTGGCATTTTCCATTTCGGGAAAAATGCTTAATTATTGCAACTCCATCCAGGGCTGTTTTAGTCGGATTATTACAAGGTAGCTCACACTGCAGATCCGACATAAGATTGCATATTCTGTGCAGACCACAGATTCATTCTTCCTTGTCTGCAAAAGAGACAGACGTAATAAGCGGTCTAAGGGTTCGTTGACATTAATAATAATAATAATAATAATAACTTTATTCAGAGAAGGTAACATGTTAAGACATAATCTTATTTTCTACATGGCCTTCTTACACCATAACTCTCTCTCTCACACACACACACACACACACACCTCAACCTCTCTCTCACATACGCACACACACCCCTCTACCTCTCTCTCACACACGCACACATATGTATATGTAAATGAACAAAGGTAAATTAAATGACCGGAAAAATTAAAAAGTCGACCATCTCAATGGTTCGTTTACCCGACAGATACTCACAAGCTACTACTTAAATACAAAAGAATTGGGGAAAAATGAGAGGGGAAAAAAACGTTATAATTATTGATAATTTAGAAAATACTGCTTTACTTTCTTCTTAAATGTTATTAGTCTGGGTTCACTCCTAATTTCAAGCGGAATATTATTCCAGACGCTCACACTGTAATAACTAAAACTGTTTGTATATATTTTTGTTTTGGGGGTTTTAGTTAAAACTAGATCATTGTTTGTCTGAGAGCGTAATGAATAATTAAAATTTCTGGATACATGAATTATGTCTAACATATACATGTAGGTAGGTGCTTTGTAATGGAGTGTTTTGTAGATAAGTACTGCAGCATGGTATTTGCATCTGTTAGAAAACGACAGCCAACACAATTCTTTAAATAATTCTGCTGATGGTGACTTTACGGGTTTGCCAAGTAGGGCCTATAAGTTTACCGATTCGTTTCTGAAGGGTTGAAACCTTGTTAACATAGCGCGTGTTATTTTTTCCCCAAATTATACAACAATAGTCTAAAATTGGTAATATATAAGAGTTATAAAACAGCATCTTCGCTTCCGTTGTTAAATAGAATGTAATATTTTTGAAGAGTGATATCTTCCTTTTTAGTTCCTTACAAACATGGTCAATTTGAGAATGCCAGTTTAATTGGTTATCTATATATACTGAACCAAAAAAGAAACTTCCCCTGTGTTTAAGTGCAGATATACACAAATATGAAAATCAGGATTAAACTAGATTTATATGCATTGAAAGAGTATTTTATTGCAACTTTGTGTGAAAAAAATTATTGCTGAGGGTTTATCCAAAAGTAGTGAAATGGTAGTTAAAATGCGGAAGGGGTCGCTCACCAAAATCACAAATTAATACCGGGTATGACCACCTTCAGCAAGAAGGACTGCCTGGCATCGTTGGCGCATAGAACGGATAAGTGTATTGATTTCGGCTTGTGGAATGTTGTTCCATTCCTGAATTAAGGCTTGTCTTAGCTGAATGACGTTTGACGGTGGAATAGAGCGACGTCTAACACGCTGGTCCAAATTATCCCAAAGGTGTTCAATGGGATTCAGATCAGGGCTTTTGGCAGGCCAGTCATTAATAAATGCAAATTTATTCGCCCTGAGGAAATTCACATTGTCCCTAGCTGTATGGCTTGTGGCATTATCATGCTGAAAAACAGTGATATTGGCATCATTTTGAAACAGTGGGATAACGTGCCTCGCAAGAATTTCATCTCGGTAGCGTTGGGCCTTCGATAACGACGAGATTAGTGCGAAAGCCATGTGCAATGCCCGCCCAGACCAAGACAGAACCCCCACCCCCAAAACGATCTCGTTCAAGTACGCAACAGTCTGCATAACGTTCATTTCTCCTATGGTATACTCGAACCCTGCCATCACCTCGATGAATGGAAAACCTCGACTCGTCAGAGAAAAGAACGCTATTCCATTGTTGTCTAAGCCAGCGTTGGTGTGTACGTGCCCAATTAACACGATTCACGCGGTGACGTCGCGTCAAAACACAACCAACGTATGGACGACGTGCACGTAGCCCACCCTCGCGCAAGCGATTGCGCACAGTTTGGGCAGATATACGGTTGTTATGTGTACCAGGGGTGTTAGCAGCAGTGGCTGTGGCAGTTTGGAAGCGATTGCGCAGGTGGGTGTTCCGAATATAGCGGTCTTGGCCGCGCGTCGTGACGCGAGGATGTCCACTACGTGGTCGATCTTCCGTACGCCCTGTTGCTTGAAAACGTTGCCTAAGGTGTCGAATAGCACGAGTAGAACATCCAATATTCATAGCAACAGCATTCATCGTCATACCAGCATTAAGCAAGCCAATGGCACTTTCGCGTAAATTTTGCGGAATTCTAGGCATATCAAAAATAAAGTAAACTAAAAAGAATTTAATTTTTTTTCAACGTCTTTTTCTTATTGACATGAAAGTCTATAAAATTAGACTGAAAGGTTTCAAAAAATATACACGAATTATACTGGTCCGTGCATGCACGTGAAAATCGCTTTCAGCGGGTTTCTTCTGCAAAATGCTTTCAATCGAGTTAAAATTTGTTTTATGGGACACATAATCGTTCGCCCGAATATATGTAGGTCATCTGACATTTTGATTTTTTTTAATAACATTGCATTTGCACTTAAACACAGGGGAAGTTTCTTTTTTGGTTCAGTATATATACACCAAGAACCTTTTGTTTACAAACATTTTCCAGTGGTAAACCATTTATCGTAAGACTTAGAGTTTTTTCAAGTTAACGCTTGTGTTTCATTTATCCCGCGTAACCGGAATGTACGTTCAGCTTGTCGGCAAACATGAAAGCAAAATCATTGCCTACCCGTCAATTGAGATACACCCTATTCCTTTGTTCGACAATAATACATCGTATACAGGCGCTTGGTCTGTGTCCTTAGAAAAATATGAACACGTCCGATGCATTCTAGGACTGTTGGATTCTCTGTGTCAAGATAATTTTATCATTGTGTTATTCAGTTTTGAAAAGAAGTGTAGTTGAAGGAAATTTTTTCGAGGAAAACAAACGGATTATATTACGTAAAGATTTCAGTTCTAATAATGATGGAGGTAGGTGATTATGATAACAATTCATTGCAATAAGCGTTTATTCTTTACGAAATTTCAGACTAAGTTGAAATTGAAAGCATTTGCAGACGACGAATTCAGGGTGGTCCAAATGAGGGACGAAATTTGCTCTTGATAGGGTAGAAACATTGTGGTAAAAGGAAAAAAATGCCGGTTTCAAGCAATATTCCCTCTTCCCTCGATGTTTTTAAAAGCTTGCTTTTTCAGAGTCGTTACAAGTGAGTGGTAAACGATTAAATATTTATGAATACTTGCTGAACGTTAAGCACCGTGACGATCAAAAGAAGAAGTTAAAACTTCTTGCGTGATAAAACGGTTACAGATCATGTTATTGTCATTTTTGACGTAGTAAAGTCCGATCATACTCGTATATAAGGAAAGAAACGATAAGACTGGAACCCAGGCTATCCCTTGCTATACATCGGTACATTATGCTGGCCGGAACTACTTCGAAATGACACATATTGTGATTTCAACTGATTTACCTTTTTCTTTTCACGGGTCTCGGGAATCAAAACTGGGCCACGCTGATGCCTAACAATAACCTATTCATTAATCATAATGTCAAGCACAACTTTGATAGAAGAAAAAGATATTTCTTTGAAAGAGAAAATTTTGTATAAACACTTGATGATTCAAAGGAATTTATTTCACTGAAATTTTACTTCTCGTAAAGACAGAATAATGTTGTCAACAGAGAAAAGAGGTCTGTCGGCGATACGTCATTCAAAAAAGCTATCCGATTGGTTAGTTCAGGGGTCGTAAATTTACATATACGATCCCTCTGGTTAGTTGTTTATGCGTTGTGGAGTGGAAGTAGGTCCGAATGACGTCATTTTAGTAGGTTACAGCTGTAGCAACACCACTGTAACAATCAACTGATCCAAAGTATTTTGCATTTGTCAAAAACGATGCTTTTTAAGAATTCGATTTCATTCCTTCTAGAAATTTGAAGTTTCTTCTTGCTGATCTGATTAAATTTACAATGGTCTCGACATTGTTTTGTTCTTATGTACTCGAGAAGTATCGAACTACTTGAAAGGCGTTTGGATAATGCTGTTCAGAGGCATTTGCAGCAAACTGCCGAGCGCTGACATATGAAGGCGAGAATGAAAATCTCGCCTTCAAAAAACTACATTTAGACCACGTTTACAGCGACTTGACCAATCAGCGTTCAGTATTTCAAAAGTATATATCGAAGATACAACTCCCGCAGTTGTATATCTGGATATACTATGCTAGTATATCCCGCACGTGAATTCCGACAATTTTTGTTTGCAATATCGAGTCAAGGCAAAATGTACCTACCCTTCACGGTAAAACAATTTTGAAATATGACTTGAACTGGATACAGCATTTTGATGTGTGGGTGCAAAACTATTCAGAGTGTCTAGTGTACAGGCACTTAAAATTGTATTGCCCTCAACTATCGATTAACTACAGCAACCTCTTGGTTGGAGTGTTTTTAACAGTAAAAAAATAAGGCTCCAGTTTGGGAAAAAAAAAACAGCGATATTCACATTTCGGCTTTTCAAAACATGCCATTGCCTTTACAACCATTTTTCTTTTAAATCTGAGAAGGATTAAACACTTATTCTGGCTAAAAAATAACAACAAGTTCCCCTGCGCCCTTTAGTTTGCATTGGTGTTTCACGCCATTTGAATAACCAAGCTTAAAGGTCATATCACGAAGGATAGTGCACTTTCGCATGAATAGGTTGTTACTAGTAATTTTTAACCCTTAATCTGCTAAATAAGTGAAATGAAACCTTCAAGCCAATAGAAAAAACCCAAATTTTGCTGTTTCAATGATATTTTAGGAGAGAAGATCACCTTATCGGACAGTGTACATCCAAGATCAGACTTTGCACGTTCTGTGCAGTCTGATCTGAATCTACATTGTTCGCAAAAGGTCCTTGAGTCGCGCTTAGCAGCCTAAAGGTTAAGCTCTATGCCTCTACAAAGTTTACAAAATGTTCATGTACGGACTTGACAGTTATAAAAATTGGTCGAAATTCATGTATTGAACATAATTGCAAAAAACACTAAACAATATTTCTCATCAACATTCCATATGTTTCGTAGTAAAATAGGCCAGTTCTGTCAAATTACAAGAGACACATAGTAAGTTCTAAACGATGAACGTCCCTTTACTCTTTGACAATATATTGCCGACAAATACAAGTTCGATTTTAACCTTTCACAAATAAGTTTACTTAGATTAAAAATCATAATGAATAATGTAGCATTTTGATATTTTAGAATTTGTACCTTATATCTGCCCCTTTTGAACCAGGGGCAAAACTTTTATTTTAACTATCACGACGACCCCATTTTGTAACTAGCTTATCTATCTTATATATGACATAAAAAGCACGAATAGTCACGTGGTCTAAGTAAGATAGAAAATCTCGTGCCGTGATATATGGGAAATATACACTCGCTAACGCTCGTGTATATTTCCCATATACCACGGCACTCGTTTTCTATCCCTAAAGTAGAAAAACCTCTGGAAACCTGTGCCCATTTGTCAACGTCTAGTGCCATGGAATGTTGAGCCTCATTCAATCAACTGGATTTTAAGCTACCGAAAGCAACTTCAATGAGTGTAAATGACAGTAACAACGCCCGTGGAAATCAAGTGATTTCTTCGGAAATAGTGCTACTGGATCGATGGTATTCTTGCAAGGAATTAGCGACCGTGCTTCAGAACTCCAGTGCTAAACCATGTACCGCTAGGTACGCACGCTTACTTTCACAAGGAAAAAAAAACGTGTGTACGTGTTGCCCTCTCAAAGCTGAATGAACCTTGTACCAACTACATGTACAACATGCTTATCATGAATCCCGTGCTTTATACCCTATAGGTACATATCGAAGCGTCATCGAACAAGGGAAAATCATTTCCCTCTTATTCGTTCCTCAAACGTAGGAAATTATATTTCTCCATATTTGAGTCATGCTCTGACAAAATAGTGTTTGATATACCTGTATACAATATACACAGCAAGTCATTATATAACTATGGGCCGAGCCCCGATAGCTCAGTCGGTAGCGTGCAGGACTTGATAACACGGGGTCCAGGGTTCGATCCCTGCCTACGACCCCTGGCTCGGCCAATTTCTTTCCGATGATTGATGAGGATTGATGATAGTCACTGCGACAGGATTCATTCCTCTCCCACCGCTGACGATGATTATGTGGGAAAGCAGCCAGTGGCTTCGAAAGAAAATTGTGCGGAGTACTGGTAAAAGAGACTCCAGGAAAGCATGGATAGGTGCACTGGCCGCCGCGATATAACTGAAATAAAGTTGAAAACGGCGTTAACACCATACAATCATAGCTATGGATTCTCAAAAATCCATTTCATCTAACAACCAACTGAATCATGAGGTAAACTGATGGGGGTCCTTTGAAATGAAGAAAATTCAGTAATAGCAAAAACTTTAGACCTAGGTCAGCCTGCGCGGACTGCAAAGGTTAACTTAGGTCAGTACTTTTTGCTGATGCATTGAAACATTTTTTCAAAGAGGAGGGCTCATATGTATATCGGATGGATTGATACATTATTTATAATACTGCGAAGAAATTTCTCGCGATCTAGTTGGATAATATCTCCCGAACATATATACACTAGCAAAATCCACGTACAATCAGTTTCCCTTTCGGGAGCCCCGTATACATAATTACACTTTCAACACAACATCCAAAATGGAGGACGTCGATCGATACGAGCCTCCCACAGGACACATGCTGGGTAGCCTGCACCATATTATTACTAGTTTCCGTTGATGGTTTTTATTAAAGCGGAAACAATGGATTATTTTTTTGAAATAAATCATTATAGTTACATGTACTACATGTACATATATAATCGTTTGTTGTAATTCTACCCAAATACACGGGGTTAAAACGACTCATCCCTTCGTAACCAAATAATTAAGTGTCGAAACTAATACACTGTAACGTCAAAAGGATAACCTTATTGTCGTTTGAGGCAAGTAGTGGTCGTTTACTATTGCCAACAAATTAATAAAATGCATAGATACTTACCTTGAAATTGTTTAAATCAATGTTTAGATTAAAATACGTCGAATGTCTATGGCAGTGACATCATTAAGTTTATACGCCAAACTGAACGTTTTACCAAGGTTTCAGTGACGTCAGTTCTTAGTGACGTTAGTTTTCATTAAATTGGGGCACTCAGACGGAAAATTTCATTTCGTCAGCGTAATCAATTCGTGAAAAGGGAAATTTAATTGAAATACACGTTGGAATGGTATCTTAAAACTTTGCCTTCGGCTCAAAGCTACACAATTCGATACAGCAGAGTTCCAAGTCCCATACCACCTGACCGTACTATAACACTTCTTTTTCTGTTTACAGGTCAAATCCGCCTTAAGTCATCTTGTGTGTTGAGTCCTTTAAACTCTATCCATGGCTACCAAGATTTCACAGTTCGAAACAACACCGATAGAAGATCGATTGTAACTGTTGATACAGCAGTATTTGATTCTCATCTGGAAATCATAACTTCTGGTGTTGATTCAAGACAAGCATTTTGTTCGTATAAGACCGAGTGGAGAGCAGGTCTACAAGTTACCGGAAGTCATTCCAATTTGAGTGACTGGTCGTACAAACACCAAGTGCAGTGTCCAAAGTTCAATGTTAGTGATTCTAAGAGGAGTTTAACACGTGAAAAAGTTACACTGGAATGCTCAGCAGGAGACGTTAGACTTTTACGAACACTTGCCAAATCAGCAACCGACTTTGATACTGTACCAGCAAATAGTTCCTGCCTCGCTGAGTATATCAGAAACTGTTGCTATGACGACCATGGTGTACCCAGATTAGTTCACTACGTCTGGCATTTCAACAACAAGATGAAATTTCCGACGTTTGTCAGTTTACTAAGTGTTATCAAGTTTGTCAAGCCGTGTTTGATACTGTTTCATGGAGAATTTGTTCCCCATGGCAAGTACTGGGACTTCATTACTGAAATGTTCTCAAATATTGTACACGTTAAACGTTTACGTTATGAAACCTTATTCGGTAAAAAACTTAAATTTCATGAGCATTCCAGTGATATAGTGAGAATCGAAGCTCTGCAACAGTTCGGTGGAATGTATCTAGATACCGATTTTATCATATTGAAAAATCTTGACCCCTTCAGAAATTATGAAGTTACTTTATGTAAACAAAGTTCTGGCTATTTGTTAAACTCGTTCATTATGTCAAAACGTAACGCTACTTTTTTGTCCCTGTGGTTAGATGGATACAAAAAGGATTATAGAAACAGTAGTTATGTTTATAACTCCATGAGATACAATGGTATTGTTGCAAAAGAACATCCTGATCTTGTTCATATAGAGCACGGAACTTTGTGCCGTCCGAAGGAAATGGTCGCAAAGCCACTTGACTCTAAGAAAATGCATGACTGGTCGCAACTCTATGGTTTTCACATGTATTCTAGAACAGTCAAATTTCCCCTGGACGAACTATCAATTAGAAAAATGAATACAACATTTGGTTCTATGTTAAGGCATATTGTTTTTGGAAATAAGAACCTCTGTGAAGATTAGTTCTTTGTTTTAAAGATACATCAATACTCGTTTTCAGGTAGTTTTCAGTCAGTTTTTAACCCATTTCATCCTTATGAAACTATAATCATTCTTGTATCTTCATGCCAAATGTTGCCACTGATGGCTGTAAGATTACACAGATTACGACGGATAGCAAATGCATTTCATGTTTTGGAGGCCTTCAAAGCAATCGCTGTTGTCGTTTCCGGTTTAAAATGAGGACGTATCACATGTAATTTACTATCCCTAACACCATATAACGTTAATTTATCTATATTTACACAGCTGAGCAATGTACACACTTTCAAGTTTTAATTGCCTTTCTCTACCCCTCTCTCTCTCTCTCTCTCTCTCTCTCTCTCTCTCTCTAGCTGTAAGGTTGTATCTTTAACTTTTGGAATGCTGCATACACATTTTTTCCCCACGCAATCCAATTAATATAATATATGAGCCATGCTATGTGAAAAGGGGGAGGGGGCTTAATGCATCTCCATAATGCATTATACCAAGGAACTCATCACATAACTATGTATCCATCAAATCTATTTTGTGTTGCAACCGATTGAATCATGAGGTAGAATGGTCCTTGGATACGTAGAAAATTGAATAATAGCAAAAAGTTTCTACCCATGTTAGCCTGCGCGGACTGCGCATGCTGGCATGGAATGATACTTTTTGCAGATAGGTTAAGCTTCTTTTTCACAGAGCATGGCACATATAGATTAGTAAAGAAACAACTGAGTCACACTAATAGGTCCACTGGCCATAGAAGCATCTTTGTGGTGTACATGATCGTAAGGTAGAGTTTCGGACTCGCAAACGTAAGGTCCCATGTTTGATTCCCGGGGGCGGTTGTCAACTTCGGGACTGTTCACTGGCCCACACACTCGGCGCGAGTACTGATGTAGTTCCCAGGAACAGCAGAATCAAGAGAACAAAATGATATTGTGAACCACATGTAATACTAACAAAATATTTACTAATATTGATTTGTAAGGTATGTTGGGGGATGGCCACGACCTTCACATACCGATTGACGTGGAAAATAAAGCTTTCAAAAAAAAAAAGAATACCGATTAAAAAAAAAAGAGAGAGAGAGAGCTTAGTATATGCTGCAAGAACTTGGTTCTCAGTTGATGTAAAAAGATACGTTTAAACTAACTAAAACTGGCCATCTTAGCATCACTAACGTGCTGTGGTAAATAGCGTGGAACAATTAGCAACGCCAACAAAAATGCTGAGTGTTTTCAATGCTGATTGTTTTGTTTATTTCAAATAGAGGAATAAAACTGACGCTTTCTTTTTTTCCTGATGAATACGTTTCAAGTTACCCACTATGAAATAACATAAAAACATAATCATCCGTTAAAAAGCACCTGGGGCCACATTCAACAGGCATTCTTAAATCAGGTCTAATATACAAGATATATACTCAGTTCCATAAATAAGTGTGCACTTAATTTTCTTTTATTTCTCGTCGCATGTTTTACTGAAGACCAACAAATTTGGTATCATACTTTAGTTCAGAGTCTGTAGAAAATGCCAGGCTAATCAGATTTTGACTAACAGAAAGTTTAAGTTAGGTTTTTGCAGTTTAAATGAAGGTGGTACTAAAATCAAAGTTGCAAAAGTACTCAAAGACTAAGGTAACATTAAAGTTATGTTTTGGCCACCGCTCTCGTTCAGGAATGGAATAACATTCCTGATGCAATGAATTTACGTTATGTAAGGTCTATGCGACGTCGAATAATTGCCTGTATCGACAGCAGAGGTGGCCATACAAGATATTGATTGAAAAATTACAAGAACTTTAAGAAAAACCTAACTTTAATGTTACCTTAGTCTTTGAGCTCCCCAAAGGCTCGCTTAATAACATTTTTTGTAGACTCGTTTAATAAAATTTTATCTCAAAAACCAACTCATGTCAGATCCTATATATCTACAACTTTCAACAACAAAATATTGCAATTATTAAAACTGTTATTCGAAAACGGTGAAATTCGTTTGTTTGTATTGGAGTTAAACGCCGTTTTAATAGCTTAGGTCATGTCACGGTGGTTAGTGCACCCATGCATGTGTTTACTGGCTTTCTTGCACCAGTACTGACACACTTTTTTTCCAAGCCACTGACTGCTTTTCTCACATGGACCAGAGGTGAGAGCTGAAAAATCGCAGGAAATGAAGTTTGCCTCAATTGGGTATTAAACTCGAAACCACCAGATCACGAATTTGACACTGAGCTACCCGACCGGCTAAAAAGGTGAAAGGAATGAAACAAATCTGGTTTAGTGAGTAATAAGTTTGTTTTATGAATGGCGGATGAATATTACCGCATTACTTTTTGATCAATCAAATCTCCTGAAATATCATAGAGCAATATTTTGACCAATCAAATCACAAGCTAGTCTTAACGTATTCAGCGCGCGGGCTAAGTCATCTTGCCATATATGGAAACGTATCAGACACTGTATAGATGATAAAACTTTGAGGCTAGTCACCTATCTGACTGGCTGGGACAAAAAGTCACAGCTAGTCAGACCGCTAGTGTTGCCTTTTAACTCTTAACCAAAAGGCAAAATTGTAGACTTGTTCAAATAGAAAGCATGTGCAGACGACAAATTATAGCTGGGTCAAATGGCGGAATTTGTCTTTGGTAGAGAAGAAAACATTGTGGGAACAGGAGAAAATGCTGGTAACTAGCATTTTCTCCTTTTCCCAGAATATTTTCAAAGGTCTTCTCCATCAGGGTCGTGAAAAGGGAAGTAATTATTATCTCCCTTTGTAATGAGAACATAGGGGTTTTAGATTTAAAAATGATAATTTTAAGAAGGAAAAAAGAAAAAGTGGCTCGGTTAAAGTAGTACTATAATAATCATTTTTAATTATAGCAAATTTTGTAGGATAATATGTTAGTGGAAATAGCTGTTTTCCATTAGAAAGGTAATACCTTAGAGTTAACCAATGTTTTTGGTATTCGATTAAGTAAGTTTAGAAATACAAAAGGGGTATTAAACCCTTATCCTACTAAATAAGTAAGATGAAATTTTCAAGCCGATAGTAAAACCCAAAATTTTGCTATTTCAAAGTTATCTTTTAGGGTAAATATCTCCTTATCGGACAGTGTAGATCTAAGATCAGACTGCACGTTCTGTGCAGTCTGATCTTGATCTACACTGTCCGTAAAAGGCCTTTTAGTTGCGCTTAGAAGCCTAAGGGTTAACACAAAAGCAGTGTTTCTTTTACACTGTAAGATTAGTATATTAAAAAAAAATGTTATACTAGAAAGACGCATGTAGTATAGAGCCGGATTTGTTTCGTTCATTGATATTTTTTCCACAATAGCTTTGCACTCCATTTACACAAACGCCTGCCAAAGTTTCACGCTATAACAAACTATTTTTTAATTAATATCTTCCAATAATGGTCTAACCTTTTCGATAATAGACAAAATAATTTGATACATAATTGGTCCGGGGTCGCTTAGTATGGTCGCTTTTTTTTTTTATTCTTTATTACTCCCATGTTCAAAAAAATGCCGGGTCCCAGTAGCGCAGTCGGTCGCGAACATAAGTCAAGAACAGAGAGTCGCTGGTTCGATGCCCGGCTCGGCCAGTTTCTTTCCGCGAATTGATGATAGTCATTGGGACAGGATTCATTCCTCTCTCACCGCTATTGATTGGTTCGACGATGGTAATGTGGGAGAGCTGCCAGTGGCTTGAAAAGAATATTGTTCGGAGTACTGGTAAAAGAAACTCCAGGAAAGTATGGATAGCTGCACTGGTCGCCGCGATATAACTGAAAGAATGTTGAAAACGGCGTTAAACACAATACAATTAATCAGTCAATCAATCAATCAATGAACAAATAACGCAAAATTGGGAAATGTTCAAGACGAATACAATAACCAATAAAATCAGGTACCTAACCCTTAACATCTCGAGTTTGAACGATCCTAAGAAAGAAAGCCTTTCAAAATATTGTAGGAAAAGGAGAAAATACCAGTTACCAGCATATTCCTCATTTCACAATGTTTTTTACCCTTCAGGCACAAACTTCATAATTTGGGCCATACTTAATTTGTCGTCTGTAAAAGCTTGCAACACGCGAAAGGGGGCATTTGCGTGAAGTGTCGTATCGGATCAGCCTGCCCGGACTGCGAAGGCCGATCCGAGACGACACTCCCCGATCATTTGTGATTTTCTATTTCACGCAAGTCTACTGTGGCGTGCAACACGCAAAAAGGGGCATTCGGACATGTGCGTAAAGTGTCGTCCCGGATCAGTCTGCGCAGGCTGATCCGAGACGACACTTTCCGATCGTGTGTGTTTTTCTATTTCACGCAAGTCTACTGTAGGACAAAATCTAATGTTGACGTAAAGTGCCGTCTCGGATCAGCCTGCGCGGACTGCGCAGGCTGATCCGAGACGACACTTTACGCAAATGTCCAAAAGCCCATTTTCGCATATCACAGACCAATTATCAATGTGTTATTGGATGGGGTTCACCACAGCTGTTGCGTTTGAGAATTTAACACTTCACCAAACAACAAAATTTTAGACTTGTCCTAAGTAAAAGCGATTGAAGACGATAAATTAAACGTAACCCAGACGAAAGAACCTCTTTATGACGGATCTTACAAGTTTGAAATTGATAGTGGGAGGAGAAGAAAATGCAGGTAACCAACACTTTCTCCTTTTTCCATATTCTTTTTAAAAAAAAAAAACTTCCTTCTCGGTGTCGTTAAAACATGGAATTATTTGGTAAAGGATTTAGGGGAAATATGGATAATTATATTTGCAAAAATTCCTAATTGTTTGATTGCTTCTTTGTCTGTTCGTTCGTTCGCTCGTTCGTCGCCCGTTCGATCCCCGGCTCGGCCAACCTCTGTCCGAGGATTGATAATAAATTAAAGTCATTGCGACAGGATTCATTCCTCTCTCATCCCTGACCATTTTTTCGACGATAGTTATGTCGGAAAGCAGCCAGTGGCTTTTCACGAATGTTGTGCGGAGTACTGGTAAAAGAAACTCCAGGAAAGCATTGAACATAGGTGTACTGGCCCCTGAGATACAACTGAAATAATGTTGAAAACGTCGTTAAACAATTAATCAATCAATCGATCGTTCGTTCTTTTGTTCGTTCGATCGAT
Organism: Hippopus hippopus; assembly: GCA_946811185.2. Lineage (NCBI taxonomy): Eukaryota > Metazoa > Mollusca > Bivalvia > Cardiida > Cardiidae > Hippopus > Hippopus hippopus. The sequence continues at coordinate 20,526,826 of OX328112.1, forward strand.
CGTTTGTTTGTTTGCTTTGTTAGATATTCATGTGTATTTGTACTTTTTAAGTTTTCGTCTTGTCTTTCTGGCGTGTTACATCAAGATTAAAAAGTTACCATCCGGTATTTTCTCTGCTGAGTAGTAGAAGACCCTCAATCCTTATCCTGCCAAATAAGTTAGATGAAACATTCAAGGCATTACACTCAGCAAAACTTCTAACCGGCCACTTTTGTTTCTCATGTGAGCCATGCTCTGTAAAAAGGAGGCTTAATGCATCTGCGAAAAGTATCGACCCAGGCTGACCTGGGGAGAAACTTTTCGCTATTGGTCTTTTTTCTGTGTGTCAAAGGACCACTCCACCTAATAATTCCATTGGTTGTTAGAGAAAATGAATCTTATGGATCTATGATCATGTGATAGCTTACTTGGTATCACGCAGATGCATTAAGCCCCCCTTTTGCCAGAGCATGGCTCATGTAAATTTGACCAAGTAACAGACAGGTTAATAAATACAAAATGCAACATATATCTGGACGTTAGCCACAGTATTGTAATAAAAAGATTCTGAATTTTACCAACAGAAGGCATCTCTTTTTCATAAAAGGGAAAATACATGGTTTGCGTATGCGTGGTGTCTATCAGCCAAAACGGGTTAAAAAAAAAATCATAAGTTACTGAAATTTTATCAGAGATAAGTAAAAAACATGAAAATCATTTTCTGCACAAAAATATTAAGTGAGAGAAGGAGCGTGAAGTTTAAAAAAAAAAATGATTTTTCAATTTTCTATGTTCAGTGTTTGATAAGTTCCTTTCAAAAGTACAAGTCAAAAATTATTTTCAGACAGAGGGCGAGGTATGCTTTTACACTGGTCAATTATTCTCCAAAAATATCTAACCAAATGAACTGTCCCTTTCCTGGATACGGATGCCAAACAAGGTCTAGGGGGAATTCCAGTTTGCAAGTGGCCGTTTAGAATTTTTGTCTGGTGTAGTAAACACCAAAATAATACTATTTCAACTTTATATTCTGGTAAAAATGTTTTATCACATAACCTGCCTTGTTTTCAGTATAATATAACCATTACGAATTTTCATTTCTTGACGCCATTTTGTACATATATCGAAGTGAATGGGTTTTATGGATATTACCGCGCTCGCATCTTTTGATGTTTTTGCATCTTCCAATGTATAATTTGTGAAATATTATTATGTGATAAAAAGAATCTGACATTCGTTGGCGTTTGAGATGAAATTTTATTAAACTAGTCAAGAAAAAAATGTTATTAAGCTCGCCAAAGGCTGGCTTAATAACATTTTTCCTAGACTCGATTAATAAAATTTTATCTCAAACACCAGCTCACGTCAGATCCTATAATTATATCCTTATCGAACAGTGTAGATCCAAGATCAGACTGCACGTTCTGTGCAGTCTGATCTTGATCTACACTGTCTGCAGAAGGTCATTGAGTCGCGCTTTGCAGCCTAAGGGTTAATAGGATAGGTATCCTTTAAAATGGGTGTGTGCTTTTTAGCTCACCTGAGCACGAAGTGCCCAAAGTGAGCTTTTGTGATCGTGCTGTATCCGTCGTCCGTCGTGCGTCAGTAGTAGGAAATGGCCGGTTCTGGCTCATGACCACAAACCAAACATAAAATGCGAAAATCAGCTTAGTGGTTAGCTCAACCAGCAGGGGTAATCTGTGGTCAAGCCGACCAAAAAACACGAAAATCCCACTTTTGTGGTTGCCCCAACCATCAAAGCACTCAATGACCCCAATTTCATGGTCCAGGCAACCAGTTAAATCCAGTTTTAACCATATCCAACCGGCAACTATGACCTTTGACCTAAAACCAACCACAAATTCCCGACCACAACCGTTGTTAAATCTTTAATGGTGCAATTTTAACCACAAAAATCGCATGTACATTCTGTGGGACATGCACTTTTTACCATCTTCCAATAGAAAAATTGATTCTGTTCTATACCACGGGAGCCATTTTCTGAAACATGAAGACTTGTTCCCATTGTGAATACGAGTTACCGGACAGCTACATTGGTAAAAAAGGTATGTGCCGCCAGTGCAGGGCTTTTCACATATGGCCAAAGACGAGAATGCCAACGGAGGATGAGGCTGATCTTTTTTACAAAACGGAGGTTCTCCACAATCCAGAGAAATTTATATCTAGATGGCTTGTCCCCTTTGTTCAAGGGAGAAAGGATTACCGCGTCACAGATATCCAGTTCTTTCCGTACTACCTAGCTAAACAGCTTGTGAAAGACTGGGAACCGGACATTTCCAAGGGTATTGTCCGCCATATTGTGATGATAGAAACTTTGACTCCGGAGGACAAAATGAAGGATGTAGATATCAAGCTTGTGATACTACCTAACAAAAAGGACCCCACTTTTTTTGACTTCCAAACCCGCGTGGTCTATGAAGTGGTCGACAAAAGCGGCTTAAATTTTTTCTTGGACTAAAAGAAAAGAAAGATCCGTGAAGAAGCCATGAAATTCCTAGAGCTATAAGGATTTCCTATGATCCAAATCATAGGAAATTATTGCAACGGAATTTTTATCTTGCCTATACAAAATGCTAGACGACCACCACCAACTTTTGGAATTGTCTATTCCAAGCTTACAAAGATGCCGAGCGCGCTTCACCTTTGAACAAGACGTAGAAATAGGGGGCTGAAACGGCTTATAGGAAATAGGGTCTATATAAAATGATCAAGAAAGAGCATCTACGAAAAGTACTGCGAGAAAACGGAGTTCCGTTCTATTCCCACTACGACAAAAAGCGCTTGCTTGATCTTGCGCGAGAGAATGACCTATACTACGCTTGCGTGAAAGCGTCTAACCCCATGACCTCTAGCATGTCGAGTGCTAGAAAAGTAATCCTGAAAGACGTCCGGGAAAACAAAGAGTACTGGTTTCCTTCCATCTATAGGGCCGCGAAGTTTCTAGACACGACTCCCAAGCAGATACGCTATTGGAACGATCGCGTGATAGAAGACAGATACTTAGTCCGCATACAGGACGAGTCAATATTTAATCCGGAGGAACTCAAACCGGTTGAAACCGGTTCCAGAGAAGAGTTTGCTTAATGGTCAACTTTCAACCACAAAAACCGGTTTTAACCAGTTTGTTTTTTACTTTCCTTAATAAAAAGGGAACCTTTGCCTTAAAAGGGTTTGACCATAGTTGTGGTTAAAATTCCCAATTTCCCCAAAATTCCTAGAAGACGAAAAGCGGTTTTACATCTTTCGGCAACCTTATCTATGGTCTAAGTCAACCACAAAAACATCAGTTCACCCTTTTGTGCGAGGCTTAAAAACTAGTACTATATACAAAGAGGCTCCTTATTTTGACGGGTGGATAGTTTTTTCACCTTCTAAGATTCTCTATTCCTCTAAGAATAGGGAATCCTGGTGATGGCTTCTTCACAGATTCAAGAAAAACTGGTGGACCAGCTACCCGCTGAGGGAAGCGCTGGTCCAAGTGGTGCAATGACACCACCAAAGCCTGTATATAGAATGCAGCCTTATTTCGGAAACCAGAACGTAGTCCAACTACGGGAAAGAGTCCGAAGAATGAGATTGCGAGGCTATTCCCGCGCTTCTAGAGCGGAACTAGTAGCTTTGCTATCCCAAAGAAACCCGCAGTCTAGGGATAGACGAAGAGCGGAAGGACAAACCGTGCGGGAAGTGAGAGCGCGGGCAAGACAACAAGGCCTACGCGGGTACTCCACAGCGACGAAGGTGGAGTTAGAAGCGCTGTTCGCCCAAGAGAATCCACGGTCTAGGGATAGGAGGTAGTCGGCCGTGACCTTGAAAGCCTTGAGGGAGCTAGCGAGGGATCTACGTATTCGCGGCTTCTCTAAACTTTCCAAAGAACAACTACAAGAAAGAATCCAAAACGAGATTGTAGTGGAAAGAGAAAACTCCAGGTTCAAAAGCATGACGAACGCCTACAGGATAGAAGGGCGAGGAAGAAATCTAGATGCCTTTCTAGAAGTCACAACACCGGCCATGCAGAACGTCCTAGATCAAAATCGCGGGGTGAAAGCCAAGCTGGTGTTGAGGTGCACGATGAGAGACAACAGGAGAGGCTTCGTGGATACGATGTTTTCCCATGAGCCTATACCAGTCATCCGAGGCACAAACGTACAAGACGTTTACAAAACGATGGTAGACATTGTACTAGAACTTCTAGCCACGCAGCAAAGAGAAGGAAGCGGATGGGCTCTAGCGGACATCCTCGCTCTAGAAATGCACACCGTCTTCTAGGATCCTCTCCGTGCTAGTGGATACATCCTTCTTTCGAAAGCGCTAGCCAACAAAAAGGCTCTCGTGAATATGAAGAACGAGGACGCCAAGTGTTTCCTATGGTGTGTTGCAAGAGCCTTGAACCCCGTAAAAAACAATGCCGAAAGAATCGACGAAAAACTTCGCAAAGAAGCGAAGAAGCTTTCCATGGACGGCATAGAGTACCCAGTCTCTTTGGAAGACATTCCTAAGTTTGAAGAACAGAATCCCACCATAGCTGTGAACGTCCTCTACTACAACAAGAACGAAAAAGTGGAACTAGCTAGAGCTAGTGACCATCTAAAGAGAAAGCATGTCGTAAACTTGCTACTTCTAGAGGACGGAGAAAAGCAGCACTACTGCATGGTGAAATCCTTGTCTAGATTGTTGTCCAGCCAACTATCCGACCATGAAAAGGCGATTAAAATTTGTCCCAGATGTTGGAACGCTTTCTACACAGAGGAAAAGCTACAAAGCCATCTAGAGTATTGCATAGACCACCGACCTTGTCAATCCAACATGCCCGACCCAGGCTCGATCCTGAAATTTAAAAATGGTCCGAGAAAAATCTACGTACCTTTCTTGGTCTACGCAGACTTTGAGTGCAACTTGGTACCCGTCGACAAGAAGATTGTAGACCAGGCAGTACAACGTCCACATAGCTGTCAGTTATTGCTACTATATCGTGTGTGCCTATGAGAATGTCTACAAGCCCGTGTTGAGAAAATACAGAGGTCCGGACGTGGGTAAGCACTTCCTACAAAGTTTGGAAAAGGATGTCTTTGACATCTTCCAAATACCACAAGCGGAACCGGAAGAACTGCCCTTTGAGTATCTCTGTAGCATACGGTGTTGGTCCTGCACCGGTTGTTTCCAAGAGGATGATCCGGCCTTCCAAAAAGTTCCAGACTTCTGCTACTACACTGGAAAGTACAGAGGCGCGGCACACAAAGTGTGTTGAACAAGATAGAGAAAATGGTCAAGTTTGTACCGATCGTTCAGCACAACATGTCTGAGTACGACGCCCACCTTTTCCTCCCCCACCTGGGTAATACAATAGGGAAGATCGATTGCATACCTTTCAACGAAGAAACCTATATCTCCTTTTCCAAAAGCATAGTGGTAGGCTTCCGCAAAACAGAAGAGGGTAAGATCCGACCAATCCAGAAAAAGATGCGCTTCATCGATAGCTATCGCTTTCTCGCGAGCAGTCCAGACAATCTAGCAAAATCTCTAGACGACTTTCCAACCATCTCCAAGCACTATACCGGAGAGCAAAAATATCTTCTCCTTTCCAGAAAGGGTGTGTATCCGTATGAGTACATGGACAGTCCAGAGCGCTTCAAGGAGACCAAGCTTCCACCTAGGGAAGCTTTCAACTCCAAGTTGAAAGGTGAAGGTATCTCCAAGGAGGACTACGTGCACCTGCAAAAAGTGTGGGAAGTCTTTGGCTGCCAAACGCTCGGAGACTACCACGATTTGTACAACACGCACGACACGCTTCTCTTGGCGGACGTCTTTGAGAACTTCCGCAAAGTGTGCCACGAAAACTACTCCCTAGATCCTGCGTGGTACTATACGGCACCGGGTCTGGCTTAGGACGCTGCTTTGAAAACAACCAGCGTAAAGTTGGAACTCTTGTCGGATGTAGATATGCATCTCTTTGTCGAAAAAGGTATACGTGGTGGCATTTGCCAAGTATCCCATAGGTACGCGAAAGCTAACAACCCATACATGGGAGAAGACTATGATCCAGACAAACCGACGAATTACATAGGTTACTACAATGCGAACAATCTATAAGGCTGGGCGATGAGCCAACTGCTTCCCACCCACGGGTTCCGGTGGATGACACCGGAAGAGCTAGACAATTGGTAAAAGTATCCTTGCATCCTAGAAATGGATCTAGAGTACCCAGAGGAGCTGCATGACCTGCACAACGATTATCCGCTTGCACCGGAGGTGTTGTCAATCCGCGGGTTTAAGAAGTTATCGTCCAACCTATGGAACAAAGAGAAGTACGTGGTCCACCACTTTGCTTTGAAGCAGTATCTCAATCTAGGTATGAAGCTCACAAAAATCCATCGCGGTGTAACCTTCCAGGAAAGTGCATGGTTGAAGTCGTACATTGTTAAAAACATAGAACTGAGGAAAGCGGCTAAGTCCACCTTTGAATCGGACTTCTTCAAGCTGATGATCAACGCGGTGTTTGGCAAAACTATGGAAAACCTGCGCAACCGCGTAGACGTCAAACTGCATAGAGGAAAACCACGACCAAGCCCACTTTGAAAGGGTGGAAGCAGATAGGAGAAAACCTCGTCCTCCAAACACGCAGAACGAAGACCGCGTTTAACAGACCGACTTACATATGCCTGGCTATCTTGGATATCTCCAAGACGTTGATGTTTTCCTACCACTATGACTACATCCTCCCAAAGTACGGTGTGAGGGCCACACTTCTGTACACGGATACAGACATGACTGAAGATTTGGACATCACGTTTGACACCAGTAACTTTCCTCCAGACCATCCATCCGGTATACCAGCAGGAAAGAACAAGAAAGTGGTTGGTATGTTGAAAGACGAAGTGGGTGGAAAGGTGATAGAAGAGTTTGTCGGTCTTCGACCAAAGTTGTACTCCTTCCAAATGCTTGGAGGAAAGAAAAAAGAAGTGCAAGGGCATTTCCAAAACGTTGTCCGGCACACATTGACACACGACGATTTTGTACGGTGTTTGAAAACTGGAGAAGAGACCCTCCGGACCATACACGTGATTAGAAGCAGGAAGCAAACGATGTATACCGAAGAGGTGGCTAAAGAGGCGTTGTCCGCGAAGGACGACAAAATGTATATTCTAGAAGACGGTGTCTCCACCCTAGCGTTGGGACACTATCGTCTTTGTCAACCACAACATGGTGGAGGTGTGGGTATTACTGCACTTCCGGAAAGACAAAAACTCCATTTCCCATCGATGTAGGTACTGGCGGGAAATCCTTTTCCAGATTCTACCAACCATATTGTGATACCGGACCAAGCCCTACATCCAACCACAGCATGGTGGAGGCGGGGGTAATGCTGCACCGCGTTACCTATCCTTGCAAGGATAGCTAACGAAAAATCTTCCAGAGAGCGGTTATGGAAATAGAGGGTTTCTAGAAAGAAGGCTTTCATCCTCCAAGATGAAACAACCGTCGTCATCGTTGTCCACTATTAATTGCCTTCTCTTCTTTGCCATCGTGGCTCTTTTTCCTCGTTGTCCAGTGGTGGCATAGTAGTACGGCTCTCTATCCACCACAAACGTTGTCTTTCACAAAGTCCATTTTGTCATCGTCCTCGGTGCACCGCTCCTCTGAACCTACCAGAAAACAACAGTGGTCTTGTACTTTGTCGTCCTCAAACGCTTTTCCACAGCCCAGCAAACACTCGATCCTAGCGTTATCTATCCTTTGGAGTGATAGGTAACGAGATCTTTTTTCCCGTCGATGGTAGTACTGACGGGAAATCCTTTCCCAGATTATACTAACCATGTTGTGGTCACAAACCAGGACAAAGGAGATGGCCCTGTTAACCACGATAGGAAGTGTGATGGTGTGCGCGTAACGTTATCCATTCTTGGAAAGAGATCTGCCCCAAATTTTTTTCCAATAGAGTTGTCTTGTCCATTCTGGACAAGTTGGACCAGCGTCGGTCCTTTTGACCTCCGCAAGACCGTCGCATCTCGCCCTGCAGGTCTCCGACCAGCGTGGCCACGCCGCTTCGCGACGTGTCGCGATGCAACACCCCGCATGGAGGACGCCACTACCCCCGCAGGGGGAAAAATAGGAATCCTTGGAGAAACGCGCAATTTTCTAATCTTCCTAGATGTTCTAGTTAGGCTTGGTCAAGCTCTTGTAAATTAAAAAGGGTGAATCTAACACACTTTTTAACGCACTTTTCAACACAGTTTTAACACAGTTTTTTAACGCACTTTTCAACGCACTTTTCAACACAGTTTTTAATGCAGTTTTAATGCACTTTCTATCGCACTTTCTATTGCACTTTAGATTGAGCTATATAGGGCTTAACCTAGCTAAAAGAAAATTTAGGGTAGTCTAGAAATTTTAGAAAGTTGCGAAGGAAGTATAGCTCCTTTCCGCGGGGGTAGTGGCGTCCTCCATACGGGGTGTTGCATCGCGACACGTCGCGAAGCGGCGTGGCCACGCTGGTCGGAGACCTGCGGGGTGCGATGCAACGGTCCTGCGGAGGTCCAAAGGACCAACGCTGGTCCAACTTGTCCAGAATAGAATATTTTTTTTTTTTTGAAAGATCGAAATCATGCTTCTAACCCCCCTTTTTTTTTGGGGGGGGGGACTTACATCAAAATCCAGTACAGTTGTTTTCGATTTTTCTCCGTGGTATACCCCCTCGGCATAACAACCCATTACAATATCACGTAAAGAGCGAGAAATGTAGGGTAAATTACGTCATATTTCTATGGTGGCATATTTCTGCCGTGAGATACGAGACAGCTATCATGATAATTTTTGAAAACTATCGCGATAAATTAAAGTTTCCTGGAAATTTTATCGAGATAGTGAAAAGTTTCCTGAAAAAAATATCACGATAAACTTAATATTTTAACGCAAAATTTCTCAATCTTGCAGGAAGCTGACATTCGAGATAAAATTATCGTGATAGTTCTAGCTTTCTCTCGATATCTATAAATAGAAAATTTATCATTTGGATGAACTCGATAGTTTTTGACTTCACAAGATTGCAGTAAGTAAAAGTTCGAATCATTAACAATTGTAGCTCAATTGTTAAACTTTGACAAGACTCGAAATGAACAGAAGTCTGTAAAATCACAAAGACGACTCGAAATGCCTCCTACGAACAACTTTAAAACCATTCAGGGAAAAGGAGAATTCATATGGTTGTAGACGAAGATGTTCCGAAATCGTATCTTATTATAGATACCGTGAATGTCAGTTATGGGCACGAAAGCAAAAAATAAATCATGATAACAGTCAGAATTATCGCGATATTTTTATTGTGAAAAGCTTTACTATCTAGATAATATTTCCAGGAAACTTTGTTTTATCACGCTAGTTCTCTTAAATTATTGCAATAGCTATCTCGTATCTCGCGGCAGAAATATGCCACCATATATTTCCATCTCGTTGGGTGGCACGCGCATTTAACCTAGGTAACTAGTGAGCGGAAACTACTGTTTCCGCCTTCAATTGAAGAGTTATTAAATAAAATCGGTCTTTTTCTCTGGTCGTAACTATGAAATATCCAAAAATATTTCACCGTTATTTCTCAGTAAACTACCGGCAAGCATGAAATAAATTGCTATCAGTCGCGCTGGATACATTTATTTGAGCCGTACTCTGACAATGGCTTAATGCATCGCCGTGATGCAATATACCAAGCAAGTCATCGTATGATCATGGACCCATAAAATCCACTTTGTCTGACAACCGACTGAATCATTTGGTATTCTGATCCACTGACAAGCGCCGAGCCCCGGTAGGTCAGTTGATAGCGTACAGGACTTGAGAACAGGAGATCGCTGGTTCAATCTCCGGCTCGGCTAATGTCTTGCCGAGGATTGATGAGAGTCATTGCGACAGGATTCATTCCTCTCTCACCACTGACCATTGTTTAGACAATGGTTATGTGGGAAAGCAGCCAGTGGCTTGGAAAGAATACTGTGCGGAGTACTGGTAAAAGGAAATCCAGGAGAGCATGGACAGGTGCACTGGCCGCCGCGATATAACTGTAGTAATGTTGAAAAACGGCGTTAAACACACTACAATCAATCAACCTTTGACATGCAGAAAATTTATTAAAAACTGACCTGGGTCGATTCTTTTTACAGATGCATTAAGCCCCCTTTTCATAGAGCACGGCTAATACGTTTTCGTATTTCCAAACAGGCCCGCTAGCTTAGTCGGTAATGTACTAAATTTGAAACTACTGGGTCGCAGGTTTGAATCCCCAACTCTGCCATTTTTTTCCAAGGACAGATGACAGTCATTGTACATGAATTCATTCTATTTTCACCGCTGATCGTTTTTCCACGGTGATCGTGTGGAGAAACAACCAGTGGCTTGGGCAGAATATTGTGGAAAGCACTGGTTAAAGGAACTCCAGAAAAGCATGGATAGGTGCACTGATTGCTGTGATGTGACTGAAATGATGTTGAAAACGGTATTTGACACCATTTGACTAAGATCCAAAACCAAACAAGATCTACACATGATATTCTTTCCATCTGCAAAGTGCATTTTAACATAGTTCAGCGAACATGGACAATGAAATGACGTCAGAATGAACGAGCAGTACTAAATGTTGTAACATCGAAGAAAAAGTAAGTTTTAAGAGAATACAACTTCTACTGAAGGAAGAAACTTTATTTCATGCTTTTCGGTAGTTTATCGAGAAATAACGGTGGAATATTGCTCGATATTTCATGGTTACGACCAGTGAAAAATACTGGGTTTTTTTTTAACTCTTCATTTGAAGGCGGAAACAGTCGTTCACGCGCACTAGTTATATAGGTAAACAGCGCGTGCCATTCAACCAGATGGAAATATGACGTAATTTATCCTACATTTCTCGCGCTTTACGTAATATTGTAATGCGTGCTATGCGGAGGGGGTACGCCGCGGGGAATTACCGAAAACAACTGCACTGTATTTTGATGTAAGTTCCCCCCCCCCCCAAAAAAAAGGGGGGGTTAGAAGCATGAAATAAATAGAGTGTGTGTTTTTTTCTGTTCAAAATCGAAATTTAATTCATTGAGTGAACATTATCAGTAATATTTTCACGAATGGCTGTGCCACTCGTGAAAAATATTACCGATGATGTTCATTTCGATCTTTCACCGAAAAAACAAATATATTCTATATACTTTTTGGTTTTAATTTGGTTACAAGTGATTATGGCCCTGAATCGATCACCTAAGCCTTTGTACCTTCGAGAGCATTCATCAGTTTTAGCTGAAAAAGTGGCCTCTAGATTGTTCACATGGTTTTCAGAGGTTTGTCCCAGTGACCCACTTTTTTTTTTACCAGATATGACCCGTTTTTGAACTTGTTCAAGATATCATCAAGACAAACATTCAGACAAATCTTCATGGGTATTGGTCTGAAAACGTTTCCTCCAGCGTGCCAACTTGGTATTTCAAGGATTTATCCCGTCGAGCTACATTTTGACCAGACTTGACCAATTTTCAAATTAGTTCAAGATGCCTTCAAGTCAAACTTTCTGACAAACTTTCGTGAGTGTTGAACTATAGCTGTGGCTTCTCTCTCTCTCTCTCTCTCTCTCTCTCTCTCTCTCTCTCTCTCAAAGATTTGTACTAGTGACCTACTTTTCGACCCATCATGACCTTTTTTCAAACTTGTCCAAGGTTTTAACAAGATAAAGATTCCGATCAAATTTCTTGAGTATTGGGCTGAAAATGTGGCCTCTATGACTTACATAAGGTTTTTCAAAGATTTCATTCGGTGACCTACTCTTTGCCCGGACATGCCCCATTTTCTAACTCGCCTGAGATATAATCAAGACAAACATTGTGACCAGTCTTTATGAGTATTGGACTGAAATTGTGGACTCTAGAAAGTTCACAAGGTTTTCAACAAATTGACCCAGTTACCTTTTTTTTCCTTTTTTGAGCTGACGCGACCCGTTATCAAACGTGTTTAAGATATCATAAGGACAAACTTTCTAACCAAATTCCATGAGTACTGGACTGAAAATGAGGCCTCCAGAGCATACACAAGGTTTTTCAAAGATTTCACCCAGTGACCTAATTTTTGACTCGACATTACTGATTTTTGCACTTACCAAAGATATCATCAAGACCAAAATACTGACTGACTTTCGTGGGGACTGGACAAAAAATGTGGCTTCTAAACTGTACACAATGATTTTCAAAAATTTGACCCAGTGACCTAGTTTTTTACCAGACATTACCCATTTTCACACTCCTCCTAGATATCATCAAGACACTTTGACCAACCTTCATGAGTGTGGGACTGAACTGTATGGCCTCTAAAACGTACACCGAGCCCCGGTGGTTCAGTCGGTGGCGTACAGGGCTCGCTTGTTCAATTCCCGGCTGGGCCAATTTCCTTCTGAGGATTGATGAAAGTCATTGCGACAGGATTCTTTCCTCTCTTACCGCTCACTATCGTGTCGACGATGATTATGTGGGAAAGCAGCCAGTGGCTTGGACAGAATGTCGTGCGGAATACTGATAAAAGAAACTCCAGAAAAGCACGAATTGGTGATATAACCGAAATAATGTTGAAAACGGCGTTAAACACCGCACAGTCAATCAGTCAATCTCTAGAACTTACTCGTACACAAGGTTTGTCAAAGATTTGACCTAGTGACCGTTTTTGTGACTGGACATAATATATTTTCAAACTTATCCGAGATATCAATAAGACAAACATTCTTAGCAAGTTTCATAAGTATCAGACAGTAAATATGGCCTCAAGAGCTTACACAGGTAAAAGCTGATAGACGAAGCATGACGGACGGAGCATACTTAATTAGTGAATTTTATTATATTCTTATCAGTGAGTGACTGGGATTTCAAAGTGAATAACACCACTAGTGATGATAAATATGGTACTACCACTAGAGACGATATAGTTTTAGAATGTTTGCAGGAACTACTTTTTTTCCTATATTGCTCATTTTGTACCATTCTTGATAATTATTAGAATAAAACAGGGTGAATTAGGAATATAATAAATAGGATAACCAACTGGTTGTGCGTGATATTAGAAATCTGTCACTCGAATGGGATTTGATGCGGTTAAAAAACTCCTTCGGACGCTTTTTTTTTTTAACCGCATCACACCACACTCTGCCGATAGACTTTTAATATCACATACCACCAGTTGATTATCCTCTTTTTTTTTATTACTGACCAAATTTTCAAAGGCCATGAGGGATGTATATATGAAAATATATCCATACGTTAAGAGCTAAAACACACTGTATCATGTAGAAAATTAACTGTACAAACATTTGCAGAACTAAAGCAGACAAAGGAATAATTAAGCCATGCTCTGAAAAAAGGGGGCTTAATGCATCTGCGAAAAGTATCGACCCAGGTCAGCCTGCGCAGTCCGCGCAGGCTGGCCTGGACCGAAACTTTTCGCTATTGGTCAATTTTCTAAATGTACAAGGACCAGTCTACCTCATGATTAAGTCGGTTGTTAAAAGAAGTGGCTGTTATGGATCTATAAGCATTTGACGGCTTGCTTGGTACCATGGATCAAGGAGATACATTAAGCCCCCTTTTGCCAGAGTATGGCTCAATTGTGTTTTAACCCTTATCCTGCTGAATGAATTAAATGAAGCTTTCAAGCCTAAAGTAAAAAACCCGAATGATGCTATTTCAAATTCAATTTTTCGGAGAAATCTATCTCCTTATCGGACAGTATAGATCCAAGATCAGACTGCACATTCTGTGCAGTCTGATCTTGATCTACACTGTTCGCAAAAAGTCAGTGAGTCGCGCTTAGCAGCCTAAGGGTTAACAAAATGAAATGCACTTGTATCATGAAAAACGTCACAATGCTATCATATAACAGGATCTCTACATTTGCCTATGCATTATTTTTATCAAATTGCTATTTTCCAAAACTGTAGTGTACACATACCTTGAAATCAGAGAAGTGACCCATTCAAGATGAAGACACATACAGAGTTAATAATACATTTATTCTCGGTTTCAGCCAGTTTTTAACTGGCTGACTGACTGACTGACTCACATTTATTTTTGACGCATACAAGTTGTACATTGTCACAGCACATATACATATAATTAATTTAGTTACGTGAATAAACATAAACCTGAAAATGCACATAGTGGAAAAAAAGGGAAAAAAATAGAAAAAAAAAAACCAGAAAATACACTCTCACACTACACACACACACACACACACACACACACACACACACACATACACACACACACACACCCCCACACACACACACACAAACCATAGCGAAGATGCGAGTGGCAATAACAGATGTACATTTCAGTAAAGTGTCAGATCTGCTTCGTAATCGGATCATTTGACAGGAATATCAAAAATCGACAGAGGATGAACAAGAAAAATGAAAAAGTAATAGTTTACAGGATAATATTTAAGATACTATTTCTAAGAGTCAATGCTTCCTTAATGAATTTACAAAGGTTAATGAGTTCGATTTTATCTCTTGAGCATAAAAGACCCATTTCATCTTTATTTCATCAAACCATAATCATTCTTGTATCTTCATGCCAAATGTTGCCTCTGACGGTTGCAAAGTTGCATGGATTACGACCCATAGAAAATGCATTCATTTTCAAAGGGCCATAAAAAAAATCACTAATGTGACGTTTCCGATTTTAAATCGAAGATTTCCGATCTATGTATTTATCCCTTACACCACATATATAAGATAGTGTTTGCACAGCTGACAAAATTCTGAACCATTCTACAGTCCATCACTTTTCTTCCCTGGCTGTAAGGATGTATCTTTAACAAAAAGTGAGTATTTTCCCCCATTCACCAAATATGATATAAGTCGAAAGAGAAAACATTTGAGCCATGCTCTGTGAAAAGGGGGCTTAATGCATCTGCGAAAAGTATCGACCCAGGTCAGCCTGAGCAGTCCGCGCAGGCTGACCTTGGCTGAAACTTTTCGCTACTGGGCAATTTTCTGTATGTCCAAGAACCAGTCTACCTCATGATTAAGTGGATTATCAAAAAAAGTGGCTATAATTGATCCATAATTATGTGATAACTTGCTTGGTATCATGTATCACGGAGATGGATTATGCCCCCTTTTGCCAGAGCACGGCTTATTTGCTTTTTATTATGCATGACAGAGCTGGCCAAATTTGTGAAAAACGGCAAACGGAATAACTACAGATTGCTGAGCTGTCAATTTCATTGTTTTTATTTCACAAATACACACACAAGTTTTTAATGTATTCTTTGAAATAAATTCAAAAATGAAGAGATTAGGTCGAAGATCAGACTGCACCATCTGCGCACCTGCATCTGACGAATTATCAAGCAGTTAATAATCCAAGTTTACACTTCATTTTTGGTGAACAAACTTTTTCATCCTTAGCCTGTTGCAGACTTAAGGATTACAACCCATAACTTATCGGTAAATATCGTTTAACATCGACGTTTTCGTAAAGGCCATTCGGCTAATCTCGGCAGCTTCCGTCTTTTAATATGAGAGTTAGGGGTTGTTATGTAACAACTTATTTGGAAAATTCTAACTGAAATAGAAATTTGCATTTTTTCCCAATTTTTCTTGGTGTTCTCTTCTTTTCAAAAGGGGAAACAACAGAAAGATTTAACACAAAAAAGAACATTTCTTTTTGTTGTTTTAGAGTTAGACGTCATTTAAGTAGCCGCAGTTAGGTCATGTACTCGGCGGTCAATGCACCTACGCATGTGTTTCCTGGCTTTTCAACACCAGTGCTGACACAACTTTTTTTTCCAAGTCAGTGACTACTTTTCTCACATGCACCTGCTGTTAGAGGCAAAAATTAGCCGGAAAGTGTCTGCCTCAACCGGGTATCGAACCCGAAACCACCAGGTCACGAGTCAGATACACTAACCACTGAGTTACCCGAACAGGCATAAAAAATGAATGGGATGAGAATGCACATAAAATTATGCCGGGTCTCTAGGTCGACACTGTTTGCAACTTGAGTCTTAACCACATGAAAAAGTCTCTTCCTCTGCTCATTCGGCATACCTCGGGTGATGGGAGCCATTATGTCCTCCGGCTGTATCTGGTAGCTTGATATGGGTGTGTATTTGCTGACTTGCGAGGACCCGACACTTGACGCACCTACACGGTACATTTTATCGCCGGAAATACGCCGGTTTACCGTTCTGAAAATTGTAAGGTTCCTCGTAAAAAAGAAAACTTAGGTCTCAATTTTCTATCGAAATCTTTCTAACTATATTTCAGTTGACAAATAGGTCGTACATTCATTTTTTAACGTGGTTTATCAATTGCGATTGAAGTTTTCACCGACAGATAGATAGATATGAATAACTTCGAGGTCGTTCATGTCGTTGCTAAACGACTGACAGTTGCGCCGCCATGTATAAGATCAAGTGATTGGCAGTTCAAATGGAAACGACCGTTATACAGACGAGGTTAGATGTGGGTACGGAATCGGCCGAGTTGTGACGAGTGCTCCTCTGCCATGAAACTGTATATCACCCGTTATAAAACCTTTCACATCTATGGTTGCTTTTACAGCACGTGTAGGACAAGATCAGACTACACATGTTAAATATTCTATGAGAATGAAACTATTTGGGTCCTATCACCTCACTGAAAATATGATTTGCATTTAACTTTTATCTTGCTAAATAAGTGAAATGAAACTTTAATGCCGATGGTACAAACACAAATAATGCTATTTCATAAAAATACTTATTGGGGAAAATATCTCCTTATCAGACTGTGTAGAACCAAGATCAGACTGCACGTTCTGTGCAGTCTGATCTTGATCTACACTGTCCGCAAATTGTCAGTGAGTCGCGCTTAGCAGCCTAAGCGTTTATTGGCGCTGCAATTTCATCTTTAGTTTCTGAAAATAAAATAGATGTTGTATCTTCATGCCAAATGTTGCCCCTGACGGTTGCAAGGTTGCACAGATTACGACGGATAGAAAATGCTTTTTGTTTTCTAGAGGCTATCTATAAGTATCAGAACCACATTTTCCGGTTTACGGCCCATAACTCTCATATTAAAAGACAGAGGCTGCCGAGACTAGCCGAATAGCGAAAACGTCGATGTTACACGATATTTGCCGATGAGTTAGGGGTCGTAATACTTAAGGATAGGGCACCCTAATGGGATTCGTGTAACATCGTCTTTCATCGTACGGATTCGGCTAAGACTCGGGTAATCCGTAATCGATGCGGGGAACCAGCATCTATCGGCCGATCGATTACGGATTACCCGAGTCTTAGCCGAATCCGTTACGTTTTTCGGCGATGAAAGGCGATGTTATAGCAATCCGCATTAGGGTGCCCTATCCTTAAATCGAAGACAAATCCCTTGTGTTTCTTTATATCATACACTTTATATCGATTTTTTTAAATTTTCGGTTACACAGCTAACTAGATTCTACACATAATCAAGTTTTAAAAACATTTGTTTACTCTCGGCTGTAAAGATGTACCTTAAACGACTTTAAAGAAGAATGGTTTTGAAAACATTGATGGAAAAGGAGAAAATGCTGGTAACCAGCATTTTCTCCTTTTCCATCAATAGTTTCTTTCCTTCGCAAAAGAAAAGTTCAGTTTTTGAGTCACATCTGATTTATTATCTGCATATGCCTTCAATATGGACAAGTCCACAGTTTTGTTGTTTGGTAAAGGGTTAATACATATCCCAGCATTGCATTAATATTTTCTGACTCGTGACATGAGACAGACAAGTCCATTATTATGAGGTTATTTAACATGCTTTGGTACAATACTGAATTGGATGAGTACACTGCAGAACCAGTCTATGTTTTGGACAAGCCGAGTCCAAAATATAGACTGGTTCTGCAGTGTACGAATCTAATTGAATTCAGTATTGTGCCCAAGCATGTTAAATGACCTCTTTATTTCACACTTCCGTATTGACTTTAAAGTAAACGACAATTATAGGGCCATTACAATTTAAATAACAAAAAAAAAAATCAAAACATATCAAAAGAGGGTTTTGAAATTGGGTTTTGACAACGGACTTTGGTAGACTAACTCTTCCGGTAAAATATCGATATTCGGGACTCTAGCCTCGTTTTGAAAAATCCATATTGAACTCTTGCCTCGTTCTGAAAAATCTATATTAGACTCTACAGCGTCCAATATGGAATAAGATATTCTGTACTCACGTGGTAGTATTAAAGCGATTTCGTTGGACGTTAAATTGTAGGTGTGAAATAAATTTAATTACCAACATTTCATTACTAAATAGGCTCAGGCTACTGAAATTTCGAAATTTATTACTGTAATCACATTTCATTCGGGGAAGGTTTACTGTGATGGACAAAAGAAAAAAGAAAATAGCACAGAATTGCAGACCTCGTGCTCTTTTTAAGGAACAAGAGGGCAATGATGGCCCTAAATCGCTTTCCTAGGCTTTTCTTTTTTAAATATCTTCCGAGATATCAAAAAAAAAAAAAAAACTATTCAAACAAACTTTCATGAGTACTGGAATGAAAATGAGGCTTCTAGATTATAGACAAGGCTTGTCTAGCTTTTGTCTCAGTGACCTACTTTTTGACCAAGCATGACCAATTTCCAATTTATTGTAGACATTATCAAGACGAATACTCTGATCACGTTCATGAGCCTTGGGATGAAAATATGACTTCAAGAGTGTGCACAACGTTTTTATAGGACCTTTCCAGTGACCTACTTTTGGACCTGATGTGACTCATTTTCAAACATGTACGAGACATTATAAAGACAAACATTTTGGACAATTCTTATGAGTATTGGCCTTACAATATGGCCCCTAGAGTGCACAAAAGCTGTTAAGATTCGCCCAAGTGAACTTCTTTTTGACCCAACATGACCCATTCTCATACACATCCTAAAAAGCATCCAGAGAAACATTCTAACATTCATAGGTATTGGACTGAAAATATTCCCTCTATGGTGTGCATTTGGGTTTTTCAACCAAAAATGACCTGGTGAGCTAGACTTTTACCTAGCCTTACCCATTTTCAAACTCGTCTATGATACTGTATTATCAAGACAAACATTCTCACCAACGTTCGTGAGCATTAGGCTGAAAATGTCGCTTCTAGACTGTATGCAAGGGTTTTTTTTAATAGATTTGCCCTGGTGATCTTCTTTTTAAAACAACGTGACTCATGTTCAAATTCTTTTGAGATATCAACAAAACAAACATTCTCTCTCTCTCTCTCTCTCTCTCTCTCTCTCTCTCTCTCTCTCTCTAATTACACACAGCAAGCCGGAAAGTCATTTCAATTCCAATACATCGATACTGACAGTGACACCAGGAGTATAAAAGCAGCTCTAGAGGTATAAGTGTATAAATGGCATTTCCGATGACCAGGTATGATAAAATACTTCATGTTCACGAGATTCGAGTCACCTGTAAAATATTCGAATATTCCTTCGAGAGCAATGGGTGAAAATATGGGCTTTTGCCAACAGCACAGATCAAGATCGGACTGCACAGAACGTGCGGTGTGGTCTACGATCTACACCTGCTGTGTTTTTAGTCAAGTCTGTAATAAAAGATATGAGTCATGCTTTGGCAAAAGGAAGCTTAATGCATCTCCGTGATCCATGATACCAAGCAAGCCATCACATACCTATGGATCTATAATATCCACTTTTTCTTAACAAACGACTAAATCATGAGGTAGACTGGTCCTTGGACATACAGGAAATAGACCCAATAGCGAAAAGTTTCGGCCCAGGTCAGCCTGCGTGGACTGCGCAAGCTGACCTGGATCGATACTTTTCGCAGATGCATTAAGCCCCCTTTTCACAGAGCATGGCTCATATTATTCTGAGTTTCAGTGGGTTATATTGTTGGCGGTTGCAAAGTTTGAATTTATATGAGTCATGCTATGTAAAAAGATGTTGTTATACATCTTGATGCATTGTACCAAGCAAATCATCACACAATTAGGGATCCATAAAATATATTTTGTCCAACAGACGGCTGAATCCTGAGGTAGAATGGTCCTTGGACATGCAGAAAAGTGACTAAAATTTAAAAAAGTATCGAGAAATTCCTAGGAATAAGAAGTACCATCACTTGCCAGAATGTTTTCCAAACCCCGTCTCTTTAGATCAAAATCACTCACAGTGAGTCTGTGGACGAGAAAGTGATACAGGTGACCACCATCAATTGGAAATGACATCACATTATGTGATATAGACCGCTGCCAGAGATTGGGTAGACTAAAAGCAACTAGGAGTGAATTTCCGGTTTTCTTTAAAGCCTTACGGCGCCATAGGCAACAACAAGACTTTTGAAGAAGGCATAGATCAAGCTCAGATTGCCCCAAACTTACAGGCTAATCTTGGATCTATAAGGTTTGCTTGTTTAATAAGATATACGGCATTTGTCATGGGTAGGAATTTGAGATAAATGCGATTAAACGTGTCTTTAAAAACTGTTAATAAGCGAGCCTTAGACGACGAGTTTAATAAAATTTTGCCCCAAAAGCCAACGAAAGTCAGCTGTTTTTATCACATACTTGTATCTCAAGAGATAGAGTACATGATGTATGTAAACATAGGCTTACACGTGCATTGAAATTTAGATGCGCAGGCTGACTTGGGTCGAAACTTTTTCCTATTTGTCAATTTTCTGCATGTCAAAGCACCAGTCTACCGCACGATTCAATCGATTGTTATACAAAGTGAATTCTATGGATCCACAATAATGTGATGACTTGCTTGGTATAATGCATCACGGAGATGCATTAATGAAACGCTGTTTTGCCAGAACGTGGCTCAAATAGATTTCCCAATAATTATCATGGCATAAGTGACTAGATATTGAGATTTCACCTGCTGTATTGGAAAGGTCTTTTTCCTGATTTGTAACTCTGCAGATATCTAGAGTAATTCTTGCGTGCTTTAACATTTGGATGTTTGCATCAACATTTGGATGTGTGAATATACACTTAGATTGAAAATGCTGGTAAAAGACTTGCCTTGGATCTATACAGACTTTTTTTTCCCCCACTGAAATGTAGGAATTCAGTGGAGCTAATTTCTGAGAACCAGTTTTAATTGGATGTTATGTTTGTGTAACTGCCAGTCTAATTCTTAACCACGTGATAAAAATTTTGAACACATCTATATCAAAGGCTTTTACAAAAAAAAAAAAAATGAAACGTGTTCAAACGGTGGAATCAGTGGAATCAGTCTTCGAGAGGTTAGAGAACATCGTAAGAAAAGAAGGAAATGCCGGTTACAAGGAAAAGTACGCCACTGTATAGAACTCAAATTTAACCTGTAACAAGTATT
Source organism: Hippopus hippopus (assembly GCA_946811185.2). NCBI lineage: Eukaryota > Metazoa > Mollusca > Bivalvia > Cardiida > Cardiidae > Hippopus > Hippopus hippopus. Next base: position 20,548,168 of record OX328112.1, read on the forward strand.
GTCACAAAAGTATTTTGTGTTGCGTTGGGTTTACATTGATGAGAGAATGCTAGATTCGGAGAGAAAGGCAAGTATATTGAAGTTACTTCGAGAAGATTTGACTAGACTAGACAAGGGCTTTGTGTGAATCCACGAATTATTTGCGATGCGTGCTTTTTAACGAAAGACAACATAAAATTCACTACGAACTAGATTTTACTCTCTGGATCTCTTACCATTATGCTTGATTCAACGCAAACTTCTACACTAGCAAACAGCAGCAATAATTCGACAGGGAATCAAAGCACCGATGTTGTACCTACTTTTGACATTTCAATATTTCTCGGAGTCCTTGTGGCTTTATTTTCACTGACTTCCACGTTTGCCAACGTTTTATTAGTGACCATTATTGTTCGAACACCATCTCTTCACACCAAAACAAATGCAGCAATTGTATCTATCAGTGTATCCGAGTTTTTAATCGGGGTATTTGTTATGCCAGTGAAATCTTCAAGTCTATTTTACCCACAGAGACATTTGTCATCCAGTCTTTGCGATTTTGTGAAATTCGTGACCTACCTGACTGTGTCATCCAAGTCACTGGGCATGCTCAGTTTATCCGTTGACAGGTGCGTGGCCGTGTCACATCCATTACAGTATGCGAGCTGTATAACCAAATCGACTACCATTGCTTGTTTAAGTTGTATTTGGGCTATTGGAATATTGTTTGCCTTGCTGCCGTTAACAGGGCTCGGAAATTACCCTCAGTTGCCAGACCAAGAGAATTGTCCAGCTATCTCAAAGAATTCTATAGCATTTCCAATCATATTCGAGCTAACATTTGTTATCATACCTTCTACAATAATCATAATCAATCTTTTCATAGTTCTAGTCGAAGCAAGATCTCATCATAGAGTGATTACAATGGCCCAGCTCGCCATTGCTATGTACTCGGGACCGGCGGCTGCAAGTGGTATCAACTACTCAAGAAGTACATTAAAGGCTATGAGGACATACTTGATTATTTGTAATGTGTATTTATTTGCTTGCTTCCCGAAGTCCGTATATACCGTCGTCGTGCTAGTGGACATTGGTTCATACAACAGTTCCCTGTACAAAGTGTTTACACTTACATTTTACGCCTGCTGCATCACGACACCATTAGTGATATCGACAATGAATACTATATTCAAGCAGAGCATGAAAACGTTGTTTAAAAGAAAAAATCGTGTAAAACCGCAAACAGACATTGAACCCTACACAATAACGACTGGGTTACACAGTATTCTGGAGGCTTCCATGGTATTTAAATACATGGGTCACAATGAAACAGTTAAAACAAATGTTCAAGAAACTGCGCGACCAGGACCTTCTGTCGATCCTGTAGTAACCTTTGCGAAAAGGAAAATATCAGTATTGAATGAAGTTCATAGCTCACGTTCCAGCGATGCTCCATCTGGATCGAGAAGTATTCATATACAGTTGAGGAAAAGCCTGTCCTCGCCTATGTAGTCATGTGGCGGAAAAGTAATCTTTACCCGTGTGATTATATAAGAAAAAGGCAATTTTCGCATGTTTAATAGTAATCGCTTTTGTGTTTGTGTGACAAAAAGCGCAATCTTTTTCTTCTGTACCATGCGGTACTCGCACTAAATTAGTTCTGCTTCCTGGAAATTACACCAGCACTCGCGCCGAATGTGTTGGCCAATGAACAATTCCAAAATTGTCATCCGCTCCCGGGTATCAAACTCGGGACCTTAAGGTTACGAGGCCGACACTCTACCTCACGCCCACAGACACCACACACTTTTTATCGTTTGACATGAAAACCACGGTTAGGAAACTTCATATTCAGAGCCATTCGGTCATGTTCCACCCAACAAATGTACTACATTTTGGACTGAAAGGTATTAGCGGAAAAACAAAGCCCACTACCAAAGTAATTTTTTACAGAAAACTAAATTTTTTAAATGAAGCCCTCATTAATCGGTGTCATCTTACATATTCAGAGCCGGCCAACATAATCGGAGCCCTTCTTTATATTTATCATTTTTTGTGCTATTTCTTTTCCATTCTTTACCAGCAGTGAATGTAACATTTCAAGGCATTAATTCACGCCTTTGGGACTGCAAGACTCGCTCTTATTTGCCAATTAAATGGTAATAATAGACTGAATTTAGGTCCGTGGCGTATTATTTCGGCTACAGTCAACCCACGCCAAAATGATTCAGAGAACATCGTACATTTGTTACAACTTTCCGTAGTGCAGAAAACACGTTGAAAGACCAGAGCATTGCATGACATTCTCCTTTTTTGGAATTTCAAAGACACAAGAACACATGATTACAAATAATGACAAGCCTGCCTGTTTTTTGGTCGTTTTTCAGCCGACATCTTCAGAAACGGAAGACCAACACAACAATTTCTCGTCAGAGCCATTGGCTCTGAATATGAAGTTTCCTACCCGTGAAAACATCCCATGCCTATGTGGGTATATCACGGAAAAATATTCCTTGTTGACAGTGCCAACAGTTCTTACTCACAAATATGATTCCAAGACTAGCCATTCGATGGGTGAGACAAGACAGGGATAAACAGAAATGTATTTAAATAGATAAGAGGGAAAACTGCGTTGCCCATTCAATGATATCATAACATTGTTAACCAGTATTCTGCAGAAGTATTGAACATCTGATCTGTAGATTTCGTTAACTCTTTACCAGTCAGACCCGTGTTTTAACAATCCTGAAGAAGACAATTTTTAAGTGTGGGCAAAAAAGAAAGTGGTAACAGTATCGAAATACTGGTTAATATTGTAAACTGTAAAATCGTCACATTCATCACGAGATAGCCTTAAAGTTATTGGCTGTAACTTCGCTATATCAACATGAGATAGTTTTACACTGTTGGCTGCAAATTGGCTGTATTCAGCATGAGACACTGTTAACAGTGATGGCTGTAAATTAGATATATTCAACATAAGATAAGGTTTACTTTATAATATTTTTTGTTGGCTGTACATTGGCTAAATTCGACATGGGATAGAAATAACATAGATTACTGTTAATTGCCTTAATTCAACATAAGATAGATATGGTGGCATATTTCTGCCACGAGATACGAGATAGCTATCATGATAATTTTACAAAACTATCGCGATAAATTAAAGTTTCCTGGAAATTTTATCGAGATAGTGAAAAGTTTCCTGAAAAAAATATCACGATAAACTTAATATTTTAACGCAAAATTTCTCAATCGTGCACGAAGCTGACATGCAAGATAGAATTATCGTGATAGTTCAACCTGTTTCTCGATAACTATAAATAGAAAATTTATCATTTGGATGAACTCGGTAGTTTTTGACTTCACAAGATTGCAGTAAGTAAAAGTTCGAATAATTAATAATTGTAGCTTAATTGGTAAATTTTGACAAGACTCGAAATGAACAGAAGTCTGTAAAATCACAAAGACGACTCGAAATGCCTCCTACGAACACTTTAAAACCATTCAGGGGAAAGGAGAATTCATAAGGTTGTAGACAAAGATGTTTCGAAACCATATCTTATTATAGATACCGTGAATGTCAGTTATGGGCACGAAAGCAAAAAAAAATCATGATAAAAGGTAGAATTATCGCGATATTTGTATCGTGAAAATTTTTATTATCTAGATAATATTTTCAGGAAACTTTGTTTTATCACGATAGTTTTGTAAAATTATCATGATAGCTATCTCGTATCTCGCGGCAGAAATATGCCACCATAGATAGAGTTACGTTAAAATTTCCAGCTGTAAATCGGTTATATGAGAAAATTCTATACCTTAGATTGTCAATAGGCTATATATAAATTCAGAGGCTGCTGACATAGTTTGCTGTAAATTGGCTATACTATTGGGTTGACATTGTTGGCTGTAACTTTGTTATATTCAACATAAGATAGAGGAATATTGTTGGTTGTAAATCGGCCATATATTCAACATGAGATAAGATTAAAATCGCTGCATGTTTATTGGGTATTTCCTGCAGGAAATAGGGTTGACATCGTTTTTTTTTTTTTTGTCTATTGGCTATACTTAACAAGATATAGAGTTGAAATTGTTCACTTTTAAGTGACAGTGTATGTCATGAGATAGGCTAACCGTTGTTAGGTGTAACTCTATATGCTATATGCAATGCCTGCTGTCTGTTAATAAGCTATATTCAATCGTTAGTTGTAAAATGACTATATTCTAAATGAGATATGGCACTTGGCATTAAGAAAAGTTTGACTAGACTTTCAATGTACTACGGAATACCGTTAGGGCTATCGCATATGAATTTGTTGATTTTGAACGCGATGCACGAAAGTACGATGGTGATAACGCAAAATTACGATACTACGATGGTGATAACGCGATAGTACCATGATGATAGTGCGATATGATATCGTGTTTTCATCATCGTACCATCGCTTTATCGTCATCGTACTATCGCGTTATCACATCGCACTATCGCATTATCATCATCGCACTATCACCACCGTACTATCGCGTTATCACCATTGTACTATCGCGTTATCGTCATCGTACTTTCGCGTTATCGCCATCGTACTATCGAGCATCGCGTTTAAAATCAACAAATTCATAGGCGATGGCTCTAAGATTATTCCGTAATCTACCGGTGTGATACCATCAATAAATGCAAACAATTCCTAGAACTTTGCATTAGATAAACGTTAGAGCTTGCTTCATCAACGATGAGATTCGGAATATAGAAATCAATCGAGCTCGCTATGTAACGAGCAATTAATGTTGTAATGAGTTAACAGCACTTTACTCTTTACCAAACGACAAAATTTTGGACTTTTCCAAAGCATCTGCAGACGGCAAATTAAATGTGGCTAAAATTGTTGGATTTCTCTTTAAAAGTGTTAACTCTTTACCAAACTACAACCTTTTAGAATAGTCCAATTAGAAAGCATTTGCAGAAAATTTTAAGACAATAATTCACGCTTCTAGGGCAGGAAAACTCTCTCTATTTGCTAAATCAGTGACAATATCAGTCTGAAATTATGTCCTTGACGTATTGTTTCGGCTACGGTCAACCCACAGCACAGGTGATTCAGACAAAACTGTACATGTTCTACAACTTTCCATGGTGCAGAAAACACGTTGAAAGACCAGAGCATTGCATGAGATTCTCCTTTTTCAAAGACATAAGAAACATTAGTACAAAGACTGACAAGATGCCCTGTTTTTCAATTGTTTTTGAGCCGATACTTTCGGAACCGGAAGACCAACACAACATTTTCTCGTCAGAACCATCGGCTCTGAATATGAAGTTTCTTACCCGTGATTAGATGAACTTTATAGCTTCATCAACGTTGAGATTCGAAAATCTGAAATCAATCGAGCTCGTTATGTAACTAGCAATTGATGTTAGAATGAGTTGACAACACTTAACACTGTATCAAATAACAAAATTTTTAACTTGTCCAAATCCAAACCGATTGCAGTCGACAAATTTTGAATAGTGCTCAAACTGTGGAATTTCTTCTTGAAAGTGTAGAAAGCATTGTGTGTAAGGGAGAAAATACCAGTGTCCAGCGTTGTCTCGTTTTCTCTAGATTTTTTTCACAGGCCTTCCTCCCAGGTATGGTTAAACTGGAGACTATTTTGTAACGGGTTAACTAACACATTGCCCCTTGCAAAAGATTTTTAAAGTGTCTTGAAGCAGCCCGCTTTTGAAAACACTGTGACAAGATAAAATGACTGTAACGAGCAATTTATACTCTTGTTAATACGTCCTCACATGTCTTCATACATCGTATTCTTTATTTATGCCAAATATCCGTATTTAGCCCTTTACCAGACGACAAAAAATTGGCTCATCCAAACTGAAAGCATTTGCAGACGACAATTTCATTATAGCTGAAAATGTTGATTGCTCTTTGAAAGGGTAGAAATCATGCTCTTTGAAAGTGTATAACACATTGTTGGAAATAAAGAAAATGCTGGTCACCAGGCGACAAAAAACTAGATTTATCCTAATTGAAAGCATTTCCAGGCAAAGACTTTTTGTGGCTGAAATAATGGGATTGCTCTCTCAAAGGGTTGGAAACATTGTATAAAAATGGAGAAAATGCTGGTTACCAGCATTTTCTCCTTTTCCAACAATGTTTTCAAAAGCTGTTTTATTTTCACAAGTTCGTTAAAATACAGGATTTTCAGGTAAAGCGTTAACATTAATATTCTCGATGTCGTCTGCTGCAAACTTGTTTCATCTGGACGTAACGAGTTAATCGATAAGACATTTGTCATCTGAGCGTCAACTGATTATAATTAGACTGTAATGTCAAACGAAACAGCAGGAAGCCCTGCAGTGTCTCTATTCACCAACCGTTCTTACTTTCATTCTGGGTCCAATTCTAGATTTAAAAAGTAACACATCTTCTGATTGGCTAAACAATTTGGTTAAAGATACATCTATACTCGTTTTCAGGCAGTTTTCAGCAAGTTTTTAACCCATTTTATCACCATTTTTGTGGTATTTGTCGAAGACAATACCACTATGAGTTCAATATTGAATTTTGAAGACCATGTATCGTCAGAGCTCCAGATAAGAGGGAGTGATGGTATTCTAAATCCATTATTTCTTTTTGAAACCCTATGTTGTGGGTACTCATTGGAATTGTTTCGATGAGACAGTTCTAATGAATACCCACAACATAGGGTTTAGTGGAGAATTATTAACAATTTCAATTTTAAAACCAAAATCACTCCCTCTATCTGGAGCTCTGTATCGTATTTTGTGCAAAGCCGAAGGAAATAAACCCAATTAAACTCAATTTTTCTCAGATAAATGAGTTTTTCGGTAGCACTCAGATATGTAACTGGAAATGGCATGTTAAAATACACTGGGTGAGGCCATCGACCGTGAAAGTATTAATTTTTGATTGAAAATAGCTTCACTCGCCCATATCTTTCTATTGGTGCAATGATATATACAAAATTTGTTTACTGATCGCTTGGTCCTGGGCTTTTTCGTTCCAAAACCAGTTCGTCCCATAGCTTGTTCGTCCCATGATTGTGCACTACTCCATTTGATTGGACATGAATATTTATATATCGAAATAATTGATTTTAATGTTGGGAATTAAATGTTAACGGCCAAAGATATTTCAAAATCATAGTTTTCAGATACAAACTTAATTTCATTTGATATATTTACATGGTTTCTCTCTCTATCCATCATGCATCCTATTGTCAAGGGACGTTACTCCTGACTCCTCCTAATGATCAATGGGAGACCACCAATACACAAATAATCCTAACTTTGTCGTGAGTACATTCCCTTTAACGAAAAAATTATTTATTTGCTTCGTAGGTTGACTTTCAAGCCAATATTTGAATAATAGTTCTCCTTTTCTTTCAAATTATTAATTCCACACAATAGTTTCCTTGATAAATACCACTTCAGTGTTCTCAACGCTTTGATTTTGAACTACATTTTTGTGGTATTTGTCGAAGACAATACCACTATGAGTTCAATATTGAATTTTGAAGACCATTATCGTATTTTGTGCAAAGCCGAAGGAAATAAACCCAATTAAACTCAATTTTTTCTCAGACAAATGAGTTTTTCGGTAGCACTCAGATATGTAATTGGAAATGGCATGTTAAAATACACTGGGTGAGGCCATCGATCGTGGAAATACTAATTTTTGATTGAAAATCGCTTCACTCGCTCATAGCAACATAAGATAAGGTTTACTTTATAATATTTTTTGTTGGCTGTACATTGGCTAAATTCGACATGGGATAGAAATAACATAGATTACTGTTAATTGCCTTAATTCAACATAAGATAGATATGGTGGCATATTTCTGCCACGAGATACGAGATAGCTATCATGATAATTTTACAAAACTATCGCGATAAATTAAAGTTTCCTGGAAATTTTATCGAGATAGTGAAAAGTTTCCTGAAAAAAATATCACGATAAACTTAATATTTTAACGCAAAATTTCTCAATCGTGCACGAAGCTGACATGCAAGATAGAATTATCGTGATAGTTCAACCTGTTTCTCGATAACTATAAATAGAAAATTTATCATTTGGATGAACTCGGTAGTTTTTGATTTCACAAGATTGCAGTAAGTAAAAGTTCGAATAATTAATAATTGTAGCTTAATTGGTAAATTTTGACAAGACGCGAAATGAACAGAAGTCTGTAAAATCACATAGACGACTCGAAATGCCTCCATCGATCGTGGAAATACTAATTTTTGATTGAAAATCGCTTCACTCGCTCATAGCCTTCTATTGGCGCAATGATATACAAAGTTTGTCTACTGATCGCTTGGTCCTGGGCTTTTTCGTTCCAAAAACAGTTTGTCCCATGGCTTGTTCGTCCCATGATTGCACGCTACTCCATTTGATTGGGAATGAATATTTATAGATCGAAATACACGTACATGTAATTGATTGTAATGTTGGGAATTAAATGTTAACGGCCAAAGATATTTCAAAATCATAGTTTTCAGGTACAAACTCAATTTTATTCGATATATTCACATAGTTTCTCTCTCTATCCATCATGCATCCTACTGTCAAGGGACGTTACTCCTGACTCCTCCTTATGATCAAAGGGAGACCACCAATACACAAATAATCCTAACTTTGTCATGAGTACTCTCCCTTCAACCAAAAAGCTATTCATTTGCTTCGTAGGTTGACTTTCAAGCCAATATTTTAATAGTATTTCTCTTTTTCTTTCAAATTATTAATTCCACACAATGGCTTCATGCTTTAGTGGCCTTCAAAGCAATGGCTGTTGTCGTTTCCGATTTTAAAGATACGCCCATACTCGTTTTCAGTCAGTTTTTGACCCATTTTATCCTTATTTTATGATACTATAACCATTCTTGTGTCTTCATGCCAAGTGTTGCCCCTGATGGCTGCAATATTGCGCAGATTACGACAGATAGAAAATGCAATTCATGTTTTGGTGGCCTTCAAAACAATGGTTGTTTGCGGTTTTAAAGATTTACGTACCTATGTTTGCACAGCTGACCAACATCTGAACAATTATACAGACTTTTAAAGTTTCAACTGCGTCATTTCTTCCTGACTGTAGAGATGTATCTATAAATGAGGACAAATCCCCTGGGTTTTCATTCCCTTATACATATATATTGGTAATTTACTTATGTTTCCACAGATGGGCCAATGTGCACACTTTCAAGTTTTAATAGCGTGTTTTCTCTCTAGCTGTAAGGATGTATTTTTAAACCATTCAGAAATTGTGTTACAATGAAATGTCAAACATTCTTGAGAACAAGACTACCGGCAAAAATGTTCTTTAGAATGGTTGGTGAAAATGGTCCCTTGTTGTCTGAATAATAATTAGTCCGCCTTCAACAATATTTTACTCAAATCACGGCTATGACTCAGAATTTTTCATGTCTTTCCCGTGTTTCAATAGTGCTAGACTGAGACTTTGCAGTGACTTGTCCATAGACACTCCCATGCATTAAGTGTAGCTGGCCGCAATAGATCTCAGTATATTTGGATACCAAAACTAAGGCATGAACCAATTTACAAAACAATTTTGTGTATTTACAACCCTATAGAAGACTGCGTTTGAAATTATTGCTGGGAAAGGAGAAAATGCTGGTAACCAGCACTTTCTATTTTTCCCGCAATATGTTTTACTCTTTCAGAGACTATTCCCATCGTTTGATAGGTTGACTGTATAGAATTTGCACCATTATCAACATTATGTAAGTTATATCGCGACGGCCAGTGCAAGTATCTCTGTTTTTCTAGAGCTCCTGTTACGGGTAAATGTATTTCACATATTTTTCCCGAGCCACTGATTGCTTTCCCACGTAACAATCGTCGAAACAATCATCAGTGGTGAGAGAGAAATAAATCCTGTCGCAATGACGATTCTCGGAAAGAAAGTGACCGAGCTAGGGATTCGAACCATCTACCCATTGTTCTCAAGTCCTGTGGGCTACCGACTACGCAACCGGCGCTCGGCCCAATTATATGAACCATATTTATATATGAGCCAAGCTCTGTGCAAAGGGGGCTTAATGCTTCTGCGAAAATTATCGACCCAGGTCAGCCTGCGCAGTCCGCGCAGGCTGACCTGAGCCAAAACTTTTCGCTATTGGTCAATTTTCTGTATGTAAAATGACCAGTTTACCTTATGATTAAATAGGATTTAAAAAGAAGTGGATCTTATGGATCCCTAGGTATGTGATGGCTTGCTTGGTACATGGATCATGGAGATGCATTAAGCCCCTTATTGTCAGTGCATGGCTCAATTATGTAGTCTGCGAATTCTTTCAATAATAACGCGGTTATTATTATTATTATTATCATCATTATTATTATTGTTGTTGTTGTTGTCGTCTGGAAAAGAACGCCAGTTTCATCATGACCTGAATTGTTAAAATGATATCATCACCAATACTTCAATCCCTCAATGGTCGACTTGATAAAACGCATTAATTGGCAAATAACTATGACAACCATTAAGGAGAACTTTATTAAAATCCCTGGACCCGATGACCAGATAAACTATTGATGATACTATGCGTATTGATTTTTCTGTGATGAACACTTTATTACATTACTTCCTTAGCCCGGTCGGGTGGCCCAGTGGTTAGCATTTCGGACTGGTGAACTGATGGTTGCGGGTTTGATACCCGATGAGGCAAACTTTCTTTCCAGCACTTTTTAGCCTCATACCTCTGGTGTATTTGAGAAAAGTAGTCAGTGACTTGGAAAGAAAGTTGTGTCAGAAATGGTTTGAGAAAGCCAGGAAACACATGCACAGGTGGACTGACCGTTGTGATATGACTTAAAGCTGTTAAAAACAACGTTAAACTCCTATACAATCAATCAAATTTCTTGAAACGCATTTGCTTGCTTGACTGATTAATTGTGTGGTGTTTAACACCATTTCAACATAATTTCAGATACTAGTAAATTATGGCGGTCAATGCACCTATCCATGCTTTCCTGGAATTTCTTTTACCAGTACTCAGCACAATATTCTTCAAAATCTACTGGCTCCTTTCCCACATTACCATCGTCGAAATAATGATCAGCCGAGAGAGAGGAATGAGTCATGTCGCAATAACTATCATTAATCCTCGGAAAGAAATTGGCAGAGATGGTGAGACGTACCCGAGACCCTGCGTTCTCAAGTTCTGTACGCTACCCGACTGCGCTGAAGTGGCTCGACTCAAACACAAAACCTGTAATATTGATAACAAACATGTTTTAAGATACAAGCCATGCTCTGGCATAAGGGGGTTTAATGCATTTCTGTGATGCATTTTACCAAGAAAGTCATCACATAATTATGGATCCATAAACTGAAGGTTGAATGGTCCTTTGACATACAAAAAGAAACAACAACAGCAAAAATTATCGATTCATTTCAGCCTGCGCAGACTGCGCAGGCTGATATGAGTCGATACTTTTTAAAGATGCATTAAGCACCCTTTTCAAAGAACGTGGCCTATATACAAAGTACATTTGCAAAGCATGTGAAAATGTTTTCGTTTAATACATACTTAATGGACAATAGCAAGTAACTGATAAAACATCGTTTACCTTACAATAGTTAACCATCAGGCTGCTAAGAGCGACTCAATCGCCTTTTGCGGACAATGTAGATCAAGATCAGACTGCACAGAACGTACAATCTGATCATGGATCTACACTGTCCGATAAGGAGATTTTTTTGACAAAAAAAAATAAGTTTGAAATAGCAACAATCGGGTTTGAACTATCGGCTTGAAAGTTTCATTTGCCTTATTTAGCAGGTTAAGGATTAACCTGAAGGCTGCTTAGCGCGACCCACTGACCCTTTTGCGGACAGTGTAGATCAAAATCAGACTGCACAGAACGTGCAGTCTGATCTTGGATCTATACTGTCCGATAAGGAGATATTATTCCCCAAAACATAGCTTTGAAACAGCAACTTGGGTTTTTACTATCCACTTGAAAATTTTCTTTGAGTTAATTAGCAGGATAAAAGTTAATAAAATGTTTCGAAAGGACTCTGGTATCGTCTAATTAACACTCTCTTGTAAGCAGATAATGTCAGTTGCACTAGCATTGAATAGAGTCATTACCGAGAGTAACTAATAATGTTTCTAATGGCATTTAACATGGACATTTATGAAGAATCTATTATCTGAAATCTACAACCTGAATTAATTTTCACAGTGTATGAAATCTTTAATCGCTTTCATTGCTGTATACGACATACACGTACATATATAGCTTTGAGGGCGCCATAGACCAGACTTGGACTGCACAGTACGTAAAGTCCTATCTTGAAAGCTTAATCATCCGTCTCCTGACTTCGAACTTTTGACAAAACCGCAATTTCGTTGCATTCATTTTTCTCTCCCTCTCTAAGAACCAAAAACGTTAACGTCAGACATAATGGTAACTTGTTTGAAGACAAAAATATCGAGTTCATTTTTTAGGGTAGTTTACATACAGGCCATGTTCCGTGAAAAGGGGGTATAATGCACCTTTGTAATGCATTATACCAAGCAAGTCATTGTATAATATGGGTCTACTTAGTCCAAAAAAGGCTGAATTGAGATAGAATAGTCCTTTGATATGCAGAAAAAATATAAACAACAAAATGTTTCGACCCATATTTAAGCCTGTGCGGCCTTACGATAAGGGTCAAAACTTTTTGCATATGAATTGAGGCAAATTTTCACAGAGTATGGCTGGTATTATCAATTTCCTCAGTATAGGCCCAATAATGGTCACACGATAACAATTCTGTGTATGAAATAGATAAATTTCATTCATACCATGTATAAAAAATGGCGTTTATTACAAGTCTGACGATCAATACTGTTGACCAAAGTTCCTGTCACGGCAATAACAATGAATTTCAAAATTAGAAATAATGTCTGACCTCTTGCCACACCGTTTAATTCTTCATTTCCATGACTGATGAAAGTCATTGTGACAATCAATTCTTTCACGTCCATTATCGTCCGAGAAAACTTAGCGCACACAAAAAATGAACCAGTGCTCACGCTCGACGGTAGCTGCTTCTAGAAATAGATTGACGTTCTGTGAAAATTTCAAGTCGAAAAAGGGGCATGACTGATGGTTACCTGCGCAGGATATTAGAACATGTCAAAGTTTTTGCATGACGAATTACGGTGAAAAAGGGGAATAATTGTGTCAAAGGTATTTTGATGAATACCTACCCTCGTTGCATGGGTTCCTCTTTCGATAGTTAACTAGTCCGTGTTTAAAGTAAAGATCTTCAAAAATGACAGATCATAAAGTGTCAGTTTTTGCAAGACGAATTCCAAGGCAAAAAAAAGGCAAATAACTGTGTCACAAATATTTAGATGATAACCTGCTCTTGTTGCATAGGTTTTCATTTTCATTATTAACAACTAGTCCGACGCGGCCGAGTTTGAAGTAAATTTCTTCAGTAATGAGAGAGATATTATAAAATCACGGTCCAAGTTTTTGCTCGACAACGCAGACAACGACGACCTCGACGTTTTCTTCGAAAAGTGTTTGAGAGTTTATCACATAACTTCCATTGTTTTCAATGTAATACAGCCAGTGCGAATTTTCTCGTCTTACACATGTGATATAAAAAAATAGTCACGTATTTGGTCCAGTCTGTAATTATACACCTCATTTCTAAAACATTGTTGACCTGTGTGAAATTAACGGTCAAAATCGGTAATCATAATAAAGTTGCGAATTTAATCACTTTTGGCTTCAAAACAAAATCAATCTATGCAAGATTCTAAGGAACTATTTTTCGTTCGTAATGTAACTGTCAAGGAAGCAAATAGGCTTTATGTGAAATTTCAGATACACATTGTACATGTCCGCCTGTGTTTTAAAACATTATGGACTATAATTCTTGTTATACAGTTATGTGATGAAAAAGAATCTGACATTCGTTGGCTTTTGAGATAAAAATTTACAAAACTCGTCCACAAAAAATGTTATTAAGCTCGCCAAGGCTAGCTTAATAACTTTTTTTGTAGAATCGTTCAATAAAATTTTATCTCAAACACCAACTCATGCTAGATCTTATATATCAGTTACACTGAGGAAAATTAATATACCACTCTTACAATGTTTAAGAGCCTTCCTTCGTGAAGTTCGTTAAACACTAGAAAGTTCAGTATTCCGTTAATTCATAAAGGTGGGTTTTGACATGAAAACAAACTAACACCATCAACAAAAACAAAAACGACAACAACAATAGAATAATACCGTTTTATTAATTTTCTATATTTACACATATCTAGACATACTCGTTTTTAAAACATACAAAATGATAAATTGGTTGAATGCATGGACAATAGTAGACATGATTTTTTTGTTTCCCATCCACGTTGCATGTTAAAAACTTACGGAAAATGAGTTCTGGGCTATTTGTCCTTTTGCCACCATATTTCCACATGTTTTTGCATGAATCATGAAAAACTTTATCTCAACTGTATTTTATATTTTGTCAAAAAAAAATCCAAACTCTGTTTATGTTCATTACGTATGAACCATGCTCTGTGAAAAAAGGGGTTAAATGCATCTACAAAAAGTATCGACTCCGATCAGCCTGCACAGTCCATGCAAGCTGACCTGGTTCAAAAGGTTTTACTTTTGATAAATTTTCAGCATGTCAAAGGCCCATTCTACCTCAACATTCATCTGGTCATCAGACAAAACGGATTTTATGGATCCATAATTATGTGCTGATTTGCTTGGTATAATGCAACACGGAGATGCATTTTACCCCTTTTGCCAGAGCATGTTTCCTGTGTCTTAGTTCTGTCTTTAGGAAGTCTGATGGTTTAAATCTCTGAACCATTCACACCATGATAAAATTCTATACTCATCATTATTTGTCAGCATTTCCATATGATACATAAAACATGGATCGTATGATTTGTCTGTTTTTAATTCTTTCTCTACCAACTCAAGTAATTTAACATTTTTTGAGGTCATAAAGCAGTTTTCGACTGCCATTTAAGATAAATAAGTTTATCATCTTTCATCAGGTAGCAGATGCTGTAGATTCTAGATCAGACTGCACGTTTTGTGCAGTCTGATCTTGATCTACGCCATCTGCAAAACCTACGGTCGTCATTGGTAGTGAAAGATTTAAAAGGTTAGAAAACATAGAGAACAAACGAGAAGATGCTGCTTACTTAGCATATTCTCTTTTCTCTACAATGTTTCCAACAGCACTCTTTCATTGGATTATAAAATTATCATCCTGATGATCATCTAGTCACAGTTTAGTTAGTGCTGAGATGGCTAAAACACTGTTACATTAATAAATATTTATAATTAACTGCTTTGGAAAAATTTCTTTTTAAAACCTTTCCCACACCATCCATAGTTTGAATGAACCAGGGTAAGACAGCTTTTGAAAACAATTTGGTTTCGTTTGGTTTGTATTGAGATTAACGCCATTTTAACAGCTAAGGTCATATCATGGCAGTCAGTGATGCACACATGTGTTTCCTGGCTTTCTCACACCAGTACTGACATAACTTTCTTTCCAAAACCACTGACTACTTTTCTCACATGCATCAGAGGTGAGAGGCAAAATACTCCGCCAAGAAAGTTCGCCGCAACCGGGAAAAACAATTTTTTGAAACGGCGAAAATGCTGGTAACCAGCATTTGCAGGTGACAACTTAAAGGTATCTTAAATTATTGACCCTCACTTTGAAAGTGTAAAAAACATTGTGGGAAAAGAAGAAAATGCTGGTTACCAGCATTTTCTTCTTTTCCCACAATGTTTTCATAAGCCTTCCTCCTAAACATCGTTCATGCTGGTTATCAGCAATTTCTTCTTTTCCCACAATGTTTTCATTAAAACCCAGGATTGTTTGGTAAGGGGTTTAAGGTTAATAAATGAGTGCTGTTTTCCATGTCTATAATGATGAGATGAGAGGCTGTGTGATGTGACCTTGTCCTGTGACCGTGACCTTGTCCTATGACCTTGTGTATTTGCCCCAAATGTGCAGCATGAAGACAGCAGCAATAAAAATCAAGCTCATGACTAGAACTGGAACTGGACCCCTGTAGAATGAAAATATAATGAATTTCAAAAAGAATCCATGTAAATCCCCCCTCGTTTTAGACCATGTTGTGTTCCCACAAGTCTTTGCGAAACTCGTGAAATCTAAAAATACCTTGAAACAACAATTCTTTGACTAATGAATTGAAAGCATATGCAAACAACAATTTCAAAGTTGGAACAAATAATCTTAAGTTCTTCACAAGGCAGATAACACTGCAGGCAAGGAAAAAAATGCTGGTTACCAGAATTTTTTCCCCTTTTCCACATTGTCTGCAAAAGTCTTCTGCTTCAGTGTCATTAAAACTCAAGATTGTTTGGAAAATGTTTAGGAAACTATACATAGCCCATTGACAAAATACTGAAATATATTTTTTCTTACTTCTGTCTTTTTTCTTTTGTGACTGTTGGCCAGCTATTGCCATACTTAATTTAATACCCATGCCCCGATAGCTCAGTCAGTAGCGTACAGGACTTGAGAACAGGGTAGCTGGTTTGAAGCCTAGCTTGGCTAATTTCTTTCTGAGGATTGATGGTAGTCATAGCGACAGTATTCATTCTTCTTCCGAACTGATCAGTTGTCATAGAGGAATGAATCCTGTAGCAAAAAGTTTACCAAGATGGGAATTCAAGACCCCTGGTCTGGAGTCCTGTGCCTCACAACTGCCCAGCCAGGCTCCCCAAGTTATTTTTGATTGAAAACACCCACACACATGAAACAAAGTTATGCTACTTACACTTTAATCCCAGGAGAATCTTCTGTATAAAATCTCCACATTCCAGCACTACCACCACCTGGCTTGGGTCTGGTTCCAGCCCCTGAGGCTGATGTGGTTTTTCTGCAATTCAAAATTAGTAACTCAAGAAACAAAATGGCAGAGGACTATAGACAAATTTAAAAGTATTCTTGTAAAGGATGGATAATCAACATGAGTTTATTTGTACAGGAGTTTAACGTCATTTTAACAGCTTAGGTTATATCACGGTAGTCAGTGCACCTATGCATGTGTTTCCTGTCTTTCTCACACCAGTACTGACTCAACCTTTGTACAAGTCACTGAGTACTTTTCTGATATGCATCAGAGGTGAGAGGCAAAAATTGCTGGAAAGAAAGTTTGCCTCAATCGGGTATCAAACCCCTAACCACCAGGTCATTCATGAGTCAGATACGCTAGCCACGGAGCTACTCAGCCAGGCAAACGTCAGTTTAAGTTTAATTTTTTACGACCAAATCCTTTATTTAAAAGACCCATAGGAAAAGCCTTCTAAAAAACATTGTTGAAAAAGGAGAAAATGCTGGTCACCAGCATTTTCTCCTTTTCCAACAATATTTTCTACCCTTTTCAAGACAAATTTCAACATCTGATTGACATTCTAATTGTTGTCTGCACATGCTTTCAATTTCAAGAGGTATAAAGTTTTGTCATCTGGTACAGAATTAACCCTTTATTTAAAATGCTGAACCTAACCATTTGCTTTTGTAGACAGTATAGTTCAAGATCAGACTGGACAGAATCTTGGATCTACACTGTCCACTACTTTGTCAGGTATTCTTTTCTTTTGCCAGGTATTCTTGGCTTATAATTACAATATCTGCATGTATTGGACTGTATTAATAATATTCATATCATAATTGATCTAACACTATTTAGTGATCTATTTCAGAAACTGAAAACAAGAGGAATGAAAATTTGAACTCTTTATCACACAATCTCTTTTTTAAAGAATGTGGAAAAAAATGGTTTGAGAGAACATTGCTGATTAACAGCATTTTCTTTTCTCACAATGGATTTTCACCTACCATCTGTCATTTGAACCTCTTTCTGTTTGTCGTCTGAAAATGCTTTCAGTTTGGACCAGTCAAAAATTTTAATGGTTGGTAAAGGGTAGCTAAAAAAATATGGTACCTTTGTCTAGTTGTTGCACTGCCTGATCTTGGACTTACTGATTTTGAGGATGAAGGGGACCTCCCTGCTCCCACTGATGTTGAACTTGCTGGTGCTGGCTGTAATAATATAGAAATAGAATTTAGGCATGCTAATGGCAGCATGATATGCATTAACTTTGTGGACAGTCAATGATGGTTCAAGATCAGACCGGACTGAACAATACATGTATAGATCAGTAATAACTATTGCAGATGGAAGTTAAATGTGGCTCCATTGATAGGATTTGCCTTTGAAAATAAAAAAGAATTTTTTTTTTTTTTTTTTTTTTTTGGGGGGGGGGGGGAGGGGGGGGATTGGGGAGAAAATATTGCTTAATACCACCAATTTCTTCCTTTCTCACAATGTTTTCACAAGTCTTCTTCCACAGGGCCATTTAAACGTGAGAGAGGAAAGAATGGTGAAGGTTTAATAGTCAAAAATAAAATAACTCTTCACTACACAACAATATTTTGACTAGTTCAAAGCATTTGCAGACAAAAAAAAATGAGCCACGCTCAGGTAAAAGGAGGCTTAATGCATTTCCATGATCCATGGTACCAAACAAGCCATCACATACCTAGGGATCCATAAGATCCACTTGTTTTTAACAACAAACTTAATCATGAGATAGACTGGTCCTTGGGCATACAGAAAATTGACCAATAGCGAAAAGTTTCGGCCCAGGTCAGCCTGCACAGACTGCGCAGGCTGACCTGGGTCAATACTTTTCGCAGATGCATTAAACCCCCTTTTCACAGAGCACAGCTCAAATATATGCTATTCAAAAACTAAAACTTTCATTGGAAGGATATAGAAAACATTGTACTGAAGGAAAAGGAGAAAATGCTGGCATTTTCTCATTTTCCCACAATGTTTTCAAAATCTTTCTTCTTCGGGGTTGTTAAAAACTGAGGCTTGTTAGGTACAAGGTTAATAATGTCTTTAATGATTTTTAATACAACTCAATACTGGTTCACTATCAGGGATGTAAGCAAGCAGTCCAAGTTTCAAGCAACTCCACTCCAAATATGGACTTACTCCTGTAATTTAACAAGAAATATATCAGAACAAAACAGCTAGAAACCTGGCAGAAACCTAGTCTCAATCTTGTGACGTTCAATAATGAGACTACGGTACTTCTTTTCGTATTTGGACATTTTTTGTGCACCAAACCATCCCAAGCCCATCATGAATTTTTCGGTAGATAATAAATAGCGCTGTACAGACTTTCTGTTTCACTGGTTTAATCTGTATTGCAGCGAAATGCAATTAACTTTTGGTAACAAACATGACCAAAGAAAAATTATAAAACCTTTTATTACCTAAAGTGCCTGTAGAGTCATTTTAAAAAATGTTAATCTCAAAAAAAAAGTGAAGAAATTCATTGTGTGTGGCGACCATTTCGTGTCTATTTTCAGGAATATAAGCACCTCGAGTGAAATAAACTGTTTTTTCCTACCTTTAGGACCATTGAATACGCAAGCAAAAGGTATGCTCAAATCCTAGTTCTGTGCTCTATTTGTTAAATTATTAGTTTTCAAGCTTTTGCATAAAATCTGTGCGAAAATTTCAACTGTTCTTTTCATGATCCTCTCTGTATCCAGAGGTGTCAGACCAGTCAAAAATTAAAATCACCTTTGGGTACAGTTATCTGTACTAGACAGAAACCATGACAAAACCTTTCTGGACTTCTAATTTCCTTTTATAACCTCACCACATACTGACCAATATGAACATCTTGCAGCAGACCCTTTGTGAAAATATTGTAGCAAAAGAACTAGTTTTAACCCTTTACCAAACAATCCCAGGTTTTAACAACCCTAAAAAATATCTTTTAAATGGTAAACAGCATTTTCTCCTTTTCCCACGATGTTTTCTACCCTTCCAAAGAGCAATTTCAGTTTTTGAGACACATTTGTTGTCTGCGGATGCTTTCAATTAGGACAAGTGTAACATTTTGGTAAAGAGTTAATTTGACGACCTCTGAAAAACATCTCTCAAAAATCATCTGTACATTCTGCTGTTCTTATTTCATACATGGGTTGTTTAATATATCCCATGTAACAGACAATCCTCTTCCTTGTTTCACACAATGACATTAGTCTCAATAATGAGACGCTACGGTGATTTTTTTCATATTTGGACATTTATTGTATGTACACCGTACCGTCTCAAGTCCATCGTAAATCTTCCAGTAGCAAAGATAGAGCGCTATACTGACTTTCTGTTTCGTCGGTTTCATCTGTATTGCAGCGAAATGCAATTAACTTTTTGTAACAAACATGACTAAAGACAAAATTAATAAACCCTTCATTACATAAAGAGCTCGTAGAAGTTGTTTATAACATGTAAATCTTGGAAAAATCACTGACAAAATTTATCGTGCGTGGCGGCCATTTTGTGTGTTTTTGGGAACGTAAACAACTCGAGTAACAGATGAAATGCATGGTTTTCTCTTATGTTCAGCGTTTAAATTGAAAATATTTGTATTCCAAACGAAAGGTTATTAAATACGCAAGCAACAGGTATGTTTAAATCCTATTTTTGTGCTGTATTTGCAAAATTATAAGAGTTCAAACTTGCACACAAAATCTGTGCGGAGCTTTCAACTGATTTTGTCTTGATCGTGTATATACGATCCCTGGGGACAGTTATGACATATGGTATCAAAGAATTTTGGTTATCTTTCATTATATAGCAGCTAATTGACGGTGTCTGATATATTTATACAGGGTATGACACTTTCAAAAGGTTATCAAATAGTTATGAGTTAAACATAAATACAAAATAAAACTTAGATTATAAACGACTGTAAGCTTGAAGTTATGAAAAAAAATACTGAACTGTAAGGCTATTTGTGTTTACAAACGACCCGGCATTTCAAATATCATTCAGAGACAGATTTAAGGTAAAGTTCTTCAAGGTGAATGGTTTAAAACAGAAAATCACTTGTCTCAAGTTGAATAAACATCGCTAAACCAATATTAACAATGAACTGCGAAGAGAATAATCGACTTACCATGATGGTTCAGTTTCTTCAAATAAATACGTGGACACGTTAAAATTTAATGCTGGTTCTCGGACTGTCAGTGGGGAGGATGCTGGGACACAACGTTCTATTTATAGATTTCACGTGGCAATTTGTTTACTGGTGATAAAAATACGTTCACAGTATTCTCTTCATCCATTGAAAAATCTAGGCAGCATGAAATAATAGATTAATAAAACAAAAATTATTCTCTGAAATAAAAAAGAAGAAGACAGGTATGCGTGGAACCAACGCGACAGGTACTCATTTTGACCTTTTCAATTTACCAATGAAATAGCTCGTCATCGAATCTCGGTAGAGTCAATTGACCAATCAAAATTCTTCTTACACGCTGTGCCTTAACAACAATATAAATATGGCTACCTTTGAAAGAATGTTATCTCAATTAGATCTGAACAGTTCCAATATATGAAATCATCAGACCACAGCAGTCTTATGTGAACGCAAAGTTGAGTCTTCAAGACGGCGTCCAAGCGATCTGTGAAGTCTGCTGACTCGCGAGAGTCAAAGAAGGTAGGCAGTTTCACACTGAGCTGAAATGAAGGGCAGCTTTGATGGTATTTTTGAGATTGCTCCTCCGTTCCTTTTCGATGCAGCCTGTCCTTACCAACATTGGAAATTCAAAAACCTTTTTGGGTTATTTTTAAGCTAGTTGTATCTGTTACCAGCTTGTCAGCAATCAAAATGGACGAGGATCAATGACTGAATTAATCACTTTCCGGGGTCTTAGAGAGCTTATGAAAAATCTACCTTCAGTTTGAAGGTCTGCTCCGATGCTATTTTTGTTACTGGTCTTCGCCAGACCTTCAGAGCAACGTTCATTAAAAGTATCTGGAATTAATACAATTTTACCCGCATCTTTTCGAACGTCTCTATGCGACAAAACTTCCAATGACAGCTAATAAAATGGGCATGGATCGTTAGATAAATGATTTATCTGTACAAAAAAACTTACGTTTGTTAATATCTAAATCTTACCTTCGTGCAATTCCGTACTTTTCAACGTAAATAACCGTTGACCTACTTCACCAGAAATCAAAACATGGTGATAGCATCAATGCGCATGTCTTGGCAGAAATCGCAGTATCTCTGACACGCTACAGGATGGTTTAGTTGCGAATTTCGCTGTTGACAAAGGCCTTTGTGCGAAAACGTTTGTTAGGGTTAGAGAACCAGACTGTACAAAATTCGAATTCCATTAAGTGCGCATGTCTGCTTAACGGAAGTCGCCATGTAAGTTGTTTACAAATTTCACTGGATTTATTTACGTTGGGAAAAAAAGTAAATTTCCATTGATTTAATTGGTATTTTGCAGCACAGCTTGTGTGATAATAAAGATTAATCATTTATCTAACAATCCATGCCCATTTTATTAGCTGTCATTGGAAATTTTGTCGCATAGAGCCGTTTGAAAAGATGCCGGTAAAATCGTGTTCATTCCAGATACTTTTAAAGAAGGCTGCTGCGGGAGTCTAGCGGAGAAACAATCACAAAAATAACATTGGAGCTAGACCCCGAATTGGGAGTAATGAAAATCAGGGTCCACTGAATGCAAGCTTGAAAAATCAGGGGTCTAAGCCCATATGTAAGGGGTCCTTATTATATTGTCAGATTTGATTGCTCAGACATGATTTTTCCATGTCTGCAAACCACTTTTGTGTACTAGGAAGAAATGTGAAAAATCCAAATTTATATGCAGGTTGGACTGATTTGCTACTTCGTTTTTTCTGAAGAGCTTTCTGTAACCAAGTGTGCCATAACAGCTGTGTGGTTAGACACTAATGTCATAAAATCGAAGATAAATAATGTAAAAAGTCTTAATTCAAGAAAATAATGGCTTCATCTGTCTTGAGTGACTGATGATTGTGCCAGTGCACTTTATTCTAGACAGCTGTTCAGAGTAAACAGGAAGGACCGGCGATCACAAATTAAGGATGTCCTGAATATCAAAGAAACTGCGACTGCATTATGTTGACTGCAGTGCAGTACAGAAAATTTTTAAAGAAGTGGAGATCAGCGAGAGAATTATTGTTTCATTCAAGCCTTTTTATGCAGATTTTGAATTAACTTTAATGCATCTGTTGGGCGCATGCTGCTGAAAAATGTACTTACAGTCTGATATTTAGGTGTATATGGATGCATAAATCTGTCCTGTAAAACCCTGTCAACACTACCCAGAAAAAAAGTTAAACTATATTTTGTAAAGGGTTAAACCAGCATCAAGGTACATTGTACAGTATTTGAATAAAAGTGGGCCTTTTCTTATTGTAATTTTTGGGGGGCTATTAATACTGTTTATCATTTTTTCATGACAGAAAATTAATGTTTATGTGACTTGATAATGCTTTCGAGGTGGTTAGATGTGGCTTGGATAGATCTAATTCTTCTGTTCTATGCCACCACTATTATATTTAAACCATAGCATGCATCAGAATGTTCATGCATAGGAAGGTAGTGCATAGTTTCGTGGTAGTTGCATTCCTATAAGAAAAACGACAACATATCCACTAAGGATGGTTATTAAAACTTGGGATTATTTGGTAAAAAGTTAGACTATAGTTTTAATGAATACAATAACTGAAATGTTGTTCATCAAGATGTTTTACATCAAAATTCTGTAAAATTCTAGAAAACTAACATGAATGTATGTTATAAAGTTGCCTAAAAGAAAAACTGTTTGTATAAACAATTTCTCCTTTAGTTTTGGAAATTTTTGGTGCCAGATGAAAAGAAGTCTCTATATGTGCTTATGTGTTAACCCATTACCACACAGTCTTTACTTTTAAGGAACTTGTAAAAGAAGACTTGAAAACATTGTGGGAAAAGGAGAAAATGATAGTTATCAGCATTTTCTTCTTTTCCTACAATGTTTTCAAAAGACAATAGCTACCTCCTTCTTTTCAAAAGAAAAAAGTTACTTCCTTTTCCCACAGTGTTTTTAAAAGACAATAGCTACCATTTGAGCCAGATATAATTTATCATCTGCAAGTGCATTGGGTTTGGACACGTCTGAAATTTTGACATGTGGTAAAGACTTAATTACAATTTTGCAGGGCCAATAGATTGTAAAATTGATTTGAATTTTGAGCACAATAAGTCAGTATCTATTTATGTTGCAGAATGAAGACCATGGGGCTGATAAGTCAGACAAAGCTTCTGTACAGTCTGATGAATCCCAGGTGAGATATTCATTCTGCTTAGTCTTTCATCCACAGTAACTCAGGGCTAGTATTCACCAACCATTCATTATGACATTCTTTGTTGAACCCCTTTACCTCATGACAAAATTTTAGATTTGTTCAGCTTGAAAGCATTTGCAGTTGACAAATTATGCATAGCCAAAGTGATCGGATTCGTCTTTGATAGGGTAGAAAACACAGTGGGAACACTGGTTACCAGCATTTTCTCCTTTTCCTACAATGTTTTCAGAAGCCTTCTTCTTCAGGGTCTTTAAAAGTCAGGATTGTGTGGTAAAGGGTTAGCCTATTTACCACATGGTAAAATTTGAGACTTGTCATATAGAAGGAATTTACAGACGACACTTCAAATGTTTTTCAAATAATAGTATTTGTCCTTGAATAGGCAGAAAACATTATGGGTTAAGGAGAAAAAGCTGGTTACCAGCATTTTCTCTTTTTCCCCCAATGTATTTTTTCAAAAGTCTTCTTTGTCAGGGTCAGTATGACTTGGGATTGTGTTTTAAAGGTTAATTCTCAACTATTTTTCTTAATTTCAAAGCAAGTCAATTCTGATTGGTTTATCCAAATATTAATAATTGTGATACTAGGCCTGACAAAAAAATAGCTGTGTTTTGGGTTTCAGTCAGAGATCCTGTAGGTCGGGTGAGTAAGGATTTTATTTTTTTTTTCCCCAGAAACTTTTACATGGACCATGTACCGAAATCACGCTTGACAGATCTTTTTTTTTCAATCATAGCATTAAAAGTGTAGGGCCGGCAGCATTTTCTAGGTAGGGTCGGGAAACCCTAAATACAGATAGTTTTTTTGATAGGACCAATCTACTATAAGATTAAAATGGTGATTGACAATGGTTGGTTAATACAAGGCAGGGTTTTAATAAACAGCTGAATATTTACTTGATATCATACACAGGTATAGAGAAAAATGACCCCCTAAACTTTTTTATTGATTTACTTTGGATGCTACATTTTAATTCAATTGTATGTAAAATAATAATGACTCAAAGACCCTTTGTTCTATTCTGACATACATGTAATTACAAGCTTAAATGTTAACCAAAGAGCCTTTAAACCTTTAACCCTTTACCACATAATCAGGACTTTAAACAACCCTGCAGAAGAGGGCTTTTGAAAACATTGTGGGAAAAGGAGAAAATGCTGGTAACCAGCATTTTCTCCTTTTCCCACAATATTTTCTACCCTATCAAAGGCAAGAGTCATCTCTTGGGCTACCTTTAATTTGTGGTCTGCAAACACTTGCAATTCGGTCGAGTTCAAAATTTTGTGTTTTGGTAAAGAGTTAAAACTCGTAATGATTTGATAAAAGGGTTAACTCTTTACTAAACAACAAAATTTTGGACTAGTCCAAATTCAAAGCATTTGCAGATGACAAAATGAATATTACTCAAAAATTGAAATTCATTTTGGGAAGGATAGAATACATTGTGGGAAAAGGCTTTTCCTTCAACATTATTAAAACCCTTGATGGCATGGTATTACTGGTATCAGGCTGAGTTGTCCCCCATGTATTAACCCTTTACCTCACAATCCTGAGTTTTAACAACCCTAGGAAATAAGACTTATGAAAACATTGTGGGAAAAGGAGAAAATGCTGGTAATCAGCATTTTCTCCTTTTCCCACAATGTTTTCTAACCTTTCAAGAACAAACCCATTCATTTAGGGCACATATAAATTGTCGTCTGCAAATACTTTCAGTTTGGACTAGCCTAAAACTTTTTTGTGTGGTAAAGAGTTAAATGATTGAAAACTCTGTGTTTCAGGGTCATAGTCCAAGGTCAGGGCCGTTTGATTCTGGCAGTTCCACTCAGAAGTTGGAGGGTGTGACACAGTTTCATGCTGCAGCAGTCAATGGTGATAAAGCTGCCTTAGCAAGGCTCATTGTGGGTAAGATTTGTGGGTTTACGAGGGCTGTTTGATATGTAATGTGTATTGTACCACAGCGCGATAACGCTTTGCATGATTTCGTGGATGATGATACGCTTGAATAGCTCTATTCAATACCTTTCCAACGGTATAAACATGAGCCTTCAGCTCCACATAGTTTTAAACTTATAGTCATTTCAATAGAGCTAGTCATTGACCACTGTTGTAAAAATGGTTGGGAAATGGATTAAGAATATTAAGGAAATTAGAGCTTATATAAAAGTTCGCACAAAACTTGGTCATTCGGTAATGCAGATTTTTACTGAATTGGGGGAAGTTTATGGGTCTGATAAGGTATCTTATGAGACAGTTCGTAGGTGGAGAAAGAAATTTCTGACTGGCACAGAGTCTGTCAAAGATGCAGCAAAATCTGGCCGACCTGTGACTGTAACAGGCAAGGCAAATGTCTCAAAAGTCAGGGAAATAATTAAAAGTGATGGCAGATACATGATTTGTGATATTGCCAACGCTGTTGGCATATCGCTATCGCAGGTGCATTTCATTTTGAAGCGTATTTTGAAAGTACGAAAGATTTCTGCCAGATGGATACCACATATATTGACAGATGACCAAAAACGGGTACAAGAACAAACCGCTAAGCAATTGCTCAAAGTGTTTCCAAAATTCAATCAAAGACAATCTGCAAACATTGTTACTGGTGACAAAACATGGGTTCACTATTTTGAACCAGTAACAAAAACTGGAAACAAAATATGGCTAACTAAACACGGTAGAAGGCCTGTAGTTGCCAAAAGAAGCATAAGCACAAAGAAGGTTCTTTATTGCATATTCTTCTCATGTAATGGTATAGCCGTACAAATTCCGGTGCCGAAGGGCAAAAGTGTTACAGGTCGGTATTACCGAGATGTTATACTAAAAAAAGGTCAAGAAATATTATCTTAAACGACGCCCTGTGTCAGGATTTAGGCATGTTCATCAACTTCATGATAATGCTCCATCACATACATCTGAGCTTGTGAAGCAATTTTTGAAGTTGGAGAAGGTTACCGTCTTGCCACACCCACCATACTCTTCAGATCTAGCCCCCATGTGACTTTTTCCTTTTTCCAAAACTTAAAAAGTTCTTACCTGGTCGTCGTTACAAGTCCCGACAAGCCCTTGGCTCAGCCATCAGTCAGTGCCTCAGAGGTCTACCTAAATCAGTGTACCGTGATGCATGTCAGAAACGGATTCAGAGATTGAAATTATGGATTTCAAACCGCGGAGAATACTTTGAAGGGATGTAATGTTCATTTCACTATTTGAGTTGAATGCTTTTGAGATATCGTACAATACACATTACATATCGAACAACCCTCGTATTTGGTGTCTGACACTGTTTGAATTGTGCAGGGTTCATTTTAGAAACCAGATTTATGGGGCTGTTTAGCTCCCTGCGTTAGAAAAAGTAGGGGCCATTAGAAAAATTTATGGGGCCAGGGGAAAACTACCTTAATCAATGGATTGTGAATTTTATCCTTGCAACCAAAGGTAAATTTTTCTTCCATAACTGCACTTATGACCTTTTCTGTCTGAATGCCTCATGCATGTGCATGTGAGAAATTGTGTAAGCTTCATTCAGCATATCTGTCTTTTGTGCTTAGAGCAAAAAATACTGTATATTTTGTGTTTAGTAAGAACCGTTTGATGACGACAACAACGAAAGAATCTCTAGTGTACTGGCTGAATTATGGATAAATTTATACCTCTCAATGGTTTTGCTCCCAGCAGCTTCTTCTTTACAACTAGAAGATTTTGGTTGACAGTGTTATCTTTACATTATTTCTTTGGTTATTTGGGCCAATAAATTTAAATAATTTCGCCTGTGTCTATCTTTGATAGTGTAGAAAACACTTTGCAAAAGAGAGAAAATGCTCTATAGCAGTATTTTCTGCTTTTCCCATAATTTTTTCCAAAGCTTTCTTTGGTAAGTTCGTTAAATTTGGGATTGTATGATAAAGCATTAAGAGCTATTCAAAGTTTTGGCAAATGTCGATGCATTTTTAGCTTGGTTGGTTTGGAAGAAAATGTCAAGGTGTTTTCGTATCCCTGGCATCGTCTGCCTCATTGTCTGCATCGTCATCGTTTTTACATTTTATAATTTCTCTGAAGGTATTTACTTCGAACTTGGACAAGTTTTTCATATCAAAAGGGGAACCCATACAACAAGGGCATGTTAAGATCAAAGTATTTTTGACACAGTTATGCCCCGTTTTCATCTTTGCTGAGCGTTTGCACCTGCATTCGGTGTTCTTGTTTCCCCTCTTATCTAGGTGGGGCAGGAACAGGAGCTCTAGATGATGGAGACCAGTTTGGTCGAACCCCTCTTATGTTTTGTGTTCTGGCGGACAGACTGGAATGTGCAGAACTGTTACTCAAGGCTGGCTGTAATACAAACCAGAAAGATAAAGGTGGTCGTACAGCTCTACACTGGGCAGCTCACAAGGTATTTTGATATTTGATTCACGATTTCAAGCAGACCTTTTTTTACTGCCATGCAGCAAATCACTTTTAATTTTTTATTAAGCAAGACATTTTTTAACTTCTCCAGATTTAAAACACAAAGATAAATGTTTCTTGTTACAAGAAATTTGTCTATCAAATAAATGAAGACCTTGTTACCACCATTTTATTCATTTGCCATGATTTTAAAAGCCTTCTTACTGAAGGGTTGAAGTCTAAAATCACACACATATTTTGAGCATATCCTCAAGTTTAGTAATTATCTGTTTTCATCCAAAATGTTTTAGAATTTTAAGAAAAATTATCTGCTGAAAATTTGTTTCAAGATGTGTCTGCAAGACTCTGCATGCAAACACAGGATAAATGAAAATTTCTTTGATGCAAATCACTTTCTACATAGGTGAATATGGGTTTTTATCTGAAAACAGTACTTAGTCTCATAGCTCAGTTTGTATCATACAGGCTATGAAATCAGGGGGTTGTTGGTTTGAATCCCCAGTTTCTGCATTTTTTTTTCCAAACAGGATTTGTGGTATCATTTCAACAGGATTCATTCCTCTCACACCTCTGATCATTGTTTTGATGTTTATTCTTTGAAAAAGCAGTAAGTGGGTTGTGAAGAATATTGTGCAAAGCACTAGTTAAAAAATGAACTCAAGGAAAGTATGGCTAGATGCACTGGCTGCTGCAATATAGCAGAAATAATGCTGAAAAGGGTATTAGATACCATTACAATTATTCCATTCTCTGGCAAAAGGGGGCTTAATGCATCTCTATGATCCATGATACCAAGCAAGTCATCACATCATTGTGGATCAATAACATCTGTTTTCTCTAACAACCGACTGAATCATGAAGTATACTGGTCCTTTGACATGCAGAAAACTCACCAAGCGGAAAAAGATTTGAACCAGGCGAGGCACACCTGGGTTGATACTTTTTGAAGATGCATTAGCCCCCCTTTTCACAGAGCTCAATTATTTTCTTTACTTTGTAGGGTAATGTGCGCTTATTAAAATTGTTACTGTCAAAAGGTGCTGACTGTCATGAAAAAGACAATGAGGGTCAGACTGCATTACATCTATGTACCAGGCACAAGTCACCAAAATGCATGACCTTGTTACTACGGCAACTGTTGCCAGGGGAGATAGATGACCAGGACAGAAATAAGGTATTTGGAATATGATTTAAACAGATATTTGTTTTAGAAATGGAGTTTCTGATTTCTTCAAAGAGACTTTTCATGAACGTAAACAGTAGTTTTTAAGGAGCCAAGCCCTAGTAGTTGTAAGTTCATTATTCACAAACAGAGCTTGTTTTTTCAGATTTTATGAATTTAAATCACAGCTAAGCTAAAAAGCTTTGAATGGATGTTGTTTAATGGCGCATCAACAGTTAAGGTGACTTAGCTCCAAAAATCTTTCAAAGTCTTGAGATGAAGTCATTTGTGCACTGCTTGTTTGGTTTTACATTCATTTAAGCTCTTTGCTACACAGCCTTGTGTTTTTATGACTCAGAAGCAGACTTCTGAAATGATCATGAAAGGAGAAAATGCAGGTCACCAGCATTTTCTCCTTTTCCCCACAATGTTTTCTGTCCCTTCAAAGACAAACTTCTTTAATTTTTGTCAACCAATACCCAAAATTTTGATGTCTGGTAAAGATTTACCAACCTTTTCTCACACGATAAATTTTAGACTTTTACAACTTCAAAAAGTATGCATATGACGAATTCAGATTTGGCACAGATGAGCCTAAGTTCACTGATATGATAGAAAACATTGTAGATAAAGGAGAAAATGCTGGTTATTCAGCAATCTCTACTTTTCCCACTTTTTTTTTTTTAAGCTCTCCAGCAATCTCTACTTTTTTTTCCTTTTTTTTTTTTTTTAAGCTGTCCCCCAAAGAGCCATTTAAACTCAGGGTTGTTTGGTAAATGGCCAAAAGAAGTGTATCTCAGCATTTTTAGTCCTTGTTTCAATGATGATATGTGGGAAAGCAGCCAGTGGCTTAGGTAGAATATTGTGCAAAGCACTGGAAACAGAAACTCCAGTAAAGCATGGACAGGTGCACTGTGCACTGTGATATAGCAGAATAACATTGAAAACAGTTGAGCACCACACATTCAATCAATCAGTCTTCTTTCGAAAACAAATTAAATCATTTGAACAATATTTGATTTGTCATCTGCAAAGGCTTTCAATTTTGATCAGTCAAAATTTTGTTGTATGGTAAGATGTTAAACAATTCTTCTCTATTTACTATTGTGTTTACTTCAGAGAACTGCTTTGCACTGGGCGTCATCCTATGGGAATTTAGAACATGTGAAAATGTTAATAAAACAGGTATGTGTTTTTCTTTAAAACTCATTGCCAATTTACAGAAGGAAGTACTGGGACGAAATTAACCCATAATTATGCCCCCCTTCAACGAAGTGGGGGTATATTGCTTTGCTAATGTCAGTCGGTCCGTCGGTCGGTAGACCTTACCTTGTCCGGATGATAACTAGACACAGAATTGACCTAGGTTTGTCAAATTCGGCACAGACATTTGTCTCGGAGTGTAGATGATCCCCATTGATTTTGAGGTCAATCGGTCAAAGGTCAAGGTCACAGTGACCGTCAACATGTTGATATATAGACCAAACCTTGTCCGGATGATAACTAGACACAGAATTGACCTAAGTTCGTCAAATTTGGCACAGACATTTGTTTCGGAGTGTAAATGATCCCTATTGATCTTGAGGTCAATCGGTCAAAGGTCAAGGTCACAGTGACCGTCAGCATGTTGATATATAGACCAAACCTTGTGCGGATGACAACTAGACACAGAATTGACCTAGGTTCGTCAAATTTGGCACATATGCATCTCGGAGTGTAGATGATCCCTATTGATTTTGAGGTCAATCGGTCAAAGGTCAAGGTCACAGTGACCGTCAACATGTTGATATATAGACCAAACCTTGTCCGGATGATAACTAGACACAGAATTGACCTAGGTTCATCAAATTTGGCATAGACATTCGTCGCGGAGTGTAGATGATCCCTATTGATTTTGAGGTCAATCGGTCAAGGTCACAGTGACCGTCAACATGTTGATATATAGACCAAACCTTGTCCGGATGATAACTGGACACAGAATTGACCTAGGTTCGTCAAATTTGGCACAGACATGCGTCTCGGAATGCAGATGATCCCTATCGATTTTGAGGTCAATCGGTCAAAGGTCAAGTTCACAGTGGCCTTCAGCTTAATGATATTTAGACCTAACCTTGTCCAGATGATAACTAGACACAGAATTGACCTAGGTCCTTCAAATTCTGTACAGATATTCATCTTGGAGTGTAAATGATCCCTATCGATTTTAAGGTTAATCCGTGAAAGGTCAAGTTCACAGTGACCACCAGATGATTCAGGGCCCGCACTGCCGTTCACCACTTGAGCCATTTGCTCAAAAAAAATTAAAGTGTCTCAAAAATCATCATATGTGGCTCAACTTGTGGCTCCAGCATTTTATTTGCGTATCATTGGGGACGTAGTAAGCATCGAAGTTGACTGGAAAAAAGCGGAAGTCGAACGCAAGTGCCGAAAAGAAAATCGATAACCCAGTCTGTGTATCGGCGACTGTTTACAATCTTGTATGTATATACATGGCGGTGTGTATAATTATGCGAACTGTTGACAGATTATCACGTTTAACAATTGAAGTGGGCTATAAATCAAAAAGATGACATCGATATTTCCCAATCAATTCTTTTGATATCAGTTTATGAACTGTGCCACTTCCTGTATCAATGTGGCAGTAGGGGGGCATGACTGTTTTACAAACAGACATCTTGTTCTTATTTCTGTTCTTACCATAAATACTTATTTTAAGTTCTGACACCTATCTGATTGGCCAAAATTTAATGTCTTCTTCAATCAGAAGACTAGTTATGGAATTTAGAAAAAGGACAGTATTTAGAATGGCAGGGGGAATATAAGCCTGGACTTTTCTGTATATATATAGAGAAAGATATGAGCATCGGAAGAAGAAAAAGATTAAATGATGCTCACACATAAAGGATATCTGAGTATTTGCTATTGAATAAATAGAGTTTCATTTTAAAATGTGTTAAGATGCAAGTTCTCTGCAATGAAGCATCCCTTCAAATGGTTACTTATCATAAAGTAGAATTAACTTGCAGAAGTTGTTGATCAAAGTCTATAAAAAGGCATTTTGAGCAATTTCCTTATTAAACAAAGTATTATTTGACTGGTCCAAAATTTATTTACACTTGCAAATACATTTGCTTTTTTTTTCTGGTAAATTTGGGCATCATTATGTTGACATATTACCATTCTAGGATTCAAACATAGGAATACCAGATATAGAGGGTAAGACACCTTTACATTGGGCGGCCAGCAGCAGAGACCCAGAGGCTGTGAATTGTGTCAAACTTATTCTGGTAGGGATTTAATCATGTCCTAAAGTCAACCATTTAACCCTTAGGGTATTGCATTAATGACATGAACATTTCAAAAACAGCTGAAATAGTGCAATTTTAAGGTGGTCTCAGCAAGAATTTTTTTCTCACATAACAGTGGACAGGGTAGATCCAAGATCCAACTTAACATTTTGTGCAGTCTGATCTTGATCTACCCATTTTGTAATGGGCTTGGCACTCTAAATGTTAATCTGTAAGCTAATTTTAGACCAAGTGATGACTAGTATAGGAGCAACATTAAATTTTCACTAAACCATTCCACGTTTTGATGGCCTTGAGGCAAAACATTTTAGAAACCATCATGGGAAAACAAGAAAATGCTGGTAACCAGCATTTTCTCCTTTTCCTACAATGTTTTCTACCCTTTCAGAGACAATTTCTGTCATATAAGCCACATTCTATTTGTCATCTGCAGATGCTTTCAAATTGGACAGTAAGAACTTCGGTCATTTGGTAAAAGTTTGGTATAAGATTTTTTTCCCTTTCCTGTG
The DNA here is from genome assembly GCA_946811185.2 of Hippopus hippopus. Classification (NCBI taxonomy): domain Eukaryota; kingdom Metazoa; phylum Mollusca; class Bivalvia; order Cardiida; family Cardiidae; genus Hippopus; species Hippopus hippopus. Next base: position 20,581,813 of record OX328112.1, read on the forward strand.
GAAAAAATTGCATCAGCTGCTTTTCCAAGAAAAATAAGCAGGTTGAAAGAGAGTTGTTTATAGAGTCTTTGGGAATATTAAATAAGAACATTGTGGATGGAAAAGGAGTTTTTCACATAGTAGTACACTTCTGCAGGGGCAAAAGTAATGTCAAACTGTGGTAGGTTATATTTTTTTAAACATAAGATGGTCGATTGTCGGATGATTCATTTATTTGTAATCCCATTGATTGAATGATTGGTTAATTAATTGATTCATTGTTTCATTCATTCATTCATTCATTTTTCCTCTTTTTACTTGCACATGACAGTGGTACATCATTTTATTGCTACCAATTTATTTATCATTTTCATAGGAAACAACACCTAGTGTGATCAACTGGCAGGACTATGAAGGCAGGACTGCTGTACATTTAGCCGTCGCAGATGGAAATGCTGCTGTGGTTAAGGCTCTCGTATCAGTGGAAAATTGTGATGTGTCAGCTCTTGACAACATGTTTAGAACACCTCTGCATTGGGCTGCAGTTTTAGGTACTGATATCTAATTTGGATTACCTCTTTACCAAACGACACAATTTCAGACTAGTCCAAATTGAAAGCATTTGCAGATGACAAATGCAATGTAGTTTAATGAACGGGATTTGCATGCGAAAGGATAGAAAACTTTGTGGGGAAAGGAGAAATTGCTGGTTACCAGCATTTTCTTCTTTCCCCACTATGTTTTAAAAGCCTTCATCCTCAACGTCGTTAAAAAACAGGATTGTATGGTAAAGGGTTAATGGCAGTAAATCATCTTAACCCTTTACGAAACAATCCTGAGATTTAACACCCTGGAACAGGGATTTTGAAAACATTTTGTGAAAAGGAGAAAATGCTGGTAACCAGCATTTTCTTCTTTTCCCAAAATATTTTCCATCCTTTAAAAGACAAATTCAGTCATATGAGCCACAGTTGATTTTTTGTTTGCAGATCATGCTTTCAGTATGGAGGAGTCAACCCCTTGGTTACAAAGTAAATCTGCAACATCATCTGGTAGCAATCTTCCTTCCATTTTTCCTCAACCTAGCATATTGGAAGCTTTTTCTAAGGGATGTCCCCTGTGGTTTTTGGAGGAGGGGGTCATGTCTCTTGTTTTGCAAGAATAATCGGGAAAATTTGTCTTTTCTTGAACCACAAAACTAACAGATATGATATTTTATATGTTGTATTTTTTGTAATACTTTGTCAATGTTGTTCAAACTATGTCCTTTGGTTCAAAGATAGCCTTGCACTTGTGGTAATTTATTTTTCCTATTGATATTTGTGGAAAATTTCTTGGGTCTGCTTGTCTAAAACCCAAAGCCTGTTGCATTGATAATTTTCATGTAACATTATTTAATGGCCTTTAACTCTTTACCAAATGACAGGACTGTAAACATACTGAAGGCATTAGCAGACAACAAAATAAATGGTATTTGTTTAAAATGTCAAATGGTGATTTCTGTCTTTAATGTGAACGTAAACATTTTGGAAAAGGGAGAAAATACTGGTTACCAACATTTTCTCCTTTCCCCCACAATGATTTCTTTAGCCATCTTTTTCACTGTTGTTAAAACTCAGGATTGTAAAGGGTTAAATCTCTAAAGCCCTTATCTCAACTATAGTTGCTTTTGAGACTTGTTTGGATTAAGATTAGACTGCACAGAATGTGCTGTCTAAACATGGTTTACTATGCAGAGGCATTCTGGCTAAGGGCAGCTTTGAAAGCACTGTACATATGTGAAAATTCCAAATTGATTTATTTTTGGTGCTACAGTTTCACAAAATGGTTCAAATTCTTGTTAAACTTAAAATCCTTTACCAAACAATTTTGGGTTTTAATGCCCCTGAGGAAGAAGGCATTTGAAAATGTGGGAAAAGGAGAAAATGCTTGTAACGAGCATTTTCTCCTTTTCTCACAATGTTCCCAACCCTTTGAAAGAAAAGCCTAATTTTATTTATTTGTTTATTTATTTTCATTCCAGGACATTCTAAGATTGTATCATTACTGATGGATCACAGAGCAGATTACTCTAGTTCAGATCAAAATGGTGCTACACCTTTACATTATGCAGCACAAAATAATTTTGATGTAAGACTTGTTGCATGTTTATTTTTTGACAGTTGCATTTGGATTTTTTTTCATGAGACCCTGAGTTTTTTTTAAAACCCTGAGGAAAAAAGCCATATGAAAATATTGTAGACACAGGAGAAAACACTGTTTGACCAGCATTTCCTTTTTTTCTCCGTAATGTTTTCTATATTTTCAAAATTAAGTCTAATTGTTTGAACTGCATTTATTTTGGTATGCACAAATGCTTTTAATATGGATCAGTCTAAAAATTTGGGGATTTCAAAAAGGGTGAACCCTGAGGGCACAGCAAGTGCTTATCAATATACAATGTAAGACTGATTGCAGTTTGATCTTTGCCTACACTGTGTCACATTTTAAAATTTTACAAGCTGAAATAACCATCCAGTATATATTACTGTATCTAAGTTATTTTAATTGTCAATCTCTAAAGTGTTGTTTATTGGTTTTAAGTGTCAAATGTGTCCTCTGCAGTTGCTTTTAACTTGAAAAAGTCTCAATCTTGTATGGGAAAAGGTTAAGTGCTTTTTACAGCTTTTCTTATATATTTCACTACACAAGTCATTGTTCTGTGAGGTTGGTTATTTGTCTTTATTGTCGTACTTGTTGTTTAATGTTGAAGGCGGTGTTAAACACCATTCATCCAATCAATCAACATCTTTATTGTTGAAATGCAAACTTTTTCCAGCATATTTTTCTTTTGATTGGGATTAAGTATCTCAGAGATGAAGACAAGTTTTGTTCTCAACTAATCTGAAATGGAAAGTTTTTCTTGAACCAATGTTGTGGATACCTATAAGAATTGTCTCAATGACACTACTGAAACAGATACCTACTGTATTGGTTAACAGTATGGAACAAAATGAAGTTGAGTGGAATATGCTACTTTCACTGAATTGCCCTGTCTGTCTATTCACCTATCTGACCACCCTTTCGTCCAGTGATCCATCGATCATCCTACCATTAGCCTGTCCATCCATAGACATAAATATTTACCAAACTAGAATTTGTTTCTTTGAATTTGCCTGTTTCATCATCACTTCACTGAAATCAAGGCAACTGCTGACTAATTCATGCCTTTGTTTCCATAGTTTTACCAGTACTTGATTTAGGCTTGGCTGTGCTTTGCCAAAGGATACAACCGCATGACAGCCTGGACTTCAGGAATCAGTCTCAAGATTTGCCCAAAATGCAAAAATCCTGATATTGATTGCCATAGGTAGCAATGGTTATAAGCAATTCTATCTCTTGCTACCTTGCTTTTGCATGCATTCATATATTCAAGCATAGAATTCAAATGTTGATTGATTATCCATACTCAGTTTATTGTTTTCCAACTCATCTGCCGTGAGATTGTTCCAACAGATTATAATAAACCAAAAATTTTACGCTTGTCAACATTTACAGCATATGCAGATAATAAATTGATGTCCTTGATAGAGTGGAAACATGGAGGGAAAAGGAGAAAATGCTGGTTACCAGCATTTCCTCTTTTCCCAAAATGCTTTCAGCAGCCTTGTACCCTAGGGTTGTTTAAATATGTGAATATTTGACCATACAATCCCAAGGTTGTTGACCCTGAAAAGTAAGGCATTCTAAAACATTGTGGGAAAAAGGAAAAAATGCTGGTAACAAACATTTTCTCCTTTTCCAACTATGTTTTCTACCCCTGTGGATATAAATCCCATCGTTTGAGCCACACTTAATTTGTCAACTGCAAATGCTTTTAATTTGGACAAGTCTTAGACTTTGTCATTTGATGAAGGGTTAAAGGGAAAAATATGATTTTTCTTCTGTGTTTTTAAGGAAACAGTTGAGATGTTTTTATATCGGGCCTCCGTCATAGACGAGCCGGATGTTGAAGGTCGAACAGCATTTATGTGGGCAGCAGGTAAAGGCGCTGACAATGTGATCTTGGTGTTTATAAAACACAATGTAGATATACAGCAAGTGGACAAGAATGGGGGCACAGGTCTGTTATGTTATTATCTTAAATGTTTACCAGACAAAAAAATTGTAGAGGAGTCCAGATTGAAAGCATTTGCAGACTAAAAATTTTACATGGCTCAAATGATGAGATTTGTCTCTGGAAAGGTAGAAAACAATGTTACGAAAAGAGAAAATGCTGGTTGCCATTATTAGCTCTGCTGTTTTTAAAGAAAACGTAGAGGTATTGTTGTAGCCCTGGCGTCGTCGTCTGCGTCATTGTTGTGTGCAAAAACTTTGACATTTTCAAAAACTTTGACACTTTATAATATCTCTGTCATTACTGTTTACTTCAAACTTGGACAAGTTGTTAACTTTCTAAAGGGGAATCCAAATTGCAAAAGCAGGTAATTATCATAGTATTTTTATCAGAGCTATGGTCCTTTTTTGGCTTTGAACTGTCATTGAAAATCAAGCAACTGCAGCAGAGCATTGGCACCTGCATGCAATGCTCTTGTTTTTTTGCCTTTTCTCACAGTGTTTTTGTAAGCTTTCTTCCTAAGGAATGATAAAAAAAACAACAGGGTTGTTTGTTAAAGAGATAAGCATTGTTGTGCCACATAGCAAGTCCAAGCCCCTGTAAACAGGTTTTAGACCTTAGGCAGATTGATGCTCAATATTTGTTTATGGGAGAGGGGTATCATAATCTGCCAAACAGATATGTCAAAAGTTCAAGCTTCTTCCTTAAGTTTGAGGCTGTATTGAATCATTTACTGCCAGTCTTGTTTACTGTTTCAAGTGATTCTATACTGATGAGAAAGTACTTAGATGATCAGAATGGGCATCCTGAGTTACTTTAAGTACATGCCAAATATCCTGTCATTCATAGATTTTCAGATGTTTTCTTTTACAGTTTGTAAAGTGAGCAGTTAAATGCTTAGCATGTTCTCCCTTTACCCACGATCTTTTCTACTCTGTTAAACAACCTAAGTTCATTTCTACTACATTTAAATTTGTTCTGACATCTGCAGATGCTTTCAATTTTAAAAAAAGTCTAAAACTTTCATTTGGGAAATGGTTATACTCTGATTACAGCTTTGCATGCAGCAGGCCTTTCTGGTCATGCCTCCACAGTTAAACTGTTGCTAGATCATGGTGCTCAAATAGATGCAGCAGACTTCATGAAGCACACACCACTGTTCAGGGCATGTGAGATGGGGCATACAGACGTGGTGCAAACCCTGATTGATGATGGGGCTAGAGTTGACATGTTGGACGAGGATGGTCGATCACCTCTACATTGGTCAGTTTTCACTTTGATTGATTTATTCCTTAACTCGTTACTGAACTACAAAATTTAAGAAAATACCTGATTGAAAGCATTTTCAGATGAAAAAATCAATGTTGCTCAGAAACTGAAATTTGTTTTGGGTAGCGTAGAAAACATTGTGGGAAAAGGAGGAAATGCTGGTTACAAGCATTTTTTCTTTTTCCATCAGTGTTTTTAAAAGTTTTCTTCTTCAGGGTCGTTAAAACTTGGGATTGTTTGATGAAGGGCTAAAGTGCATTAAAAACCCAATGCACATTTTCATTCTAGAATAAGACCTAGATAATTTGAATATCCTGGCTGCCTTTTGTCTGTAGTGTTTTGAATTTTATAGGTCCATAATCATGTGATGACTTGCTTGGTGTGATGCACCATGGAAATGCATTAAGCCCTCTTTTTGTCAGAGCTTAATTATGTTGTCAGAGTTGTATGATCTGTATGAAGAACCCTTAAAGTGATATATAGTCTTTTCATTTTTTCCAATGAAATACATTAAAAAGATGGGAATAAGTGGCCAATATAAAACACTGGTAAATAGTGTTTAGTAAGTTTTACTGAGATTTATCAAGACAGAAGGCTAAGATAATATTACATAGAAATAGAAAAGGAAATAAAATAAAACTTTTGACTAAAAGCATGTTTCATTATATAATTTGACTTTCAACCTTTAGAGCACAAAGTAAATAAATCTAAAGAAATCACTCCAATATTTCAATTTCTAGACTATTTTTGATCAGAATATCTGTACACATCTTACAGGGCTGCGCTAGGTGGACACGCCTACATTTGTCAGACATTGATCAAGTATGGAGTAGATCCAAATATCAAAGATTCTTCAGGGTAAGTTAAGTTTTATCACACTGGTGACCAGCATTTCCCTCTTTTCCCACAATGTTTTGTACCATACCCAAAACAAATTTCAGTTTTTGAGTCACATTTATCTTGTCATCTGCAAATACTTTACCCTTTACCACACAATGCCGACTTTTAAAGACCTTGAGAAAGAAGACTTTTGAAAACATTGTAGGAAAAGGAGAAAATGCTGGTACCAGCATTTTCTCCTTTTCCCACAATGTTTTTTCTACACTATCAAAAACATTTTCCTCAATTTTAGCCACTTTTAACTTGGTGTCTGCATATGCTTTGGATTCTGACTGGTCTAAAATTTTGTCTTGTGGTAAAGGATTTAACATGGACAAGATTTTCATCATCTGATAAAGAGTAAAGCAGAGTATAAATACATATAAAGGTCACTAGATAACTAGTTGTGCTGATAGCAAAGTTGGTAGAGTTGCTTGAGTAGGTTTTTGATGGCTGATACCAGCATTTTCTCCTTTTCCCACAATGTTTTTTCTACACTATCAAAAACATTTTCCTCAATTTTAGCCACTTTTAACTTGGTGTCTGCATATGCTTTGGATTCTGACTGGTCTAAAATTTTGTCTTGTGGTAAAGGATTTAACATGGACAAGATTTTCATCATCTGATAAAGAGTAAAGCAGAGTATAAATACATATAAAGGTCACTAGATAACTAGTTGTGCTGATAGCAAAGTTGGTAGAGTTGCTTGAGTAGGTTTTTGATGGCTGATACCAGCATTTTCTCCTTTTCCCACAATGTTTTTTCTACGCTATCAAAGACATTTTCCACAAATTTAGCCACTTTTAACTTGGTGTCTGCATATGCTTTGGATTCTGACTGGTCTAAAATTTTGTCTTGTGGTAAAGGATTTAACATGGACAAGATTTTCATCATCTGATAAAGAGTAAAGCAGAATATAAATACATATTAAGGTCACTAGATAACTAGTTGTGCTGATAGCAAAGTTGATAGAGTTGCTTGACTAGGTTTTTGATGGCTGCAGGAGCAAACCCCAATTATTGCAAATATTTTGTGTGTTTTTTGTCAAATGTCAATTTTTTTTTCCCAAAACTTTTTTTATGCATTTTTTCTGGTTTTATCCTGCTATAATGTTAGAGCATATTTGTGAAAAGCAGTACACACTAACTGTATTAACTGACTTTTTGGTCAGTCAGATACACAACTTACTAAAGTTTTGCTATCTTTGTTTTAACTTCATTGGTATTCTCTCTAACAGGAGGACCCCACTTCAGTGCGCAGCGTATGGGGGCTTTGTAAACTGTATGTCTGTGTTGATGGAACATAAAGCTGATCCAAATGCCCAGGATTATGAGGTAATGTGTATGTTTATAACCACTTTTGTGAGAAAAGAATAAATTTCTATTAAGGCTATGTTGGAGTTCTTAAATGGAGGTATTAAAATTGTTTTTGGTCGAAATACAAATATCCCTGTTTTTCAAGTTATTTAACTTCTGAATTGCATAAACTACAGTAACAATTCCTGTACAGTACTTTAAAACAATGTCAGAAGAATTGGCAAAGTGCCCATAAATTACAGACTCCTTTGAAATGTAGATCCCTACTGGAAAGAGTTGTTTGATCCATTATAGTGTTATACTAACACTATTTTAGAGTCAGTAATGGACTCATGTGTTTTTAATCCTCGAGGTATGATGTTATTTTATTTGCAAGCTAGGTAGTACTCAGCTGTTACTCGAGATTTTGTGTTACTAAAGGATCTTCTAAGTTATCAGTAGATGGGTATTGCTATTGAATTTATTTCAAAGTGTAATTAACCCTTTACCAAACAAGACCCTGAGGAAGAGGCCTTTTGAAAACATTGTGGGGAAAGGAGAAAATGCTGGTAATCATCATTTTCTCTTTTTCCCACAATGTTTTCAATCCTATAAGAACACCTAAGTTCATTTGAACTACTTCGAAATGTGTTGTCTGCATGTGCTTTCAATTTTGAAGGGTCTAAAATTTGTCATTTGAGAAAGAGTGAATAGTAAAAGAGCACCACCAGTATCTACACGTGACCAGGGGCATTTCTATGCTTGTTATTATGGCAGCAGAGATGATACTTGAAGTCGCAACAAGTGAAAGATGGCACAGATATTAAGAAATATTGAATCTGATTCCATTACTGACTCTAAAATAGCACTTTGATAGATCTAATATCTTTATCAGGTTGGGATCTACATTACAGAGGAGTCTGGAAATGGGCACTTTTTGCAGAAGCATTAAAACCCCTTTTCACAGAGTTTATTTATGGTTATTTATAGGGAATGACAGCTGTTCATTGGGGCTGTAGCAAGGGTCATCTAGATGCTGTAAAACTGCTGATAGAATACAACACATTTCCCAATCATATGGAATTTACAGAAGATAGGTAGGCATTCCTTCATTAAGCGTTCAAATTCTGAGATGATTTTGAGGCGGAGGAGGGTTGTCAAGTTTTGGAAATACAATCAAATTATGTTTGGCCGACACTCATTAAAGTTGGAAATGCATTTACAGACAGAAATTTATCTGGAATGAAATTCTTCAACTCCTGTAAACTCTTTTCCACAATACAATATTTTAGACTTGCCCAAATTGAAAGCATTTGCAGACGACATATCAAATGTGACTGAAATGATGAAATTTGTCTCTGAAAGACAGGAATGTAGACTTGACTAAATTAAAAGCATTTACAGACGACAATTTAAATAGGGCTCAAATGACGGAATTCATCGTTGATAGGATGAAAATATTGAGGGTACCAGCATTCTCTCTTTTCCAACCATGCTTCTAAAAAGCTTCTCTCTGAAGGTTATCAAAACTTGACAGTACTTATCCATGATGTGAATAGGTCTAAAGTTATACCACAGAACCAAAATCTGGACCTGTCCAGATTGAAAGGATTTGCAGACAACAATTTAACTGTGGCTGAAACTATGGAATTAGTCTTTTGATAGGCTAGAAAACATTGTGGGAAAAGGAGAAAATGCTGGTTACCAGTATTTACTGTTTTTCCCACAATATTTTCAAAAGGCTTCTTTCTCAGGGTCATTAAAGCTTTGGATTTTGTTAAGGATCAGAGTCATTGTCATCTTTTCTAACGATAACAGATACACTCCATTAGACTATGCACTGATGGGAGAGCATCACGAGGTGGCCCAGTATATGTTGGAACAGGGGGCTCTCTCCATCACGGGTATTCAAGATATAGCTGCACTCAAGATACAGTCTGCATTTAGAGGTTTCAGAGTACGCAAAACATTCCGAGAAAACAAACGACTGTTGATGAAGCACGAAAAGTTGAAAAAAGAAGCTGCTAGGTAAATATTTCTGGTTTTTGTGGTTTTGATTGTTATTATTTTCGACTGTTATTGATAATCAATATGACTTAAGTCTTTTCTCAGATAGTCCTATGATTTAGCGATCCTACTTCAGAAAGCTTTCAAAAACATTTTTGAGAAAGGACAAAAGGCTATCTACTAGCAATTTTTTCCTATTCCCACAATGTTTTCAGCTTTTTTTTTATACTTAATCAATTGAGTGACATCTGTTATCAGCAAATACTTTTACTTAAGTACAAGTCTAAATTTTTGTTGTTTATTTAGAAGTTAACATTTTATACATGAATACAGGTCAAAATATACATGTAGTTCCAAAAGGAAAAATTGCTTGTTTTGAGCAATTTCATCCTATACAAGTGTGTTTTCAGATGTATCTGCTGTAAAAGGAGAAAGAAGTGGATTCTTGAAGAAATTATATTTAACCCTTTCCACAGAACAAAATTTTAGGCCTGTCCAAATCTAATGCATATGCAGATAACATTAAGTTGGCTGAGATATTAGGATTTGCTTTTGAAAATAGAGAAAACATTGTGGCAAAAGGATTTTGAAAGCATTTGCAGACAACAAATCAAATATGGATCAATTGATAGGATTTGACTCCAAAAGGTTAAAAAACCTAGTGGGAAAAGAGAAAATGCTGGTTACCAACATTTTCTCCATTTCCACAATGTCTTCAAAAGGCCTTTTTCTAAGCTAAGGGTCGTTAAACCTTGGGATCGTGTGATAAAGGGTTTGAAGTTTAACTCTTTACCAAATGGCATAATTTTAGACTAGTCCAAATTGGAAGCATTTGCAGACGACAAAATTAACGTGACCCAAAAATTGAAATTTGTTTTGGGAAGGGATGAAAACATTGTGGGAAAAGGAGAAATTGCTGGTTACCAGCATTTTCTCCTTTTCCCACAATGTTTTCAGAAGGCTTTTTTCTCAGGGTCATGAAAACCAGGGATTGTTTGGTAAAGCTTTAAGATTTATCAGCATGCTGCTTTTCTCTCTTTATCTGCAGGAAAAGAGCGACGGAAGAGACACGAAAAAAAGAAGACACAAAACATAAAAAGGAAGTAGATGATCGGCTTCATGAAACATTGGAGAAAACTTCACTGACCGGGTCTAAGAAAGAGGACCGCCAGAAGGGTCAGCGGAAGTGAGTCCCATCATTGCACCTACAGAAAACAAAAAATACCCCAAATTGAGCCCCTCGCCCCTTTCAAAGGTTAATTTTAGTTTCATTTTTGCATGCTATCCACTTTGGTCACTTATTCAGTGTATCTTAGCACACTCTGTATTTTGCACTTTGGTTTTTCCCCTCAATGCCTTTCAGTTGATAGGCTGATTCAAGCATTTGTGTCTTTATGTTTCTGTGTAATAAAAAAAAAAAGAAAACAGTGGATGATATAACCAAATCTTTTGTACAGTAGAGTTAGTGTTCAGGAAATTCTTGATTAATCCTTTACCAAACGACAAAATTTTAGACTGGTCCAAGTTGAAAGCATTTGCAGACGAAAAATTAAAGATGGCTCAAATGCTGGAATTTGTCCTTTATAGAGTAGAAAGCATTGTGGGAAAAGGAGAAAATGCTGGTTACCAGCATTTTCTCCTTTTTCCACAATGTTTTCAAAAGGCTTCTTTCCAAGGGTCGTTAAAACTTGGGATTGTGTGGTAAAGGGTTAACCCCTGCCTGCCACAGTTATATGGCTGACATTGTTTTGTTTGATTGGTGTTATACACCTCTTTCACAAATATTTCTGTCATATCATGACAACAGCTTACTCATTTAGTCTTTATATGGGGTTTGGCAGTGCCTTGTCCAAGGACGTTTTCATGTGACTAACAATGCCATTGAGGTTTAAGCAAAGACTTCTGATTCTTAACCTAATGCCGTAACCCTGTACCGAACAATCCAAGGTTATAACAATTCTGATGAAGAAGGCTTTAGAAAGTGTTGGAAAAGGGGAAAGTGCAGGCCCCTCTTTTGAATGATATAAAACCCTATTCAAGCAAAGAAATACCAAGTCTGTATAAGTTGACTAAATAAGTTGATCTATTTCATGAAACATAAATTCTTATTGAATCAGCCAATTATCCTTTTGGTTTCCTACCTATGGTATCCTACTTTTTCCTTGTTTAAACCCAAGGCTTGGTTTCCATTATTTATCCCTGCTTTTCCTTTTACTTCATTTATTCCTTTTCCTCTCCCACCTAATTACTCTTTTATATATCTTCAGATTGACTTGGGTCAAAGGTCATATTAATCCAGATTACTAACTATATTTTATAAGATGATAGCATGCACATTTTGCTTTATTATACTGTATCCTGTTCCAATGTAGATTTCCTTTCTAGAACCTTGGAGTTAGCGCTAGTTGATGCCTGCTCTGATAGTTTGGTTTTTTTTAGATGTTTCTTTCTATTTTGTTAGCTTGCCTGTTTTCCAAGAAAACTTCGAGGTCTTGTCATAGCCCAGTTGTCATCTGCAGCATCATCTGTGTAGTTGTGCAAAAACTTTGACATTTTATAAAATATCTGTCATTATTGAAGATATTTACTTTAAACCCGGACTAGTTGTTAACAAGGGAAGGTAACCATTAAAATATTTTTGACACAGTTATGCCCCTTTTTTGACTTAGAACTTCCACTGAAAATACGCCTCTTTCTAAAAGCAACTGCAGCCGAGCATTGGCACCTGCATGCCATGCTGTTGTTACAATCATATTTTATCCGTATTTAACCCTGATCAGACAATACTATATTTTTACTGCCATGAAGTGTAAGCTTCTTTTTTAAGAAACATGGTTCAGAAATGGAGAAAATGCTGGTAATGAGCATCGTCATTATCCCATCATGTTTCTACCCTTTAATCTATTATCACACAATCCTGAGTTTTAATGACCCTGGAAAATTAGAGTTTTGAAAACATTGTGGGAAAAGGAGAAAATGCTGGTAACCAGCATTTTCTCCTTTTCCCACAATGTTTTCCAACCTTTCAGAAACAAATCCAATCATTTGAGACAGATATAATTTGTCATCTGCAAGCCCTTTCAATTTGGACAAGTCTTAAATTTTGTTGTGTAGTAAAGAGTTGAAAGAAAGGTCACATCATTTCAGCCATTTTTATTACCTGCATATGCTTTCAATATTGGCTGGTCAAGAATTTTTGAAGATTTTGCCTAGTATGGATTGAAGCTTTTTCTTTATAGCCTTCGATCTGATACAAGGTACACAGCTAAAGTGTGGGGAGCATGCTGTATTTTTAGCTTGGCTGTTTTCGAAGAAAACATCAAGGTATTGTTGTAGCTCCAGTGTTGTTGTCTGCCTCGTCTTCATGAAAAAAACTTTGACATTTTGAAATATCTTTGTTATTACTGAAGATATTTACTTCAGGCTCAGAAGAAATTTTAACTATCAAAAGGGGAACCCATACAACAACAGCAGATAACCATCAAAGTATTTTTGACACAGTTACATCCCTTTTTCATCTTAGAATTTTCACTGTAAATCAAGTAACTACAGCCAAGTGTTGGCACCCACATGTGGTGCTCTTGTTATCACCTTCCTGTGTTTTTAAACTCTTAATGTATCAATGTAGACAATGATATCAATGTAGATGATTGTATAATATTCAACCAAATATTAGTGTTTACATTTCTAAAAGAGACAACTTTATAAAAAAGCCATGCGCTGTGAAATGGGGGTTTTAATGTATCTGCATAAATGATCAACCCAGGTCAACCCAAGTCCATGCAATCTGACCTGTGTTTAAACTTTTTTTTTTAGTAAGTTTTCTGCATTTTTAAAGACCATTTTACCTTATAATTCAGTTGGTCGTTAGACAAAATTCTAATGGATTTTATGGATTCATAGTTATAAGATGACTTGCTTGGTATAATTCATAATGGAGATGCAGTAAATCCCCTTTTCCCAGAGCTGACTCATTAATGTTTGGGTAAAGCAGAGAAGATGCAACAGCTTTCCAGCAGCTTTTTTATACCATTCAAGAAAATCCTTTCATTTGACCTGAGATACTTTGTCATGGTTTTGTTTTAGAATATAATAGAATCACATATTCTAAATACATGAATGTGAATTTCACAGTTACTATGGCAATGTCAGGAAGCTTCTGTAGAATGTTTAAAAAAAAAAAGTGTAACATTTATCTGTGATATGTAGAAAGATGGTGAATTGTTTTACTTGTATCAGGGTGTTTGCCTTGCCATGCTCATTATGTGTAACTATGCTACACTAACTTGGGAAATTGAATCATTGTAATTACAATATTCTTTTCAAAAGTTTATCTGAGAAATACATCAAAAAAGTATGTTTCGTCAAATGGAATATTTGGACTGATGAATTTTTGGATAGTTCTACTTTTTTTACTCTTTACCACATGACAAAATGTTAGGCTTCATGTCAGAATTGAAAGAAATGACCGGACTTGTCTGCGAAAGAGTAGAAGAATTGAAAGGAGTGACTGTGCTTGTCTGTGAAAAGGCAAAAAAGATGGTGGGGAAAGGAGAAACTGCTGTTACCAAGACTTGTCAAAATTGATAGAAGTGACTGGACTTGTCTGTGAAAAGGTAAAAAACATGGTGGGGAAAGGAGAAATTGCTGTTGCCAGCAATTTCTCCTTTTCCCACAATGTTTTTTTAAAAAAAAAAAAATTCTCCTTTTCCCACAGTGTTTTCAAAAACGGTCTTTCTTAAGTGTGTCAAAACACAGTACATGTATTGTGTGGTATAGGTTCAACACACCCTATCATTTAAATTTTGTGTTGTCTGGTCTTGATCTACATAGTGTAAAATAAGTTCTTTTATTATCCAAAACATTGAAGGATTAGACCATGTGATTTTAAGATTTTAATCCTGTTTGTTTCTATCAACAAATTATGGTCAGTATTCATACATTGTAAATCCAAATGCTGACCCTTTACAACTTAATTCTATGGTTTTTACCTTCCTGAAGAACTTTGCTATTACTGGTAGCCTGCTTTATCTACTTTTTCCACAGTGTTTTCTATCCTTTCAAGATGAATCTTATCAGCTGAGCCACATTTTACTAGTCTGCAAATGTTTTCACTGTTGACAAGAGTTCTACCGATAATGATTTTACTAGTAATTTAAATTTGAAATGACTAGCTCTTTTACCAGATGACCACAAATTTAGATTTATCCACATTGAAAGCATTTGCAGATGAACAATGTATATGAAGGTCAAATGATACTATTTGTGCTTGAAAGAGTTGAAAACATTGTGGAAAAAGGAGAAAATGTTGCTTACTAGTATTTTCTCTTTTTCCCACAAAGTTTTCTAAGTCTTATTTCTCATCGTTGTTAAATATGAGATCTTTTTGTGTTAAAAGTGGGTGTGGAAACAATGAAGAAATGTCTATGATAAACAGAGAAATTTGCTTGGTTTTATATAGTGATTACTACATTGTATATTTGAGCCATGCTGTGACAAAAAAGGGCTTAATGCATCTCTGTAATGCATAATACCAAGCAAGTCATCACATGATTATGGATCCACAAAATCCATTTTGTCCAACAACCGGCTGAATCATGAGGTAGCATGGTCCTTTAACTTGCAGGAAATTGACCAATAGCAAAAAGTTTTGACCCAGGTCAGCCTGCTCAGACTGCACAGGTGGATACTTTTTGCAGATGCATTAAGTGCCCTTTTCACAGAGCATGGCTCATTTATATTTGTCTCATGTTAATTGTCTTCTATACGTGTGACTGGTACAAGTTCTTACCCTGTCTAATTTGATCAAAATACAAACAAGTTTCAGCCTATACATCTATCAACCTTTTTGTCTGTTTTTGATTCTGAAGCGGTATGGAACTTTCTGTCATTTTGCCCATTCAACCTAACCAGTTGAGAGTTCTAGTTTTGTCCAGTTTAAAAGCATAGGACCAATTGAAATTGGCGGAAATGATGGAATTTGTCTCTGCTAGGACAGAAAGTATTTGTGTGAAAATTTGCTGCCTGGTAAAGGGTTAAAAATCCAACAGGGAACCCATACAAAATATATTTGACAAAGTTATGCCCCGTTAGTGAAAAAGGTGGACTCAAAACTCTGCAGTTGATTTTACAAAATACATGAGTAACTGAGATGAAATCGTTCCAGAATATGCAAACTGATCTTTGATCTATTGTGTCCTATTATGGTAAGATTAGTTGTGCAGAATGAACTATAACTCTTTACCACTTGACCAAATTTACGACTCGACCAAATTGAAAGCACTTTCAGAAGACTAAATAAATGTAGTTCAAATGAATCTTTTTGTGCCTGATAGGGTAGAAAACAGTGTGGGAAAAGGAGAAAATGCTGGTTACCAGCATTTTTTCCTTTTCCCACAATGTTTTCAAAAGGCCTCTTTCTCAAGATCTTTAAAAGTCGGGATTGTGTGGTAAAGGGTTAAAGCATCAATAGTTTTAAAAGAAAATGAAGAGTTATTGTCATAGCCCTCAGGCGTCGTCTGCATCTTCGTGGGAGAACTTGGACATTTTCAAAAACTTTGACATTTTGTAATATCTCTAGAAATACAGAAGGTATTTACTTCAAACTTGGATAAGTTGTTCACTAATAAAAGGGGAACCAGTAGAACAAGGGCAGGTAACCATCAAAGTTTTTTTTTTGACACAGTTATTCCCCTTTTTTGACTTGCAGCCAAGTTTTGGCTCCAGCATGCTGTGGTCTTGTTTGGTCTTTATGTTTGGTTGAAAATTTAAGGTTAATCTGTATAGCAATTTAGCTGTCTACCAAACGACAAAATCTTAGACTTACACTTACCCGCATTTTCTCCTATTCTCACAATGTTTTCAAAAGGCCTCATCTCCAGGGTCATCAGGATTGTGTGGTAAAGGATTACTGTTTATGGTATGGAAAATGTCACGAAAAAGTATCAAGCACTTGTAATAAGAAAGTGCTTGTCTCACACTGTTTTCAAAGATGGGTTCCTTGAAGGGCTAAAAGATCTGTATTTATGTAGTAATGGGTTTTCAAAGGGAAACATAAGAAGATTTTCTGATTAAACATGTACTATATTATGATAATCCCTTTTTGACTTCATGGGTGTATATATTTTCCCATGGAACTAGCTAGCAGAATATATTTACACTTTACCAAATGACAAACTTTTAGACATGCCCATTTTGAAACCATTTGCAGAAGACAAATGTTACTCAAAACATGAAATTTTTCTTTCAAAGGGTAGAAAGTGATTACCATAATTTTCCTCTTTCCCCACAATGTTTTCAAAAACGTTGTTCTCTCAGGGTCAATTAAACTCAGGATAGTGTGGCAATGGGTTAACTCTTTATTAAACAATAAAATTTTAGACTGGTCCATATTGAAATTATTTACCAATGACAAATCAAATGTGGCTCAAATAAAGGTGTCTGTATGTGCAAAGGTAGAATCAGTATGGAAAAAAGAGGGAAATGCCAGTCACTAGCAATTTCTCCTTTTCCCCTTCATGTTTTCCTTGGCAGTATACAAAAACAGGATCATTTGGAAAAGGATTAACCTGTAACTGGTCAGTCCCAAATTTTAGCGACCGTGATGGAGAAAGCTTTTGAAAAAATTGTGGGAAAAGGAGAAAATGCTAATAGCCAGCACTTTCTCTTTTTCCCACAATTTTTTCTACCCTTTAACAAAAAATCCCTTCATTTGATAGAAATTTTATATTTTGTCGTAAAACAATGTCAGTTTGGATGAGGTCTAAAGTTTCGTCCTGTGGTAGAGGATTAATAAACTGAAACTTACAAAGGTATAGATGGAATTAAGCCTTGTCATTTACTTAGCTTTTGATGTTGTTGGTAATAATGGTGGTTGTAGTTGAGACATTTTTACAATTTTTTTCAGGTTAAATGTCCTTGGATTAGTGGATATTTTTTGTGTTCATGCACTTACAAATTTTATCTTCTGCGATTTTGCTATATTTTGTGGTGGTGTATTATGAAAAAGGGGTCCTTTGTGGCTCAGTGGTAAAGTGTAGGACTGATAACCAGGAGGATCTTGGTTCAAGCCTCACTGGAAGCACTGGGGTTTTTGTTGGAGTGTTTTTTGGCAAGGCATTTGAGGGCCCTAGCCTAGTGCTGGTAAATATATATGAATATGTGAGCTATTGTGGTGAATTTGTAAAAGAATGTTTAAAGTGACATAAAATATCATTCAATCAATCAATCTATTGTAAAAAATCATTATCAAACTGTGGTTCTTCGATAATGTGTAATTGCAATACATTTATTGCTCAGTACAAACATTCAGTATTTTAATAGTGAAAGAATGGACCGTCATTATTGTGGAAAATCTTACTGTATTATTACTAGTGCAAGGTATCTTTGAGAATATTATACATGTACAATGTAGATTGAGATCAGACTGCTTAAAAAGGTGTTAGGATGTTATGGTTGACCTTTAAACTGGCTTTCATTACTTCCCAAAATTGCTTTTTACAATTTTAGTTGACTATATGGCCAGTGAAAGTCAAGATCAGACTACACAAATCATGCTCTCTGATCTTGAATCTACAGTGTCTGCTTTGCTCAGCAATTCTGGACAAAACCAAATTCTAAATGCAATTATTTGGATCTTGTTCTTGTACTGTAAATACCTGTTATGCTTAGAGCTGTATTTAGAGCACTCACATTTAGAGTGTTTCAGTAAAACAGGCAGATTTCTTTTTTGCAACTCTAGTGCAATCTGATCTTGACCTACACTGACTGCAAAGACATTTATGCGTATGAATGGTTGATTTGAAAAGATGTAAAAGTCAAAGTTGCTGAATTCATGTACAAAACAGTTGAAGTATTGTAGATTATATATCACAGTGCTTTCAATATAGTACAGTTTGTACCATACATCTAGTACTAGTATAACATTAGAGACAAGTGCTGTTCCTCAAGATTAATGTGGTGCATTTAAACTAGTCTGACTTGTTATCATCATGACTGGTCGACAAAGACAGCGGCGTAACACGCTGTCTTCACAGTATCGTAGCACTGAGTCAGTTCATAAGGATACACAAACACAGGATAAAGGTTTAGGACCTCCATTAGTAGATGTTATCAAACACAGGAGGAAAGCAAGTTACAGGTAATGTAAAGTTAGTGGCCATAAATATATTTCATCAAAGTCGGAATCCCCATTGATTCTCTTGTATTTCCAACATATTTTTGTAATTGTTTTTGGCTTATAAGATGAAGCTATACATGTACTTATGAAACTAATCAATATTTTCAAAAAGCCATTCTTTACATTGATGTAGGTTGGGATGTCACCAAAATGTAGCAGAAGAATAACACCACAGTATTTTAGAGAGCTACATTTTTGATGCCAACCCACATATACTAAAAGCATGTTAATGTAAATAGCTTCATTAACCTCGCTTTCTATGAGTATACTTTTCCTAATGATCGAATGATCAGAGGCAGGGTAACTAATTTTCTTGCACATTGAAAAATGCATGTAAGTCAATGGAAATTCGGAATTTGATGAAATATTATGGCCACTTACTGTAGAAATTCCTCATGTTTGTTCTCACCTGAATAAGTATACAGATGCCACACAAGGTTCTCACCTTCAGTATCAGAATTTAAACTTGATTACCCACATACCATTTATGGTCTCCTTTTAACCATTCGAATCATAATTCCAAGTTTTAACGACCCTAAAAGAGTTGGTTTTTGAAAACATTATGGGAAAAGGAGAAAATGCTGGTAATCAGCATTTTCTTCTTTTCCCACAATGTTTTCTACCCTATCAAAGACAGAAATCATTATTTGAGTGTCATTTGATCTGTAGTCAACAAATGCTTTCCTTTGGTCCAGTCCTAAATTTGGTTTGCTTGGTTAGGACTGAGCAGAAGACAGTAATGTTGTTTTTTTTTAACTTGGATATAAAGTAAAACTACATTATCTGTGCAGTCTGATCTTGATCACCAATTTCTGCAAAAACAACTGAACAAATAAACTAAACAACTAAACTAAACACCTAGGACTTGGGGCTTTAAAGGCCCAATAGGGACCAGAACTAAACAATTTGGAATTCAAAATGCAGGCAACTGTAATTCTAGCATTACAGTTAATTTTTCTGCCAGCAAATGGAACTTTGACAGAGTGCACTGTAACACATTGTCATTTGCTCTTATAATATCCATACTTTTAACTCTTTACCAAACGACAAATTTTCGGACTGGACCAAATTTAAAACATCTGTAGACAACAAATTAAATCTTGGTAATATGATGATTTCTTACTTTGATAGGGTAGAAAATATTGTGGGGAAAGGAGAAAATGCTGGTTACCAGCATTTTCTCCTTTTCCACAATGTTTTCTATAGGCTTCTTTCTCAGGGTCATTAAAATTCGGGATTGTGTGGTAAAGAGTTAAATGGTATGAATTATATTTGGCTACATCCTGACATGTAAATCATTTACTGCTAGTTGGCTTTTGTTATTAACTGTTCACACAACAATCTTATGGCTTTTGGACCCTGAAAAAGAAGGTTTTTGGACACTGAAAGATAAGGTTTTTGAAACTTTGTTTGAAAAGGGGGGGAAAAAAAATAAAGATTTGCAGAGCAGACTACTTAATTATAGCATTCAACAGGGAAAAAATCCAATATGAAAATTCTTGATGCTTTGATTTAAATGTCTGTACATTTATTGGTTATCTCCCTTAGAATAGAATGAGTAGTAGAAAACAATTTTTTTATTACCAGTTAGGTTTCTTTTCAGTGTTTCAGTTTTTATAGTTTAAAAAAAAATGGGGAATGTTTCAGAGTCAAAAGCTACTTTCTTTAGTTGTTTTGGGTAATGCACTAACCAGTGCACCTTGTTACGGGTTAACAGGTTGCTCCATTTCCCTCAATATTTTCAAGGCAGCTAACCCTTATCCTGTTAAATGAGTGGAATGAAAATTTAAAGCCGATGGTAGGAACCAAAATTTTTCCGTTTCATTAGTATTTTTTGTGGAAAAACGTCTCCTTTCGAACAGTGAGGATCAAAGATCAGACTGCATGTTCTGTGCTGTCTGATTGTAATCTACACTGTCGGGAAAAGTTCTTTGAGTTGGCTTAGCAGCCTAAGGGTTAATAAAATATTTTACTTTCCTTCAGATGTTAGATCTCTAACACGATATTTAGCATGGATTTTGATGTGTTAAATTAGCCTGGACAGTTATAGGTTAACTTCTCACTTTGAAGCTAGTCCATATTAAAAGCATGTGCTGATTACTGATAAGATGTAACATGAATGATTGGATTCGTCTTTCACCCTTTACCACACAATGCTGAGTTTTAACGACCCTGAAGAACAAGGCTTCAGAAAACCAGCATTTTCTCCTTTTCCCACAATGTTTTCTTCCCCATCTAAGACAAAAATCATCATTTTAGAAATATTTGATTTATATAAATATCTGCAGATGCTTTCAGTTTGGTAAATCCAAAATTTTGGTAAAGAGTTTAAAGAGCAGAAACATTTTGGAAAGAGGATAATAACTAGTTACAAAAAACTGAGGAAATAGTGGTGTAGAGTAGACCATCGGCCGCTCACACCCAAGTTACCGGGATTTGAACACAGCGATGAGGATGGTCAACTCCACACACCACTGCACTAGAACTGGTTAACCCTTTACAACACAATCCCGACTTTTAACGACCCTGATATGATACCCAGCATTTTCTCCAATTCCCACAGTGTTTTCTACCCTTCCAGAAACATAATAACTATATGAAGTTATAAGTCATACTTAAATTTGTTGTCTGCAAATGCTTTCCATTTGAACTTGTCCAAAATATTGTTGCAGAGCCCAGGTAGCTCAGTCGGTAGCATACAGGACTTCAGAACAGGGGTTTGGTGGTTAGATTGTAGGCTCGGCCAATTTCTTTCCGAGGATTGATGATAGTAGTTTCAACACAATTCATTCCACTCTCACTGCTATCATTGTGGTAAGACTGGCAAAAGTTATCTTTACTAGCATTTTCTCCTGTTCCCACAACTTTATAAAAAAAAAATTTCTCAGGGTCTTTTGAAGTTAGGATTGTGTGGTGTCCATGGATGTGACGGCCTTGTAATCATAGGTTCCTGAGTCAGGTACCCAGAAGTGGTTGTCAACTTTGGGACTGTTCATTGGCCCACACATTCGGCACAAGTACTGGTATAGTTTCCAGGAAGCAGAATCAAGAGAGAGATTGGTATACTGTAAGTGGCAAGAAATCATTTCTTGAAACTTACTTTGGTGTAAATTAAATATGTTTCAATTTAAAGTCAGAATTGTGTAGTAAAGGCTTAAACTAAACTGGTGTCCAAAAGTTTCTTGTTTTAATTTTAAATTATTTTCCAAAGCATATTTCGCCAGAGTCAAAAGAACAGTAAATGTGTTTTGGTCAAGGAATAAGATACGAGTGGTAGGAATCGTGTAGATTATAAAAGGTAGATTTGTAACAGATTATTACAGTTTATGGTGGGTTGGTGGATCAGAGAAGATTAAAAGATTGCGGCTTTGTTAACTGAACAATAGAGAAAGTGTTCTACTGTATACCCGATATAATTGACAAAGGACCCATTTTCATTGAACTAAACTTAACACTGAATTACATTCAGTTTGTGTTCGTACTGTTTTATCTCTTTGCAGACAGTATGTATCAGGATCAGACTGCACCTATTAGATTTTGTTGCTTGTTTAATGGATTAAAGAAACCTTAAATTGTTTGTTCTTTGCCAGCTAGTTGGCTAAGGACCTTGGCTTTAAAGGTGCCTGTTTTCAAAGATAGGGAATAAACGGTGACAACAACATGAAACTGCTTCCTTTAGATTTCTTTTTGCTTTTTTATCACTGTGTTTGATAAAACTGTCCAGTCTTGACTAGTTTATCCCTTTGCAGCATAGCATTAATTCATTTTCTCCTGCTAAAAACTTGCTCTGGACAAATGAAAAAAATATCTTTATCAAATACATTTAGTGCATTCATGAAAATGTGTGGCACCATTTTTGCCTAAGACCAATATCAACAAGCAATTATTGCTTGTTAGGCGCATTTTTTCCTTTTATCGAAATGTCCTCAAAAGTTGTTTTCTTCTGGACAACAGGTTACATAATGATATTGAATGTTAGGTGTTACACACAAAAGTGAAAAGTCTGCTAGAATATGAATTTGGAACATGTATCAGCACTTCACCCCATGCAGACTTATGATTTATCCACAATTTGTAATTTTATAACATTGTAACCAAGTGAGAAAATTGTCGGTCACCTGGATGGCTAACATTGTTACATTTGCCATAAGTATGATTGGTGTCCAGTAATGTTCTCTCCTTGCTTTTTTTCAACATTTTTTTTTTCCAGAAGCATTCTTCTGTAAGGTCATCTAAAGAGGAATGTTAAAGGCAGAGGGTTAAATTTCTGCAACACAGTCCAGATTTTAAACAACCCTGCGGAGGAAAGCTTCTGAAAAGATTGTAGAAAAATAAGAAAATGCTGGTAACCAGCATTTTATCCTTTTCCCACAGTATTTCTATCCTAACAAAGACAAATTCCATCATTAGGGCTTTTTGTCGTCTTTGAATGCTTTCAATTTGGAAATGTCCAAAAATTTTGTTTTGTCTTAAAGGGTCAAAGAGTAGATTAGACTGTTCATTTTCATAGTTCAAGCTTGAGGTTAAGAATACCTGAAACCCTTAACCACCATGGACAAACTTTTATGATACGTAGACACTGTAGATCAAGATCAGGCAGTACAGATATGCATTCAGATCTTTGATCTACATGATCTCCATCTAAATTGTGAAATATTACTGTAAGAATTGTCTTCAAACACTCTTTGCAAGTTTTTGTATAACGTATCAAAAATTCTCATTTCTTGTTTATTTCACATGGTAAGGACCTAACAGAAAGCACTGCCTTTTGTTATTTCAAGTAGTTAATTGATTTTTGTTTTTCCGTGTATGTTAACTCTTTACCAGCAATAAAATTTTAGACCTGTTCAAGTTGAAAGCATTTGCAGACAACAAATTAATTGTAGCTGAAATGATAGTAATTGTCAGTGAAAGTATAGAAACCTTGTGGGAAAAGGAGAAAATGTTGGTTACCAGCATTTTCTCCTTTTCCCTCAAGGTTTTCAAAAGGCTATTTCCTCAGGGTTGTTAAACTCAGGATTAAATTGTGAAGATTAAATCTTACACCCTTCAGCCAGAACTTGTCATTCTACTTGTTGTTAAGTCAAAGGGAAAATGGACTTACTGGTAACTCCTTAGAAGGCAACAAAATTTTTGGACTTGTCCAAACTGATAGGATTTGCAGATGACACATGAAATGTGGCTGGAATAATTGAAGTCATCTCTGGAAGAGAAGAAAGCATTATGTGAAAAGGCAAAAAAATTGGTTACCAGTATTTTTTCCTATTTCACTCCACTATGGCTTTAAAAGCTGTCATTGTCAGGGTCACAGGAACAAAGGGACTAGTAAAGGATTATTTTGGACTTCAGTGGACAATGTTTTATGGTGTATGAATGTAAAAGGAACATGGCTGAAATTTTCAGGGAAGATTCGTTCTGGAATCATTGGATCTATTTCTGTGGAATTTTATGTACTAATGGATAAATTTTTTGTGTGATACCCTTTTTGTAGTAGGTTAGACTTACAGGCAGATTTAAAGTTTAAAGCTCCAATAACAGCCAAAAGTATACAATGCAGGTGTTACAATACATTTAAATTTACATCATACCATTTAAAAGTATTGAAATTATTGTAAAGATGACAGCCTGTTTTTGTTCAGTTGGTCCAAGTGTTGCTGTTGCTGGCTGAAAAATGAATTTCAGAAGTAAGTCAAAAAGTTGCCAGGTCATCGTTTGTTTTTTTGTAAATACCTTATTTGAAAAAAAGCATTTTTCTGCCTGTAGTTTTAAAATGTGTGATTTAAATTTAAATACATTTTAATGCCCACATTGTTTACTTTTGGCCACTATTGGGGCATTCACGAATAAAGGATTTGAGATGAAATTAGGTTATTTCTCATGTGGTCTTAAATAATTTGTAAACTATGTTCAGCATTTTCTTTGGTAAATTTCATCTTAAAGAATGACTTAGGGTCAATTAAGTAAAGAATATCAGAATAAGAAATACTATGCTGCAATAAACTGGGGCTAATATAAATTACTCACAAATTAAATTGCTACTCCTAGAAACTGGTGGCAATCCTCGACAGTTAAGCACACTTAAGCCCTCTACAAGAAACTCACAAGATCCTCCACTAACAGGAAACCTCAACAATTTGCCGAGTACTTACCTAGCTTGCAAACAAAGCAACACCATATCTTAAGGATCAAAAAAATATGAGTCTGATAAAGAGTGGAAACTAAAGTGAGCAGCAAAAGATTTGAACTTCAGTAAATCAATTGAGCTCAAGCTTGATACTCAGAATTTTATACAAGCATTAAGTTCATTCAAAGAATGATGTTCATTTTAAAAAAATATCTTTTATCTATATTCAGTAAACTCTGATCTGTAGAAAATAAGCCATTACATTTGAAAATTTAAGATACAGTTTGGAAATGCCAGAACTCCTTTGCTCAGGGTCTCCATCCTAAAATGATTTAACTTTGCGCAAGTTCTGTTGAAAAAGGCATTAAGATAGTAAGCATTTCTTTCATCAAGTAAACTTTTTAAAGAGAAATATATGTAATAAGCACTTGGCTAGCTGCACTTGGCTAGCTGTCATGCACAACTCTTGGTTTTTTTTGTGGACAGTGAAGATGAAGTTTAGATTGCAAAGAATTTTCAATCTGATGTTGAATCAACAAATTGTCAAGTACATGTACATTTTATTTTGTCAGATTTGGCCTTTTATGAAAGGGTGAAAAATCAGATCCTGGAGATTGAGAGAGAATAAAGCTAAAATAAAGCTAATCTTCAAAACAAACATGAATCAAGCATTTGTAAGATTTCTGTCCATATCTATAATTGACCTCCTTATCCTTAGCAGAGTGGTCATTTGGTGTGTGTTTTGTGTGAACTCTTTATTAACTACTTTGCCACACAAACCCAAGTTTTAGCGACCCTGAAGAAAATGCTTGTGAAAACATTGTGGGAAAAAGGAGAAAAATGCTGGTAACCAGCATTTTCTCCTTTTTCCACAATGTTTTCCATCTCTTCAGAGACAACTTACTTTATTTGGGCTACATTTTAATCCATCATCTGAATACTTTCAATTTGGACCAGTCTAAAATGTTGTCGTCAGGTGAACAGTTAAAC
Organism: Hippopus hippopus; assembly: GCA_946811185.2. Taxonomy (NCBI): domain Eukaryota; kingdom Metazoa; phylum Mollusca; class Bivalvia; order Cardiida; family Cardiidae; genus Hippopus; species Hippopus hippopus. Next base: position 20,607,630 of record OX328112.1, read on the forward strand.
TATGTTTTGGACTTGTCCATATTGAATGCATTTGCGGATGACATGTACAAAAAAAAAATGAGGCCCAAATGATGGGATTTTTCTATTAAACCATAGAAAAATTGTGGAAAAAGGAGGAAGTGTAAAATTTTTATCAGTGTTTTCTCCTGTTCTCACAATGTTTTTGGTAGATTTCTTCTCTAGGGTCACAAAATCCTGGCATTGTTTGGAATAGGGTTTAACTCTAAGAGTGCTAAATTTTTTAAAGAGATTTTGACATTCTTCAATACAAACCCCAGCTTTCAAAATTTCAAAACAAGTTTTGCTAGATGATCTCACAAAATGACAGATGGTATAGATCCAGGATGAGACTCTGTGCTAAGTGCAGTCCTGTCTTAATCTATAGGAACAGTTCCAGTTTTTGGAGGTCTCCTTATGTGAGGATTTGCTCGGATTTTACAACATTTTGAGCAGAATTTTGGTTTTATACATTTTCCAGTGCTTCTGGTTCATTTCAAGTGTTTCTTTTTTTAATCTATGCCACTTGTAAAACTATGTCAAGGCGTCTAACAGCTGCTGTTCCATATAGAGGCCGACGAAAAGTTTAAATTAAGTCATGATTAAAATAACATAATTTCAACAACTCATTAACTTTTTGCTGGAAGAGTAAACTGCCAAGTACCAGTGTTAAAGCTGTAAAGCAAATACTCCGCCATTTAATTTGCAGGTCATAACTTCTGTCATAACCTATGTATTGTAGCTTACTTTCTTCTCAAGTAAAAATAAGGTAAAGATAAAGATTACATAGAGATAAGATAAAGATTACACAAAGATAAGGTAAAGGTATCTCAAGAAAAATAAGCTCCATAACTAACCTTAATTACCTAGTGAACACTTTTATTAAGTATGAAGCTGTATTAGCCAACTGTCATTTTAAGTTCTCAAATTTATGGGTTTCAATATAAAGGAATCTGCGATGTGATGAATAGCCACCAGTGCTACATGTGGCTAATTCTGTTTGTTTCCTTCAATGGCTACCTTGACATCAGTAGTATTACAAAATGTAATTCAAATAATACCGAGGAAAAATGTTTTAAGTATTTGTAAGAAAAATAACATTTTGCAACAGGATGGAAAACATGGTGGAAAAAGGAATTATAGATTGTTACAAGAAATTGCACCCTCTGTCATATATTTTCCAAAGATGTCAACTGCAGATCTTTAGATGTAAAGATTAGTATTATGTACATTATGGTGAAATGGAAAATGTATAGAATATAAATCGGTTTACCTATTGCACCCATATGCACACTTAACCCTGTACCAAATATCAAATAATATGATTAAACAAATGCCCAATTTATATTATTTTTCCTAGCAGAATTTTTTACCTTTGCACCAGGTAGACCCATTGGAATCAGTTTCGTACTGGGAAGTTATTCTTATGAAGAATTTGTTTTCATTTAACAAAATGTCCAATGAAACAAAATTGACTTGAACTTGTCAAAAGATTTTTAGTTGATATTTTGTATGCAAATACATGTCATGGAGATGAAAGCTGCCTATACCATGAGTAACTAGATTTTCACTGACAAAAATATTTTGTTTGTAGAAGAAAATTGATACATTGTAGGTAGAATCATTAGCAAATGACTTTAATCTTACTTGGGGAAAAAAACGCAAATACAAAAAAATAATCTGACATCCCTGATATATAAAGACGAGACCTTAAAATTGATAGTCCAGCCACTCTACATGTTCCAACTGAGCTATCTGCAAAATTGACTATCACATACGTTTAAAATGCATTTATCCTTTGTTATGTAATAATAGCCACCCCTGTTAAATGGAAATAAAAAAATACAGAACAAATATCAAAAATACAATGGGGCATTTCTTCATGTTTCATATAGTTTTGTTGGTCACATCTTTAGTTTATTAGACATATTCTAATAAAGCTGATTATGGATCTACATAATATGCAATATGATAATTATGTTGGTTTCTGACTAAAACAAAACTTAACATTGCAATATTTTTTTCTTCTACTTTTTATAGACTATGATAAATGTTGATTTCATCAATTAAGAATAGATTGAATCCAGTTGGAAAGGTTTGAATGCATTTTGTAATATTTAAAATGTCAAATAAGATATGGTGAATTAAATATGTTGCAATTATTGTAATGACAGTATCTAACTGTTGTTGGAAATGTTCTTTGTAACTGTATGTGGGAAATATCTGTGAACATTGTGTCAATGAAATGATTGAATATTTGCAAAGACTTTGTCAAGGAATTATAGATCTATTTTTGAAATAAAAGCGAGAATGGAGGAAGACAAGCCTAAAGCAAGTATTGGACGTGTCTTCAGAAAGGTCTATAATGCAAAAGTGTTGGCTTCAAAACGTGGCAAAAGGCAAGTATCGCAGCTCAGCGTAATATCAAGTACAAACATTCTACATTACCAAATGACAAGATTTTAGATTTATCCAAATTGAAAGCATCAACCTCCAACAAATTACTTTGCTCAAATGCTGAAACTGGATAGAAAAGATTGTGGGAAAAGGAGAGAAATTACTTGTTATCAGCATTTTCTCCTTGCCCAATAATGTTTTCAAAAGCTGTCTTTCTGATGGTTAATAGAACTCAGAGTAACAACTTGATTTGCCTTTGCTGACAGTGTATTACAAGATCAGACTGCATAAAATTGTACAGGTTGATCTTGCATACATGTATATACTTTGTTATGTTAAGATATTTCGGTAAAGAAAAAGCGGTGAAAATTAAATATTGGCAGTCTTTTCTCTGAAAAGTGGGAGGATGAAGGAGTACAGAGTTTAGTTTCAGATGAGCTAGTGGGGCTATGTTCAGATGAGCTAGTGGGGCTAATGTTCAGGTGAGCCAGAAGGGCTTATAATGTTCAGATTAGCTAGTGGGGCTATGTTCAGGTGAGCTAGTAGGGCTATGTTCAGATAAGCCAATAGGGCTATGTTCAGATGAGCCAGTGGGGCTATGTTCAGATGAACCTCATGTGGGGCTATGTTCAGATAAGCCAGTGGGGCTATGTTCAGATGAGCCAGTAGGGCTATGTTTAGATGGGCCAGTAGGGCTATGTTCAGATGAGGCGGTCAGATGAGCCAGTAGGGCTATGTTCAGATGAGCTGGCAGGGCTATTTCGGATGAGCCTCATGTGGGGCTATGTTCAGATGAGCCAGTAGGGCTACGTTCAGATGAGCCAGTAGGGTTATGTTTAGATGAGCCTCATTTAGGGCTATTTTTAGAGGAGACAGTGGGGCTAATTTCAGATGAGCCGTTGGGCTCTTTTCAAATGACAAAGTGGGGTTATTTTCAGATAACAATCTTCTATCTCTTTACCACACAACAAAATTTTAGGCTAGTCCAAACTGAAAGTATTTTGCAGACAACAATTTATATGTGCCCTAAATAATTGGGTTTGTTCTTGAAAGGTTAGAAAACATTGTTTACCTGGTTACCAGCATTTTCTCCTTTTCTCACAATGTTTTCATAAGTCTTATTTTCCAGGGTTGTTAAAACTTGGGATTGTGTGGTAAAGAGCTGTATTGTTATTAAGAGAAGGTGTAAATTGAGCTTCGGTCAACATTAAAGTATAAATCATTGAATGCTGGTCTATTCAACTTCTGTCACATTGAATCAAATGATTTATATTCAAATTAGTATTTGGAATACATAAGAAAAAGAAAATTGATTAGCAGTGTTAATTTATGTTCAACAAGTCTTATCTGACAATTTCTTTATATATGACCTAACTTTGCTCAAGACAACACAATGTGACTGATCCAAATTGAAAGCATTTGTCAACAAATCATCAGAGAAGGGCTTTAATGATGAGATTTGTTCTTCCATGGTCGGGTAGAAAAGGAAAAAATGCTGGTGAGAGGAGTAATGAACATGTTACTATATGAAACAGATAATCATAACAAATGACTATCAGTATGGCCTGTATAGACATTCAATCTGAACAAGTCGAAAATTTTGTCCTTCTGGTAAAGAGGTACATGTATGTACTCTAACACTCCATTGAAAGTAAAAGCCTTTTTAGTCATGTTTAAGATACAAAGAAAAACAGTTAGTGTAAATCCAAGACCAGATAGTGCATTCTGTGCATTCTGATCTTTACATCTGCTGTTTGCTGTCAAGGTACAGTACACAGGCATGTCACACATTGAAAAAAATACACAGGAAAAGAAGTCAGCTGTCATAGTAGAGTAAAATAACTGAACTAGTATGAAAGTGCAAAACATTGTAATGCCTAAAAATCAGAACTATCTGGTGAAAAGGTATGATCAATAGCATGAGATCAACCTGCATTAACTTTTATCTTTGTGAAAAAATTATCTGCAAGATGATATCTTGAAATTTGCTGAAACATTACCCTTTTATTAAATGGATAAGAAAAATTGCTGTGGTGAACTTAAATCAATTTTCCTAAAGTTTCATTCTAAAATTGGTAAGTAAATGAAATGAAGAAAAACCTTCGTCAGTACCAAAGATGCTCCAGTAATACAGTATAGCAATTTTAGAGTTGGCAAAGAAGCAGACAGTGTAATTCAAAAATTAGTCACCAAGTTCTGTGCAGTCCGATCTTGATCTAAACTGTCCACATAAGCAATTAACCCTGTACCACAAGGTAAAATTTTTTACTCTTCCATATTAAGGAAATTTACAAACAACAATGCAGATGTTTTTCAAGTCATTCAGTTTATCCTTTAATAGGTAGAAAAACATTGTGGGAAAAGGAGACTGTGTTGGTTAACAGCATTTTCTCCTCTTTCCACAATGTTTTCAAAAGCCTTCCTTCTCAGGTTTGTTTAAACTCTGGATTGTTTAGTAAAGAGTTCAATGTAGTTTCAGCACTACAAGGGATTTTACCCTAGGGCTGTCAATTTGATGGCACTCTGATATTATTGGATATTATTTGTTCTTCACTAAACACTATGTTGTGGGTACCCATAAGAAGCTACTTTATTGTGATTGAGTATGGCTCCTATCATACAAATAAGTGAGCCATGCTCTGGCAAATGGGGGCTTAATGCACCTCTGTGATCCATGATACCAAGCAAGTTATCACATACCTGTGGATCCAGAAAATCCATTTTCTCCAACAACCAACTACATCATGAGGTACACTGGTCCTTTGATATGCAGAAAATTGACCAAAAGCAAAAAGTGTTGGCCCAGGTCAGCCTGCACAGACTGCGCAGGCTGACCTGGATCGATACTTTTTGCAGATGCATTAAGCCCCCTTTTCACAGAGCATGGCTCAAGTATTTTTGCTTCCTTCAAATACATCTCCTTTGTTCAGTAAGTATTTAATATTTATGAGCCATGCTGTATGAAATGGGGTGTAATGCATCTGCAGAAAATATCGACGGACATCAGCCTGAGCAGTCCACTCAGGCTGACCTGTGTCAATACTTTGTACTATTGTTAAATTTATTGCATGTCAAAGGACTATTCTATCTCCAGGTTTAGTCGGGATCGTAAGACAAAATGGGTTGTAGGATCCATAGTTTGAAGTTACTTGGTATAATGCATTACAGAGATGCATTAAACGCCCTTTTGCCGGAGTCCCCCTCATATAGATGATGGTATTTTGAAAAATTAACATGTATGGCAAGGGGGTTAAATTTCTCTCTACACTGATAAGGTCAAATTGATTTAGGGAAATTTTTTGACATATGAAGAGCTGTTCAGGAATGAATAGATTTGAAGAATTATACACTTAACGACTGAATAATTGACTTTAATTTCTTTTTACACCCTTTATTGATGGCCCTTTACCACATTATCCAATGTTTTAATGACACCAAAGAAACCCATGTTTTAACAAACCTGAAGAAAAAGCCTTTTGAATACATTATGGAAAAAGTAGAAAATGCTGGTAACCAGCATTTTCACCCTTACCCACAATATTTTCAAAATTTTAATTTCCCATTGTCTACTTGGGATTGTGTAGTAAAAAGTTAACACAACTTTAGATGCTTTACCAGACAGTATAAATCTTGGATCAAACAGGCTAGAAGTTCCAGTCTGATCTGAGACCTACCTAATCTAATCAATTGGAAGACATCTTCACCAATACAAATTGAAATCTGGTTATATTTTTTTTCATTTTACTCGGTCAAAATGTTTAGTGCTTCACTGTAAAACATATAGATAAGAATCTTAACTCTTTACATGACAAAAATTTGGACTTGTCCAAATTGAAAACATTTGCAGACAACAAAGTCATTGTTGCTAAAATAATGATGTCTCTCTTTGATAGGATAGAAAAGATTGTGGGAAAAGGAGAAAATGCTGGTTACCAGCATTTTCTCTTTCTCTCACAAGGTTTTCAAAAGTCCTTTTCATGAGGGTCATTTAACTCAGGATTTTGTGGTAAAGACTTAAACCACAGAAAGTTATCTGATTTTGATAGAACAAGATATGTTTTTTTCTTTATCAAAATTTTTATCTACAGTGAGAAAGATAGTGTTTTGAAAATTAATATTTTTTGCTTTTTGTGCGTAATGATTTTATATTATGTGCAATTCATTTTTCAACAGTTTTTTTTTTGCTGGCGAGTAAATATGTGAGTTTGGAAGAACATTATAATATTACATGCTTTATTTCATCAACTTTGTGTTCTGAAATGATAAACTGAACTATTTTCTGCAAGAGTTTAAAAAAAAAAACTAGAAATACATGTACCGGTAATAGGATGAAATTACTTGTGCAGTAGGAAAATACAGATATTTTTATGGAAATAATTTTATGAACCAATCAAGATGTGGGTGTTGAATATATTGATACAAATGTGACAGGAAAGGAGAGTAGAGCAGCTCTTTTCTGCTGCCAGTCTTTTGAAATAAGAAAAAGAATCATAGTATTTAAGTATTTTCGTGTGAATCTTTCTCTAGAAACCACCATAAACACTTGAAGTACTTTGCTCAACTTAATATGTTTTGAGGACAGTGTATTAAGAATGTCCTGCCTGATCGTTAGACAAAAGGAATACAGCATGTTGACAACACATGTAGGCTTTTAACATTTAGGATTTAACATGTTTTGTGAAACTTTTTAATAAGCAGCAAAGACTGACATATAGTTCTAACAATGCCGCCAACCTTTCCTTTGAAATTTATGAACAATCCTTCAAAGCGTATCAGATCCCCAAGTCGGAATTCTATGTACAAACCAGGGGTCGTCAATCCTGTTGGTAGGAGACTGATTTTGTACCATAGGTAATTTTTTGATAATCATGCTGTAAAATACAGATTATATGATTTTACATTTTTATGTAAATACATTAGGTCTTCAGGAAATGGGCATAATATTGATTGGTTTTAGGAAAAAAGAGCATTAAGTATGTTACAGACCACTGCAATAGATTAGCATCCTTTGAAAACTTTGTTGGTAATCTCTTTTTTTCAACAATCTTTTCAATACATGTATTAGTTCAAAGACATGGTTTCCTTTTGTGTTAAGAGTAACATATATGTAAATGGATAAAAGACTGAATCATTGATAATTGGTAAAATATAAAGTAATATGATTAGTGTCTGGTTCATTCAAACATCATTTTTTTTACCTGATGATATTAGGTTTTGTATATCCCTTATCGGACAAATCTGGTTGGTCTAAATTATTTTAGCATCACACAGTTGTTTCACAGCTGATGTTCAAATTTCATTGACCAATCAGATTCGTTCAATATATGCACTGTGGTATTAAAGTTTCCGTCTCAGGGTAGGAGGAGAAAAACTTTGCAGCTTCCAAAGTTTCAACCCTTTTTACTCCTTTAATATTAATCTATTTGTTCTGTCCTATGCACTGGATTGAAATTAAATTATCTTGGAACATGATAAAAGGCACAACTTGTACTCTTCTGGTTTAGATACATGTGAAAAATACTGACAGTTGACTCTGGGTGTTATTTTTGCCAGTGATACAGTTGGACACCTTGTCTAATATGTTATAGAGCAGTGATGGTGCTGTCATTTTTTAAAATGTTTTTAGGTTGGAAATGGGTTCAGAGAAGATGTTTTTATATAATTTTTTTCTTTTTTTTCAAGTGAAATATTTGAGATGAATGGTTTTTTTAAATTGTTATACTTTAGAGACATTATGTGAATGAAAGTTTGAAACTATGAAACAAAGTTGTTCAATGCTACAATCATGTGCATGTGTTTCTTTTTTTTTTGTTGTTGTTGTTATACAGCTACCTCTGTGTGCTAAGTTTGTCTATTATTTCTTTTCAAGAAAAAATTGGTGACTGTTATTTTAAATGGGCAAGAGCTAACAATCTTTTAGAGGGTGAAGGTTGTCAAAAAGCAAGTACCTGTGTTTAAGCCATGGTAAATTTATTGTTTGAAAATACTTTCAATATATTTGAGTCTAAAATTCTGTCATCTGATAATAAATTGACTCTATACTACATGATAAAATTCTAGACTGCTCGAAAGTTGGAGCATTTGCAGATGACATTAAATGTCTGGCAGAAGATGGTACATGTATGTGTCATTAATAGGGTAAAAAAATGTAGGAAAAAGGAGAAAATGCTGATTCCCAGCAATTTCTCCCTTTCCTACCATATTTTCCAAAGTTTTCTTTCTCATTAAAACTCAGGATTAGGTGGTAAAGGGTTAAAGTAAAGAGTGCAAGTGTTGTCTTCTAAAAGTTTACAGGAAAAAAAAAATAGTATGTGTACTTACTTCCTGATTTTATTTTTTCTTTTTTAACAGATCCAAAAAAGATGTTAAAGAAGAAGAAGAACAAGTGCTAAACAACAGAAAACAGAAGCGTGATCTAAAACAAGCAGAATCCCAAAGAGTCAATGATTTTCGACGCAAACAGTATGCTGCTATGCGGATACAAAAAGCTTGGAGAAAGTAAGTAGAACTTTTGAGAAAAGTATGGGTCAGTCCCTTATGATCTGTCAAGTACTTTTCAACCCTGAGAAAGAAGGCATTAGCCTCCTTTCCCACAATGCTTTGTACCCTTTCAAAATCATTTCCTTATCACCTGCAAATATTTTAATTATTAGAATTTTGTTGTATTCTGGTAAAATGCTCAACAAAATTTTTACACTCTAGAAGTAGACCAGTTTCAAAAACATGTGAGCTATGCTCTGGCAAAAGGGTGTTTAATACATGCCCATGATGCATTAAATCAAGCCAGTCATCATATAATTATGGATCTATAAAATCTATTTTGTCTAACAACAGCTGAATCATGATGTAGAATGGTCCTGGAACATGCTGAAAATTTATCAAAAGCGAACTGTTTCAACCCAGGTCAGCCAGTGTGTGGACTTGGCAGGCTGACCTGAGTCTATAGTTTCTGCAGATGTATTGAACCCCGCTTTTCACAGAGCATGGCTCATGTAAATTTACACTGTTCACAAAAGCATGTGAAGCTGTACTTGGTGCCTTCACGGTTTAACATTGTAAGCACTGAATGAATGAAATAGACCTTTTCAATCAGGAAAGAAAGCCAGCACATTGATATTTAAAGATTGTTTTGGCTAGAATATAGAACAAAGTGGCATATAAGGTAGACCCAGGATCAGATTGCATCCTGTGTGCAGTTCAGTCTTGATCTACATTGTCTGCATATACAACCAAAGCCACGGTCAGAGGTTTAATTGTTAATTTACCTGAACTGCAAAAACAAAAAAAAGAGATAGAGATTAACTTACGTGTTTACCCTTACTTAGAAATGCTCAGATATTGCAGTTCAAGACAGTTTTGTGTGAACACCTCTTAAAATTACTGGACAGTATAGATTTAAGATCAGATTGCATATTCTGTGCAGTTTTTCTGTATGCTTTGCAAAAAAAAACCACTTTGCTAATTCATGATTACATTTTCAGCACATTCTCATCAGTTAAAGATAATAGACTAGGTTTGATATATGAAAATTAGTAACAGAATTGGGGCAAAATGAGAAATTGCTGATTATGTGTGATTTCTTTAATTACTACAGTTTTGTCAAAAATGATCTCTTACAATACTAAAAATGTTTTCTGTCTGTTAACCCTTAACCTATGACCATACAATCCCGACTTTTAACAACCCTGTTGGAGAAAACTTTTGAAAACATTGTGAGCAAAGGAGAAAATGCTGGTAACCAGCATTTTCTTCTTTTCACACAATGTTTTCTTCCCTGTCAGAGCACTTCAGTTTATTTGTATCACTTTTAAAATTTTTCGTCAGCAGAAGCTTTCAATTTGGAAGAGTTTAAAATTCTTCGTTTGGTAAAGGGTTAAAACACTGTAACAACTTAAGTTGCCTTCACTTGTGATCAGTGTAGATTAAAATCAGACTGCACAAAACATGCAGTCTGATCTGTGATCTACACTGTCCACTTTGCTGAAACACCTCAGACAAAAGCAACTATTACATTTATTCAGGTCATATTTCTAGACTGAATATTGTCAGTTGGGTTTATTTAGTGCTCTAAAGGTTACTTTATGATTTTTTCACTGCAAGGGTTTAAAACTAATAAAAGAGGTCAGGTGAAAAAATGAATTTAATTTTAAATGCAAACATATTGAACTTCTGTTGATCTTTATGATTTCATTGTAAATCTTTCAACAAAATACATAATTTTGAACCTGTCCATAATGAAAGCTTTTGCAGACTATACATTGCATGTAGCTCAAAAGAAGCGATTTGGGTTTGAATGGATAGAAAAACAATGTGGGAATAGGAGAATTCTATTCTTTCAAAGAGAAATCCTCGCATTTGAGCTGCATAGTATTTTGTTGTCAACAAAAGCTTTCATAATGGAATAGTCTAAAATTTTGTTGTCTGGCAAAGAGTTAAAGAGTGAAGGGATTATATGCATTGTAAGTTACATATCAAAATGTGTATAATATACCATTAGGCTGTAGATCCCAGATCAGATTCCCTAAAAGTTTTTATATAATCAAATTAAGAATAGAAAAATGAACAGTTTATATATTTTATGTGACTTTTTTCTCTCGAATTCATTTGTGAAATTTTAAAGAAACAATAAAACACATTTTTTCTTTTTAAGAATTTGAGCATTTCTTGATCACTTATAAACTATTTTCAGTCATGAAGATCCCATTGACTGTTTTATCACATATTTTTTTTCTTCTAATTTCAGCCATAAGATGCGGTCTTTTGCTATTTTACTGACGGCCAAACAAGCGGTTCACAAGATGCGTTTACGTCAAGGTGCGGAGGAGTTCCACAAACAGATTGCTGCCCTGACCATACAGCTAGCTTGGAGAAAATATATCAGGTAGGTAGCGTACCAGTGTCATTGATCCTTACTTTGTTAACCCTTTACCTCTTAATCATGAATTTTAAGGAAAGGAGAGGAAAGCTTTTGAAAAAATTGTGGGGAAAGGAGAAAATGCAGGTAACCAGCACAGGATTATTCTCTCAATGTGGAAAGGCAGCCAGTGACTTGGATAGAATGTTTTAGAAATACTGGTGAAAAAAACTCCAGGATTGCATGGACAGGACTGGTGTGCTGGTCATTGTGATACAAGTGAAACGATGTTGAAAGCAATTTTAACCCTTTACCACACAGTCCTGACTTTTTAGGGACCTGAGGAAGACACCATTTGAAAACATTGTTGGAAAAGTAAAAAAACCTGTTTACCAGCATTTTCTCCTTCCATAATGTTTTCAAAAGGATATTTCCTTAGGGTCGTTAAAACTTGGAATTGTGTAGTAAAGCATTAATTGTATTATCAACTTTGATTTTGAATTACTTTATGATAGGCTTTGAAATCTTTCAAAATCCAATATTTGATACTATTTAGATGATGAAAAGAAGATATTATGTAAGGTGTATTGTTAAATGTTATACACTTTGATCAAAATTATAGAATGGATTTCTAAAGAAAGTTTTACTGAAATTTACATACCATTTTGATGTAGAAATACTGCCCCGAGGTAACTCTACAGTTTGATTGAATGCTCTTTTATCTTACAAAGAATGATAGAGGGGTGACTGAGTAAGCAAGGATCAGCTAACAAGCAACTGCTGCTTTACCCACAATGTTTTTAAAAGACATCAGAGGGTTTTTGGCTCAGTGATGGAATTTGTCTTTGATAGGGTAAAAAACATTTTGGGAAAAGGAGAAAATGCTGGTTATTATATTTTTTAAAGGCTTCTTCATCAGGGTCGTTAAAGGTTCAGCAACAAGCAACGGCTACTTTACCCACCATGTTTTCAAAAGACATCCAAGATTTTGTAGAAAGTCAAAGATACGCTGTAGTAGGATAATAGGCTTTTTATAGAGCAATTCCATGTTTTTTTTTACCTTGATGAATAAAGACTTGAAGATAATGTGGGATAAGGATAAAAGCTGGTAACAAACAATTTTTTTCCTTGTCCAACAATGTTTTCTTCACTTTGCAGCACATTTTCCATCATTTTAGGCACATATAAATTTTTAATCTTTTAATCTGCAAAAGCATTCAGTTTGTGTACAATTTTGTTATACGATAAACAGCTTAAAGTCATGCCTTTTGCTTTTTTTAGACGAAAGTTGCTGCAGTCCTTACATCCCAACAAGAGACAGTTACGTATGTGGGATCCAGAACTGATAGCTATGAAGCAGAGGGCGCTGGTCTCACAGATATATGGTAGGTCTTATTTTTATGTAGGAATTCCTTAACCATTTACCAAACAATCCCAGTTTTTAACGACCCTGGGAAAGTAAGCCTTAGAAAACATTGTGGGAAAAGGAGAAATTGCTTGTTTCAAGCTATTTCTCCTTTTCCCACAATGTTTTCTACCTTATCAGAGAACTTCATTTCATTTGTAACAACTTGAAATTTGTCATCAGTAAATGCAGCTGAGCTCTGGTAGCTCAGTCAGTAGCATACAGGACTTGAGAAAAGGAGGTCGATGGTTTGATCCCTGGCTCAGCCAATTTCTCTCACACAGCTGACCATTGTTTCGACAATGGTTATGTTGGAAGCACCAGTGGCTTGGAAAGAATATTGTGTGGAGTACTGTGATATAACTGAAATATCACTGAAATCGGTGTTAAAATCCAAACAATCAATCAATCAATCATCTGCAAATGCTTTCAATTTGTTTTTTTTTTTTTAAATTGTCATTTGTGAAAGGTTTAACACATTGGAGGGATAGTAATGGCTCCTTGTAGTCTAGCGCTGGATTCAAGACTAATTTGTATCTGCGTTAACACATGCAATCCCTAGACAACTTAAACTGACTTAAACAGCATTTTTGTTTCAAAATAGAGGTGAACAAATTGATGCACCATTTTGGCATGGCTAGGATTTTGCCATCTAGTAAATGACTTAAACAGTATTTTTGTTTCAAAATACAGGTGAACAAATTGATGCACCATTTTGGCATGTCTGTGATTTTGTCATCTGGTAAATTGACTGAACTGTACTTTCATTTTTTCATACAGGTGAACAAATTGATGCCCCATTTTGGCATCCCAACATGTTACGACCTCAGAGACCATATTGGGCCAAGTTAGCTCCATCATCTGCTGGTAAGTTTTATCCCTTATCCTGCTGAATAAATTGAATTAACCCTTTACCACACAATGACGACTTTTGACACCCCTGATAGAGAAGGCTTTTGAAAACATTGTGGGAAAAGGAGGAAATGCTGGTAACCAGCATTTTCTCCTTTTCCCACAATGTTTTCTACCCTATCAAAGAAAAATCATTTCATATGATCCACATTGAAACTCCTCTGCAAATCTTTCAATTTGGACAGGTCTAAAATTGGTCGTGTGGTAAAGGGTTAAACTTTCAAGCCAATAGTAAAAGGGCAATTGATGCTATTTCAAATTCATTTCTTTGAGAAAAAGATCTCCTCACCGGACAGTGTAGATCCAAGATCAGACTGCATGTTCTGTGCAGTCTGATCTTGATCTACACTGTCTGCAAATGGTCAGTGAGTCTCGCATAGCAGCCTAGGGGTTAATATGTTTTCTCTTATTATGTTTGATCACCCCTGTTCAGTGTGTTGTAAATTTTACCTCAATTGTACGAACAGAGAGATTCTCAGTGCAAAGTTTCATTTCCACCATTCATTGACTTTATCACTGGTTTTTGGAGGGGAGAAAATACTGTATTGCCAGAATAGGACAGACTTATACAAGAGACTCAATGGAAGAAAAGTGAAACCGTTTCACACCATAAATGTTGTAGAAAACATGACAGAAAAAGAATAGTTTTTCTTAACAAGCAGTTCACTGTTTTTCCTGCAATATTTTCTAAGCTGTGTACTACATGGAAATACAAGTTGTCATATATACATTGCAATGGGTTGAACATCTAACTCATTATTTCTTGAAGAAAGCTTTGCAGTTGATGACACTGAAAACATTCTCATATGTAAGGGATAATCATTACGGATGATGAAAACATGAAAAAAATTGTGGCCAGAAGGGAAATTGCAAGGAACAAGCAATATCCCCTTTAAGGAAATGTGTTAACCCATTACCACACAATCCCTACTTTTGACGACCCTGAGAAAGAAGCCTTTGGAAAACATTGTGGGAAAAGGAGAAAATGCTGGTAACCAGCATTTTCTCCTTTTCCCACAGTGTTTTCTACCCTTCCCAAACTGAATTTTAATTTTTCAGTTACCTTTATTTTGTCGTCTGCAAATGCTTTCAATTTGGACCAGTCTAAAATTTTCTCGTGTGGTAAAGAGTTAAGAAAAGGTCTCCCTGTTCTTGTTCTTGGTTTATTGGATGAAAAATCATCAGGAGAAAAATTAAACTTAATAAATATTTTATATTAGACATGCAGCCACCAGACCTGTCACCCAGTCACAGGAAAAAAGGTGATAGATATATATGTGCATATATATGTTCTAACAATACATGTTGCATTGTTTGGCTTAATCTTGTTCAGTGTAGCAAACAAATGGTTTCCATTCGGTTGATTTTTTGAAATGGTCTAAGAGTGTGCAGGTTGATTGATAGATTAGATTAGTTTATTAATTGATAATTTAACAATGATTAATTGGTTTTAATTGAATGATTGATTCAATAATTTTTAGTGATCTGTTTACTTATTCATTTGTGTAAACATTCATTCGAGACAAACTCTGTGAAAAGGGGGTTTAATGCATCTGCAAAAAATATTGACTCATGTCTACCTTCAGTCCACACAGGCTGACATGGGTCAAAACCTATTGCTATTGGTAAATTTTCTGCCGTCAAAGGACCATTCTACAATAGTTGTTTGGTATAATGCATTATGAATATACACTTAATCCCCTTTTCTCAGAGTATGACTGATTTATTTGCATAGAAGTCTGTTATTTCTTAGACTTTTATTACACAGCTAAATGTCAGATAGATACCACTACATTGAAGACATGTAGATCTTTTAGAACTGTTTTCAAAAAAAAAAAAATTATACATGATTATATGAACATGGTTAACCCTTTACCACATAATACTGACTTTTAACAACTTTGAGGGAGAAGACTTTTGAAAACATTGTAGGAAAAGGAGAAAATGCTGGTAACCAGCATTTTCTCCTTTTCCCACAATGTTTTCTACCTGATTGAGAACAGCTTCCACAATTTTGGCCACATTTAATTTGTCGTCTGTGTATGCTTTGAGTTTGGACAGATCTAAAATCTTGTTGTGTGTTAAAGGTTTAACTCTTTACCACACAACAAAATTTTAAACAGATCCAAATTGGAAGCATTTCCGAAGGATATAGTAAATGTGACACAAGTAATGGGATTTGTCTGTAAAAGATAAGAAAACATTGTTGGAAAGGAAAATGCTAATTACCAGCATTTTCTCCTTTTCCCACAATATTTTCAAAAGGTTTCTTTCTCAGGGTCGTTAAAACAAGGAATTGTGTGTTAAATGGTTAAACAAAGTGCCTGCGTAGTTATGAAATTACAGAGTGATGTGATAAATGTTCATGTGAACTAAGTACATGTACTAACCTGCTTTATGTGTTTTGTTTGTATGTTTTATGTTACAGCCATGTCTTATAATTTTGCCATTGACCAGTATCACCCGCTCGTTGCTAAGAAGGGGATCATGCCATCTCCGTTCCTGGATGAAAAGGGTCACCCGAAAGAATTTCTATGGCAAACTGTTGATGAAGAAGAACTGCAAGGTTGCTTATTTTAACACTTTTTCCTCATGCTAACTCTTCCAGTCATCAAAATTTTTAGCCTTTTTCATACTTGTGGATGACTTATGTGGTTCAAACGATGGATTTTTGGCTCCGCTGTTTTCGAAGAAAATGTCGAAGTATCGTCATAGCCCTGTTGTCGTCGTCAACTGCGTCATTATCTGCATTGTCGTCTGCTTTGCGCGAAATCTTTGACATTTTATAATATTTCTGTCATTACTGAAGATATTAACTTTAAACAAACTTGGATTACTTATCAACTGTCAAAAAAGGTGCCATACAACAGGGGCAGGTAACCATCCAAATTTTTGCCACAGTTATGCCCCTTTTTTTGATAAGAATTTTCACTGATAGCAACTGCAGTGGAGCTTTGGCACCCAAATGCGGTGCTCCTGTATATTTGAAACGGTTAAAAATGCTTTAGCCACATTGATTTTTCTCATGAGAAAAAGTTTTCAATATGGACAAGACAGGATTGTTGATATCTGATTACTAGTATTAGTATTTAACTTATCATGCATGAAATGTAAAGATGTCATTGTGATTAGGTCCTTAGTTTGATCATCCAACACCTTGTGTCCTGTACCAAATAAAAAGCTTCATACTTACCTACATTAAAAACACTTTTATCTACATTAAAAACAGCATTTTCTATTTTTCCCACAACGTTTTCAACCCTATGAATGACAATTTTCTTTTAACATTTAATTTTTCATCTGCAACTGTTTTCGGTTGGACTAGATCTAGTCTAAAATTTTGTCAGTTGGTAAAGAGTTATAAATGTGGTTCAAATGATGGTATTTGTGTTGGTATGGGTAGAAAAAACATTGTGGAAAAAGGAGAAAATGCTGGTTATCAGCATCTTTCAGCTTTTGTCTGAATGTTTTTCTCCATACAAAGATTAATCCCATCATTTGAATCTAAAGCCATGATCTCCCCGTGGGGTCCCGGGTTTTTTTTAATTTATAGAATAGGACCTCGGCCTTTCTCTATGGCATGTCGTAGAAGGCGACTAAAATTAGAGACAAACGGCTGCTTTCCTCGTAATTCGTAGGATTGCAGCAGGCTGGGTAGTTCTTATTCCAAATCCTGTATTTTTTTCTCGATGTAAATAGGGTTTGGAATGGGAATCAATTGGCCTGTGGGACCCCGTGTGGTTTAATCGGGGGTATAAGAATAAACCACTGCAGTCCCGCGATCGTCACATCTGCCATTTCATCTGGCGGAACAAAAGTGACAGCATGCATGTCGTAAAAGGCGACAAAAGGAGCATCATTTTGTGTTTCGTCCATTCCTCATTTATCATGTTTGTCTTATGTTGTTGCACATGTATGTTATTTTCACCTCGCATTATTGTTTACTAAGTAAGTGCGCCCAATATGACCTAAGTTGTCGACGGGCCTTAAAACGCTATTCATCATCATCATCATCATAAAGCCATGATCTGTCCTCAACAAATGTTTCTGTTGCTATGAATATCATCAAATTATGGAAAGAATTTGCTAAGCTTGGAGCCTAATTCATGATCATTGGATTACAAAGACTTAAAATAATGGACTAGGCTACTGTGCTTTGCTATGTCAAAAGAATGGATAGGTTGAACTGGTATCATTATAATTATGACTAAAATAACGTCAAAAATAATAATTAACACAGTGAACGAAATCAAATATGATTTACAGCACACTTGTTTTACATTTTGAATTTATGCATCTTCTGTCCTTACTTGTTAGAATACGATGTGTCCTAATTTCCCTTTATCTTTTAACCCTTTACCACACTATACAGAGTTTTAACAACCCTAAGGAAGAGACCTTTTTGAAAATATTGTTGGAAAAGGAGGAAATGCTGGGAACCAACATTTTCTCCTTTTCCCTACGATGTTTTCTACACCATCAAAGACAAGTTTAATCATTTGAGTTACATTGAGCTACGTCTTAAATATCATCTCCAAATGTTTTTAATTTGGACAAGTCTATATTTTGCTTGTGTGGTAAAGATTTAATGTTTCAAATTTCTCTTTATCCTTGAACTCTTTAGCACACAATCCCTTGTTTTAATGACAGTGATGAAGAAGCCCTTTGAAAACATTGTGGGAAAAGGAGAAAATGCTGGTAACCAGCATTTTCTCCTTTTCCCACAATGTTTTCTACCCTTCCAAAAACATTTTCCACCATTTTTTGTGTCATCTTCAGTTGCTTTGGATTTAGACAAGTAAAAAATAGTATTGTTAGGGAAAAGGTTACTACATTGTGTTCTAAATTTCCCGTTATCCTTATTACAGTGTATGTTAACTTTTCCTATATCTTTTAATACATTTTGTGCTAAATTTCCTCTTTATCCTTAGATTTTGAAGGTAAGATTTTTTTTTTTACATAAGTAGGACTTTTTATGATGGTGGATATAGAATTTGTTACCTTATCAATGTTTGAAGTGCTGATCCCATAAAATGGACTTTTTCAATTAGGAAAAACAGCCAAATTATTGCATTTTGAAGATTGTTTTGGCTAGAATATGTTACAAAGCTGAGGACAGTGTAGATTCAAGATGAGTCTGTTTTCTCTGTTTTGTCTGATCTTGATCTACATTGTGTGCAAAGGCAAATTAAGAAGTGCTTAGCACTTGAAGGGTTAACAGTGCAACAATAATTTACTGGTGATCGGAAAGGCCTTTGAAAAGACCACAAAATTTTAAGACTGCCCCATTGAAAGCATATGCAGACCTGAAAGGATTCTCATTTTGATAGTATTTGCAAACCTCAAATTAAATGAGGCTCATATTAAAAGTGTTTGCAGACCTCAAAGTGAATGAGGCTAAAAGTTGATGGGATTTGGCTTTTTAAACAACTGAAAACATGTAAGTGGTATATGTAGAAAATGCTCTTTAAAAGCATTTTCTCCACATCCCAGGATGTTTTCAAATGCCTTTCATTTTCAGTCATTATACAGTAACAATGATTCGTTCTGGGAAGGCTTAAGGCATCTGCAATTGTGTGGTGGTAACTGGTAAGGGATTTAAGTTTCACCTCATGTTTAGAAGAGATGTTCTAATATCTTGGTACAGGGGTGTAAAATTTTTTCTTTGTCTACTTGTCCTGTAGGACGAGTGGGTAGAAAAAGTTACTCGTCCTTATGACGCTATCACTTGTCCCAACTTGAGGACTTGAATGACCATTTCTACTGCATATACTACGGTGTCGATGTAAACAAAGTAGACGGTGTTCAGTACTTAACTTTTTTCCGGTGGCTTGACTGGTAAACCTGTCCCGATCTAACAATATAGGAATTGTAGCATAGATCGTACATGTATTCTACTCTAACCGACGGCTTGAACGGAAAACTCATCAAGCACTTTACAGATGCGCATGTGTAATAAACATAAACAGCCGACACTCGTCACAACTCAGCCAATTCCGTTCGTACGTCTAACCTCGTCCGTATAACAGTCGTTTCCATTTGAACTGCGAATCACGTGATCTTATACATGGCGGGCCAGTGTCAGTCTTTTAGCAACGACATAAAAAACCTCGATGAAGTTATTCACATCTGTTTATCTGTTGGTGAAAACTTTAATCGGAATTGATAAATAATGAATTACGAACTGTTTGCCAACTCAACTGAAATATAGTTAGAAAGATTTCGATAGAAAATTGAAATTCAAGTTTTTTTTCAAGAGGAGCCTTACAATTTTCAGAATGGTAAACCAGCGTATTTCCGGGTATGTACCGATCTGTGCATATCAATCCACCAGATACCGCCGACACTCGTCACAACTCGGCTGATTCCGTACCTATATCTAACCTCGTCCATATAATGGTCGTTTCCATTTGAACTGCGAATCACATGATCTTATACATGGGGCGCCACAGTCAGTTGTTTAGCAACGACATAAACAACCTCGATGAAGTTATTCACATCTGTTTATCTGTCGGTGAAAAGTTCAATGGGAATTGATAAACCACATTAAGTAATGAATGTAAGAACTGTTTGTCAACTAAACTGAAATATAGTTAGAAAGATTTCGATAGAAAATTGAAACTCAAGTTTTCTTTTGTAAGAGGAGCCTTACAATTTTCAGAACGGTAAACCGGCGTATTTCCGGGTATGTACCAATCTGGTGCATATCAATCCACCAGATACAGCCGAGGGATTTGATGGCTCCCATCACCCGAGGTATGCCGAATGAAACATCCTGTATCGTGATCGAAGAGACGCTCTGGAATTTCAGTTTTACCTTCATTTTGTGTTCGCCGTGAAATAACATGTAATTTGAATTTTACTTGACAAATTTAGAATTTAATAGTTTTAAAATGTACTCGTCCGACAGGACATCTTGGCATTTTTTCTACTTGCCCGTAGCCAAATGTTACTCGTCAATATAAGTGGACGAGTGGAATTTTACACCACTGTTGGTATATGCTTTGAAAAGGAGTAAGATTTATACACTTGCATGCACATTCTTAAGAATTAAGACAAACTCAAAGTTTGTTCCTGAATCTTGGAGAAAATTTACAGCACACCAAGCTGTTTGCACGTGGTTCAAAATAGGCACAACACAACATGTTTTTTGCCAGTTATATATGAAATTCAGACTACCTGTAGGGGACAGGGTAGATCAAAGTCAGACTGCAGAGAAAGCATATTCTGTTCTTGAATCTTAACTGTACTGTACTGGAATTTTCTCTCGAAACACCTTTGAAGTTAGAGTGTTTGGGTCTTTTTTATTTTCTGACTAAACTCTTTACTGTACAAGTTACTACAGAATTGTTTGAATTCGGAGCATTTACAGACTAGAGTTTCAATGTGCTTCAATGATTTAATTTGTTTTTGAAGTGGTAGAAAACTGGGGGGAAGGAGAAAATGCTGGTTACCAGCATTTTCTCCTTTTCTCACAATGTTTTCAAAAGCCTTTCTCCCAATCATTAAAACACCCAGTCATTTGGTGAAGGGTTAGATATTCCATTTGATTTACTGAGTGTTCCAGGGGTTAAATGGTTGTTGAGTATGTGCAATATTATATTCTCAGGTTCTAGAAGAAAAAAGGTATGATGCTATATGTGCTGCTTTAAATGTAACCTTTCCAGTTCTAAACCCTTGAGTAAATAGCCCATGCAGACAGTGTAGGTCAAGATAAGACTGCTCACTCTGTACAGTCTGATCTTGGATCCATACTGTCTGCTACTTTGCCAGATGTTCTGACAAGAACAGCTTTAAAATAACAATATCCGTATCTTTAGTCTTGACTAAGAGTGTCCACTTCAGTAATTCAGCTCTAGAAGGGTAATTGGCAAGCTCAAGGCAAAACTTCTCTGGCTTTTTGGGAAAGTACAGACCAAGATTAGACAAAACAGAACATGCAGTCTGATCTACTGCAACAATGTCTTGTGCTAGTGTAGCTGAAATACCTTGATATTGCAACAATTGTCTACTGTTGGAAAATTGTCCTTCCTGTTGTGTGTTAATGCCCTAAGCTTTGAAAACCTTGATCAAGGGGCCCTATCAATGGACCATTCTTAATAACCTTTTAATTATATATTCAGATATTATCTCAGTTTTGCTTTGCTCAACCATTGTGGCTAAATGCTTTTGTGTCTGATTGTTTTTCTTTTACAATTACATAATTCAGATAATCAGTCACAGTATTTGAGATAGTCATCAATAAATAAGAGCTAAAAGACTTTAGAGATAGCAGACCAAAGTCAGACTGCATGGACTTGTCAAGGACTTTAGGAGATATATCCACAAACCATTTTAAGTTCTTTTTTTTCTGCCCCAGGTATACATATCAGCACATCATGTTAATTCTGATTTTCTGAAATCTTCTGAATTTCAGAGGAACACTATTTCTGATCAATCAAAAGTGGTGATACTTTACAGATTAGCCATTTTGTGTGAAAAGGCTATATCAAGCATTTGCAAAAAGTATCAACCCAGGTCAGCCTGCACAGTCTGCGCAGGCTGACCTTGGTTGAAACTTTTGCCGTTGGTCAATTGTCTGCATATCAAAGGACCACTCTATCTCATGAATTTTACACAATGGATTTCATGGATCCATTATTACTTGTACATGATGACTTGCTTGGTATGTTGCAATACAGATGCATTAAACCTCCTTTTGCCAACAAATGGTTCAAATGTAAAATTAGACTAGGAAAAGTAGTTTAGAATGATTGGTGAATACAGTTGCTGAGCTCATGATTACAGGTTTTTGGGTCAAAAGTTGATTCTGATCTGTAAAAGTGGCATTGGGGATGATGTAAGACAAGCAAACAAATGTTGCATTAGATGTAAATTAGGCTTGCAGTAAATCTTGCTTCGCTCTGTTGTATGTAACACATATGTTGCATATTAATGCTGCTGAATTCTGTAAGTACACTAGTCAAAGGAAGGTGCTTTGCTACAATGGACTGAAATTAAACATGTCTATGTATGTATTCATTGCTAATTTGGGGTTTTCTGTCATAAAGAAAAGACATTAATGTGAAGTTTTGGGCTTTTTATGAGAGTTTGTCAATTTCATATTCAATTGGTCAGATTTGAGTGAATATGTCCTAACCCTTTACCACACATTCCTGAGTTTTAGCGACACTGAATGAAAAGGCTTTTGAAAGCTTTAAAGAAAAAAAGAGGATATTGCTGGTAACCAGCATTTTTCTCCTTTTCCCGCAATGTTTGCTAACCTTTCAGAGAAAACTTCTGTCATTTGAGATATATATAATTTGTTGTCTGTAAATTCTTTCAATTTAGAATAGTCTTTTGTCATTTGGTAAAGAGTTAAGATTTCCTTGTGTCTGTACATGAACTGTATTTTCAAATATGCACCATGAAAGTGTTTGTATTTCTATGAAATTATGACAGAAATAGCATAAGATTACGCGAAAATTGTCATAATTCTATGAAAGTATCAAAAACAAAACATATAGCCAATTAATTGTTTTCCACTCAATCCCAACTTTTAAAGACACTGAGAAAGAAAACTTTTGGAAACATTGTGGTAAAAGGAGAAAATGCTGGTAATTAGCATTTTCTCCTTTTCCCACTTTGATTTCAAAAGCTCTTCTCTAAACAATTTTTTTTTAGTCATATTTATTTTTTCATCTTCAAATTCTTTCAATTTGCACTAGTCTAAAATTTTGTTGTTTGGGTGCACCGTGATTTTAACAGCCTGGTTACACCACTGACATGCAGTCTGTTTTCTATTCACAGGTCAGCTAAACCTTATCAAGCTCAATGACAGTCAGGGCCAATCAAAGAACTACTCCTACAACATGCGCAAGAAATGACTAGTGACTAATTTGTTCAAGCATGGCCTTTCTAGAAGTCATTAACTTACTTTTCTTCACCATTTATGTTATCTTTAACTCTTTACCAAACGACAAAATTACACACTGGTCCAAATTGAAAGCATTTGCAGACGACAGAATTAATGTGACTGAAAAATTGAAATTTGTTTTGGGAAGGGTAGAAAACATTGTAGGAAAAGGAGAAAATGCTGGTTACCAGCATCTTCTCCTTTTCCCACAATGTTTCAAAAGGTTTCTTTCCAAGGGTCGTTAAAAGTCAGGATTGTGTGGTAAAGAGTTAAGCCAAGAAAAAAACTGTTTTTGTTGTTGAGCTGAAATCAGCCTATCTGTCTGTCTGTGGGTCTTTCTATCCTCCTGTGGTTAGCCTGGGTCAAGGTGGTAATAATTTTAATTACTCTGCATCATGCTCTCCTTAGAATCGGGGTCTGCTATTGATCTTTGGCAACAATCTGTAAACTTATCATTATCCTTATTAATACAGCCTGGGGACATTCAAGGATCTCCCCATGATCATCAGTTGTGTCCATAATCTAATTATGGACTTGTTTATTGCGTGACATCACAATGTTAATGATGATGGGTTCATGCATTTTTCATCCAATTCATCGCGACCTACATTAACACTTGTTACAGCATTCTTTTCAAAGGCTTTCAAAGTCAAACAACCGAAACAATTAGCAGCTATTGTTAAACTATCCTGTAAAGTCATTGTGAGTTAACTGTTTGAAAATTTGTTATCAATATTTTCAAAGATGGTGCACAATCATGAAATAATCAAACCAACTTTATTGGAATTTTGGTATCGATTTGGAGTTATTTACATTCTAAGAACAATTGTATTGACATCTACTTTACCCCACCATGAATTGGAGTGAACTAGATGGCGCTGTGATTGGTTTTTTTAATGTCCCCAGGCCGTCATTTTGACAAAGTAACATCCGAATGATAAAAACAGAAAAAATGAACAAACTGGAACCCAGGCTATCCTGTGGTATGGGCTTAGGTTTTTTTTTTTGTTGTTGTTGTTGTTGTTGTAAACTCCTTTGTTAGCTTTGTTGCCATTGTAGTAATTGTTAACTATTTACCAAACGAAAACATTTTAGTCTGGTCCAGATTGACAGCATTTGCAGGCAACAAATCAGATGTTGCACAAATTATGAAATCTGTCTTAAAAAGGGTAGAAAACATTGTGGGAAATGGAGAAAATGCTGTTTACCAGTATTTTCTCCTTTTCCTCACAATGTTTTCAAAAATCCTTTTCTTTGAGGTTGTAAAAACTCTGGATTGTGAAATTCTTCTTTTCCTCACAATGTTTTCAAATGTCCTTTTCTTTGAGGTTGTAAAAACTCTGGATTGTATGGTAAAGGGTTAAAGTGCCTTTCACATCGTTGCTTTTGCGGTCAGTGAAGATCAAGATCATAATGCACAAAATTTGCAGTCTGATCTTGGAATAACACTGTATGTAGAGATACTCTGGTCAAACGTTGACTTGAAATAGCGATTGTTTGGTTGATTCATTTTTCCAAAAAAAAAAATGAATCTATTTCACACTTTACAGATTATAATTTTGTACAATATGAAGCGGTTACGGTAGATGTGCAAAAATTCATTTCTTACTCATCTGCATGTTTATATGCAGTTTGGGTCAGGTTTTAAAGAACTTATTGGGACTATTACTTGATCAGACCTCAGAGCTCAATAAAGATTGAATTTGACTTAACTCTTTAAGATTTTTATCTAATGTTTGATGTTGTTGTATTTCTGTCTGTTGTTAACTGTTAAGATACCTTCAAAGTCACAGAATATATTAGTAAAAGTTTAGATTTAGATCAGACAGCAAATCTGCATTCTGATCTTGAATACCTACTCGATATGTAGAGATTTTCTGGTCATAAATAGCATAGAAATGACATCTGGATTCTTGTTCGACAGTGTAGGAAATTTTTTGTAGTGTTTGTATGGTGTTCTATAGGTAAACTTTCTGCTATTTACATGCAATAGGTTGAGACGGAATAGATCTGTATTTAGAAATTGTGCTGAATATTGCCACAGATACAAAACTCTTGACATTTGGGTTAACCATTTACTACACAATACTGAGTTTTAATGACCCCGAGAAAGAGGGCTTTTTGAAAACATTGTGGGAATCGGAGAAAATGCTGGTAACTAGCATTTTCTCCTTTTCCGACAATGTTTTTAACCTATACAAGGACGTAATATTACATGAGAAAGCAGTTGAATTGTCGTCCGTAAATTGCTTCGATATGCACTAGTCTAAAACTTTGTCATGTGGTAAAGGTTTAAAATGCTATTGGGTGATACTGTATGACTTATGTACCAAAAAAGGCCCATAGAGGTCAAAATACTCTAGTTCTATGTTTGTCAATTTATGGTTGATATTTTGAAGATTTATCAGTATTTTGATCTATATTCTGTACAGTTTCAAAGCAGGGCTTTTGGACCTGTTGGAATTTGTAACTTTGGTTTGACAAACATTAACCTGTTTTAGTTGCTTTTGTCACAAAGATGTGTTTAACTAAGCTGTGATAACCAGATAACCATTTGTGATTTGTCAAAATCCGTCCATGCTGTATTCTGATTCTAATATACATTTTTGTATAACTTTGTCATTGTATAATTATGTTTTTACTAGGTGCATGCAAATATCTACTTACTAAATCTTTATTGATTTGATATATACAAGTCCAAATTGAAAGCATTTGCTAATTACATTAATTTAATGAAATGTAACTCAAATAAGGGGATTTTTATTTGAAAGAGTAGGAAACATTTTGGAGCAAAATGCTTTTTATCAGCATTTTCTCCTTACCAAAATAGCTAAAGTGGATAACGTGTTGTGAGCCTTAGATGTTGAATGTGCAGTCAGTAAATAATATACTTTTTGCATAAGTTACTCTTTACATGGTAATAACAATTTCAAAATAAATCCATCTTTGAAATGTTCAAGGGGGGACCTTTTTTTTTTTTTAGAAGTAAAGGGGCCTTTGAGACAGGAAAGGGGCCTTTGGGACCCTTTCTAGAAATAATAGAAGCAAAACCATACAGTATAGTATGGTCAATCATCTATTACAAGTACAAACTTACCCGTAAGACTGGGTCAACGGCCATTTCCGTGCATTTCATTGCTTTCAACCTTATTGGTGAATCTCTTACCAGTATAGTGACTACATGTGTGTAAGTTACATAAGTGCACTAAAGCGAACTTAGTCTATTATATCAACGTGTAAGAAATCATCTTTGTTCAAATAGATCTTTATGAAAACATGTATTATTAAGTAAATTATTGCAGGTTTTGAGATACACGTACTTTTGTTACACCTCCAATATTGTTAGATTGTTTGTAATTCTTTCATTGTTGTATGTGTTGTTATATTTTCTAGAATTAAGTGATATATATTAAAGAAATCCTTCATATACATATTTCGAGTTTAATTTCAAATTCCTGGCCTAATTTTGTCACCCTGTGCTCTCTTACTGATGAACTTCGTACTGGTGTTTCTCAAATATGGAAGAGCATGCAGTGACTACCAGGACATGATGTACTATACTGTCCGCCAGAAAAAGAACTGAAAAAATACACCTTAAACAGAGGCCTAGCTCTGATGGTGCAATCGGTAGCAAACATTACTTGAGAACAACGGGTAGCTGTTTTGATTCCCCAGCTCAATTTTTTTCCGAGGACACCACTCCTTCATGCATGGCTTCGTCCCGATTTAAATACAATACCTAACAACTGCGTTAGGGAGATATCTCTTTAGCTCAGTGGTTAAGGTATTGGTCTTTTGAACCTCGGAAAACGAGGATCTTGTCCGCCATGGGTTCGAATCCCGCCAGATGCGGTTTGTTTTTCTGCCATGCATTTGTTTCTTCGTTCGTAAGATGGGGGGGCTCGTCCGGGATTGGCCATTAATCCCATTTGTTGTCCAAAAACGGACATTTGTTGTCTAAATAATAGACTTACTGCCTAATAAAGTTTTGAGTCGTCAATAAATGGTGACTTTAAGAGGGGGTGTGTTATGCATGGCTTCGTCCCGATTTAAATACAATACCTAACGGCTGCGTTGGGGAGATATCTGTTTAGCTCAGTGGTTATGGTATTGGTCTTTTAAACCTCGAAAAACGAGGATCTTGTCCGCCATGGGTTCGAATCCCGCCAGATGCGGTTTGTACTGCCATGCACTTGTTTCTTTGTTACGGACTTTGTTCGTAAGATGGGGGCTCGTCCGGTATTGGCCATTGAGCCATTAATCCCATTTGTTGTCCAAAAAACGGACATTTGTTGTCTAAATAATAGACTTACTGCCTAATAAGGCTTTGAGTCGTCAATAAATGATGACTTTAAGAGGGGGTGTGTTACGGGAGACTACTCCTTCATGCATGGCTTCGTCCTGATTTAAATACAATACCTAACGGCTGCGTTAGGGAGATACAATACCTAACGGCTGTGTTAGCTCAGTGGTTAAGGTATTGGTCTTTTGAACCTCGCAAAACGAGGATCTTGTCCTCCATGGGTTCGAATCCCGCCAGATGCGGTTTGTATTTCTGCCATGCATTTGTTCATTTGTTTCTTTGTTACGACTTCGTTCGTAAGAACTGATGATAGTCATTGCGACAGGATTCGTTCTTCTCTCACCGCTTATCATTGTTTCGACAATGAGGGAAAGCAGCCAGTAGCTTGGGAAGAAGATTGTGAGAAGTACTGGTAACAAAAACTCCAGAGAAAGCATGGATAGGTGCACTGGCTACTACGATATAACTGAAATAATGTTGAAAATGGCATTAAACACTAAACCACCATCATCATCAACATCATAGACCTAAAACAGTGTTTAAAATAAAGTAAACAATTACCCTAGCAACCAAACACTATGCCCAAAGATGGTTGAGGTACATCAGAATGACTATTAAATAACTTTTCCACATGAGAAGAAGAACGGTCGCCTTGTAAAGTTGTTAAGAAGTTACCTTCTGCCGACCAAATTTTACATTAATCCAGATTAGAAATAAACTGTGGCTCTGATAGGCGGAAATGTTTTTGATGGGTGGAAAATATGGTGGGAAAAGGAGAAAATGCTGGTTACCAGCATGTTTTCAAAACTTTATCCTTAGGGTCATGTGACCCCTATTTAAGAGGTTGCGAGGGTATTTGCTCGTAACGACACAGTTTGTCTTTTCCTACTTTTTTTCTTTTGTATGCTGTAGTATTAAAAATTTGGACATGTCCAAATCAAAAGAATGGCGGATGACAAATTGATTGCCACAAAAAAATATTGAACATGCAGTCTAAAATCACATCGTTGGAAAACCAGCATTTTTTTCTTTTTCCAACTAGGTTTTCAAAAGACCTTTTTCGTAGGGTCGTTAAAACTCGGGATTGTGTGGTAAAGAAGTAATAACATGTTTTTTTTTTTCTAAATCTTCACTGACAGTTCGTAATATCGTCTGTTATTCGGTAGAGAATTTTGTGAGAAAATCTTGGTGACTAGCAGTTTCTCCTTTCTCCATAATGTTTTCAAACAGGATCGTTATAGCACAGGATTGTTCGGTGAACGGTTCATCCTTTCCCAATCGACAAATTTTAGACTCTCCCAAACTGATACATCCGCAGACGATAAATTCAAAATTTGTACAAACGAGCCTCGGGTCTCTAATAGGGCGGAAAACATTGTTGAAAAGGGGGGAAAATGCTGGTTATCAGCATTTTCCCCGTTTCCCACAAAGTTTTCAAAGCCTTCTCTCCGATGACCGGAAAAACCAGGGATTGTTTTGTAAGAGATTCACCAATAAGGTTGAAAGCAATGAAATGCACGGAAATGGCCGTTGACCCAGTCTTACGGGTAAGTTTGTACTTGTAATAGATGATTGATTGATTGTTTGGTGCTTAATACCGTCTTTAACATTGTTTCAGTTATATCACGGCGGCCAGTGCACCTATCCAAGCTTTCCTGGAGTTTCTTTTACTAGTGCTTCGTACAATATTCTTAACAAGACCCTCTCTGCTTTTCCGAATAACCATCGTTGAAACAATGATAAGCAGTGAGAGAGTAATGAATCCTGTCACAATGACTATCATCAATCCTTGGAAAGAAATTGGCAGAGCTTGGGATTTGAACCAGCGATCCCACTGCCTGGTCTGAAGTCATGCACGCTACAGACAACGCTACGGAGGCTCGACATTTGTATTGGACATGAAGGATAGTAGTAACGCATATAATCTTCTCTTTCGGGGCCAAATATTCATCCTGAGGTAACTTTATTTCACCCAAAACATGCTCTGTGAAAAGGAGGCTTAATGCATCTGCGAAAAGTATCGACCCAGGTCAGCCTGCGCAGTCCGCGCAGGCTGACCTGGGCCGAAACTTTTTGCTATGGTCAATTTTCTGTATGTCCAAGGACCAGTGTACCTCATTATTAAGTCGGTTGTTAAAATACGTGGCTAATTTGGATCAATGATTATGTGATCGCTTGCTCGGTATCGTGCAACACGGAGATGCATTAAGCCCCCTTTTGCCAGAGCATAGCCCATTTATAATAGATAATGGAATCCAAGTCAATATCGGGTGTGACCTCCGTCCATGTACAGCAACCCTGGCGGACATACTGGAGGTGATACGTGGTATCGTTTCTCTTGGAATCTGCTGAAATATTGAGTTAAAGTCACCCCGTCATATCATGTCAGAGGACAGAAGTAGCAGTGTGCCCTTAATTTTGGGGCCACGTGTATTTAAAAACCCGCCTTTTTTTCGGTGGCTGACAAAACCAATTCACTGACACACAGAAGGATTATAATCTGAAAGGTTTGAGGAAACACCCCCATGGCATAGATCCAAGATCACACTGCACATTCTGTGCAGTCTGATCTTGATTTATGCCATCAGCCAAAAGGCCCAGTTTTCTCCTTTGACTCTAAAAAGAATGAAACAAATCTGTGCGAACGCTCTTACGACAGGATTTTTCGATAGTTTTATCAGTATATTATTTTTTGAAGGGCAAACTTCGAAAGCCCATATCTGTAAAATAGACACAAACTTGTGATCTTTTTAGATTTAATCTTTAACTACACAATCCGTGTGTGTAAACGACCCTGAAAAAGAAGGCTTTTGAAACCATTGTGGGAAAAGGAAATAATGCTGGTATACAGCATTTTCTCCTTTTCCCACAATGTTTTCTACCCTTTCAAATAAAGATTCCATCATTTCGACTACATTTAATTTGTCATCTGCAAATACTTTGAATTTGGACGAGTCTAAAATTTTGTCAATTGGTAAAGAGTTAAAAGTACCCTTATCTTGAGGTTTATGTTTAACATTTACACTTAACGACATCCAGACGAATTTTGTCGTCATAGGCCTACAGCCGATCACGTTGAGAACATTGCGGTAAAAGGATAAGCTACACGTAACCAGCATTCATTTTCTTTATTCAACAATGTTATTATACTAGTTAATGCATTTAACCCCTTTACCATACAGTCCCGATGTCTAACGACCCTGAAAAAGAAGTCTTTCGAAACCATAATTGGAAAAGTAGAAAATATTCGTATAGGTAACCAACATTTTTGTTTTTTTTTTTTCCTTTTCCCACTATGTTTTTCCACCGTAACAAAGACATATTCCATCATTTAAGTCACTTACAGATTTGAATGTCGTCTGCACATGCTTGCAGTTTGGACAATTCTAAGATCTTGTCGTGTAGTAAAGATTTAAATCTTAATTCATGTTTATTACTGATAATTCACAATGATGTTTTTTTTTTCCCTCAACGCACCTGCTTCAAATTATTACAGAAGATGATATTAATCTATATATCGAATGAGTTTAAACCCTGCTCCAGTATAATGGGGTCATGTATTGCGCCGAGCAAGCCATCACATGATTAAGGATGCATAAAATCCATTTCGTATAACAATCATGAGATACACTTTTCCGTCTACATGCAGAAAATTGACCAATAGCACAAAGTATGGACTCGGGTCAGCCTGCTCGGACTGCACAGGCTGACCCTGGTCGAAACTTTTTGTAGATGCATCAAGCTCCCTTTTTGATAGAGCGTGCCCGGGTATCTCTGTGGTTAGCGTATCTGACTCGTGACCTGATGGTTGCGAGTTTGATACCCGGTTGAGGTAATCTTTCTTTCCGGCGATTTTCGCCTCTCACCTCTGATGCATGTGAGAAAAGTAGTCAGTCACTTGGAAAGAAAATTGTGTATGCACTGGTTTGAGAAAGCCAGGAAATATGCGTAAGTGCACTGACCGCCATGATATGACATAAGCTGTTAAAACGGCGCTAAACTCCAATACAAACAAACCCTTTTGACAGAGGATGGCTCATATTGTTGAGCATGAGCTTATATATGAATGTCACATGACCTTTCTTTAGCAACGGTGATAAAAGCGTACTTCGATACAGGAACAAAATTTGCGCTCAAATGATGCCTGCCGTTTGTGTGGTTTGTGCGCCATGATATAATCAGTATGTTTTTGAGAGCTTTTGTTTGTTTTGGAGTTATAGGTAACCTTTCAATTATTATCATTATTATTATCATTATTATTATCATTATTATACAGATACAGATTAGCTCGAGTAAAAGTGGTTATGGACATAACGTGATTGATCGAATGGTGTTTTACGCCGCTTTCAACATTATTTCAGTCACATCGCGGCGACAGCTCACTTTATTCAAGTATGTTCCGGGTTTCATCTGTACTAGGCTGGAGGTCCGAAGTGTCTTACCCAAAAGCACTCCCACGAAAGACCTATGTGCTTCCAGAGGGACCTACATTTTACGATTCCTACACGGAGCCTCGCAAGACTCCGACGCAGATAATTTTCTATGTATTTCCCTCAGCCTCACAGGTGTTTCTGGTCAAAGAACCGAATCAAGGAGTTGGCTCCGGGGAGTCAAGTGCTCGATACCGTCTATGGTAACAAAGTAGGCTTGGTTGCTGTATGCCGTGGTCAAGGTCTTTTTGTCTTTGCTGACCACATTGTTTTAGTCCAATAAATGACTGGAGTCAGTAAATTCAATCATTCACCATTTATCTTGAGCTCCAGAAATAAAGTTGCTGCGGGCAGCTCTGAGAGAAGCCTCGAAAAAAATACTGGTAAGCATTATAAATACCATTTGGGTTTAGTACATGAATACAAGATAAGAAAGGAATGGCAGAAGGAGAAATTGTTAGTAAAGAACAAAATTTGCTCATTTGTCTACAATGTTTTCAAAACAACAAAGTCTGCTGCCAAACTAAATTAGTCTTCTACGTGAAGGAAGACATGATTGATGGAGAGGAGGAAATCTGAAATGCGTTTGTAAAACATGTGAGCCATGGTCTGTAATTTTTTTTCGTTTGCTAAAGAAGAAGGCTTTAAAAAAAATGGACTCCAAAATTTTTAGCTCGGCTGTTTTCGAAGAAAAGGACGAGTTATTTTTGTAGCCCTGGTGTCGTCGTTGTCTGCGTCGTTCGTCGTGCGAAAACTTTGACATTTTCAAAAGTTTTGACATTTTGTAATATCTCTGTTATTACTGAAGATATTTACTTCAAACTTGAACAAGTTGTTTACTGTCAAAAGAGGATCCCATACAACAAGAGCAGATAACAATCAATATATTTTTGACACGGTTATGCCCCTTTTTCGACTTCGAATTTCCACTGAAAATCAAGCAACTGCAACCGAGTGTTCGTACCCGCATGCGGTGCTCTTGTTTTTCTTTTCCAACAGTCTTATTTCACTCTTTCAAAGACAAGATCTGGCATTTCACAATCCTTTAAATCGTTTTCTGCCAGTGGGTTCCAATTCGAGCAGTCCAAAATTTTGTCGTCTGGCAAAAGGTTAATATCCATACCGAGCTCATAGAATGTATTAAATGAACCATGTTCTGGCAAAAGGGGGCTTAAAGAATCTCTGTGATGCATTATATCAAGCAAGTCATCACATAATCATGGATCCATAAAAATTCATTTAGTCTAAAAATCGACTGGATCTAGAGGTATAGAAATAAGGTCCTTTGACATGCAGAAAATTCATAATTAACAAAAAGTTTCGACCCAGGTCAGCCCGCGCGGACTGCGCAGGCTGACCTGGTCGACACTTTTTGCAAATGCAGATGCAATAAGCCCCCTTTTCCACTTAGCATGACTCAATATTCCACTGTATCCATTGTACAGGCCTAATAGCTTCTTGCGACTGGTCATCCTGGGGTAGTTGCTCCGAGAGGTGTGGGGGAGGTACAAAGTCTCGAAAAGGGCACTGTGGGTCCTGGTGGAGCTCCCACTCGAGTAGTCAGTCCACAAGCTGTAACACTCACTGTTACAATGGCGGCTATTACAGCGGGGGAAAATGTAACTGTCCAGCGAGACGGACTGGAAGATGCTGCGAATGTAAGAGGGCCATGCTTTGTGAAAAGGGGGCTTAATGCATTTGCAAACAGTATCGACTCAGGTCAGCCTGCGCAGTCCGCGCAGTCTGACCTGTTCCGAAACGTTTTGCCTTTGGTCAATTTTCTGCATGCCAAAGGACCAGTGTAGTAACTCATGATTCAGTAGGTTGTTATACAAAACGGATTTTAGGGATTTATAACATTTTGATGACTTGCTTGGTATCATATATCACGGAGATGTATTAAGCCCCCTTTTGTCAGAGCATGGCTCAAGTTATTGCCTGCCGCGTCTAACTCTGTATGAAGGGGTCGCTGGTTCGACCACCGGCTCGACCAATTTCTTTCCGAGGATTGGTGATGATCATTGCGACAGGATTCATTCCTCTCTTACTGCTAAGCATTGTTTCCACAATAATTATGTGGGTAAGCAGCCAGTGGCTTGGAAAGAATATTGAGCGGGGTACTGGTAGAAAGAAACCCCAGGAAAGCATGGATAGGCACATTGGCCGTCGCGACATAATAACTGAAATAATATTGAAAACGGTGTTAAACACCAATCAATCAATCAATCAACTATGTATCAAACGACAGTAAATTTAGATTGGTCAAAATTGAAGGTATTTGCAGACAGAAAATTAAATGTGGCTCTAAAAATATGATCTGACCATGAACGGACAGAAAACTTTGTGGGAAAGTAAAAAAAAAAGGCCAAGAAAGAAAAGAAAGGACCATTGGTTGCTGCGATATAAATGCAATAATGGCGTTAAACTCCAAACAATCAACAAAAACAAACAATTCGTAGTCGTTCTGAATATATTAAACAAAGATTCGAGTTTTTGACCGAATCCCAAACAGTTTCCTACTAAGTAGGTATAACTTCTTGCAGACATAAAACGCTGTAACCAAGGCAACGGAGGGTGTGTTGAGAGGTGTATACCAAACTCGCATGGCTCTACATGCGCCTGCAGACATTCAGGATACAAACTAGCGTCGGACGGCAGATCCTGCACAGGTTTGAGTTTCTTGTTTGCACTGTTTTTATCTCTTAACACTGTACCAGACGACAAAATTTTAGCCTTGTCCAAACTGAAAGCATTTGAAGACGACAATTTAATTGTGGCTCAAATGGTCAAATTTGTTTTTGATGGGGTAGAAAACATTGTGGGAAAAGGAGAAAATGCTGTTTACCAGCATTTTCTCCTTTTCCTACGATGTTTTCAAAAGAATTCTTGGTTAGGGCCGTTAACACTCAGGACTTTGTGGTAAATAGCGAACCTGCTAAAGAAGTGAAATAAAACACTCAAACCCATACTAAAAGTCCAAGTTTTGCTTTTTCAAAGGTACTTTAAGGGGTCAAAATATCTCTTCATCGGACAGTGTAGATCCAAGATCAGACTGCACGTTCTGTGCAGTCTGATCTTGATCTACATTGTTCGCAAAAGTTCTTTGAGTTGCGCTTAGGATTAAAATTTATTTCGTTTGGCTGTATAATTGATAGAGTATTTTATCTAAAACGTGCTGTTTTAAAATGTTTAAAATATAGAGAAGAACCGTCTTTTCTAAACTTTATTATAATAAAGCTACGCTCTGGCAAAAGAGGGTTTAATCAAAGGCATCATAAATGCAGTTCACCCCGTATTGCATTATACCAAGCAATTGGATAATGATGCATCCATAAAACCTATTATGTCTAACAACCGGCTAAATCCCGAGGTAGAATGGTCCTTGAAAATGCAAAAGAAAAAAAATACCGAAAGCAAAAGGTTTCGAAAAAGGTCAGCCTGCGCAGTCCCCCCAGGATGACTTGGGTCTATACCTTTTGCAGATGCATTAAACCACTTTTTCACAGAGCGTGACACAATTATAAAGTCTTTAACTGTCATCTGAAAGGGTGAGACAAAAAGCCTCTGTCAGTGGGGGTGGCTTTTTGTGGAACTTAGCTTTTGTACATTCTTGAGTGTTCGCAGGCTGACCCGGGTCAAAACTTTTTGCTATTGTTCAATTTTGTGTATACTTAAGAACCATTTCAACTCATGATTCAGTCGGTTGTGGGACAAAATGGATTTTATGGAACTATAATTATGTGACGACTTTCTTGGTATAATGCATCACGGAGATGCATTCAACACCCTATTGCTAGTGCACGGCTCAAGTAAGTTTTCATCCGACTGAATGTCTAGACGCTCAATAAAACAATAAAGTTTTTTTGTTTTTTTTATTGATAATTTTCTAAAGGTACTAAATGTATATACATGTATTCTTATTACAGTAGATAAGCTTTTCAATCATTACGTTTCCTGGCAACTATTCGGGAAAAAAAAGCAAAGGATTAAATTTTTGAAATATTTGAATTTCAAATTATTTAAAATATTCAATCACGACAACGTCACAAACAAAACATTCAAGCTTCTTCTTGACTCGATTTCAGATGTGAATGAATGTAGTCAACACCTGTGTAACCAGAATTGTCGAAATACCATTGGCTCCTTTATATGTTCGTGTCACAATGGTTACACTTTATCGGCCAATAAAAGGACTTGTGCTGGTAGGTAAAACCTTTCTTGCTTGTAAGTAAAATATTTCTTTCAGCAGAATCGTTTCACCCTTTACTACACGAATACGTGATTTTTGCTACACCACTATTCCTAAACATTCTGAGTAAAACACAATGCTAATTACAGGCACTTGATGTTTTTTTTAAGTAATATTTACAATTCTTTCAAGGACAAAACTCACCAATATAGTCACAGCTACTCTGTCGTGTGCAAATACATTAAGTTTGAATGAATCTAATTTTTTATTAGATTATAAATTATTTTTATCTAGTATAGATGTTATACATAAACCGTGCTCTGTGAAAAGGTGGTTTATTGCATCTGCAAAAAGTACCGACCCATGTCAGCCTGCGCAGTCCGCACAGGCTGACATGGGTCGATACTTTTTTGCTTTTTGTAAATTTTCTACATGTGTAAGGACCAATCTGCCTCCAGATTCAGTTAAATGTTAGGTCACATGAATTTTAGGGATCCATTATTATGTGATGACTTGCCTGCTATATTGCATCATGGATTTACATTAAACCCCCTTTTGCAAGAGCATTACATAGAGGATATTTGTTTTTTTCGGTGAAAGATCGAAATTTATTTCGTCGAGTGAACATCATCGGTAATATTTTCACGAGTGGCGCAGCCACGAGTGAAAGTATTACCGATGGTGTTCACGAGATATTCTATATATTTCATGCTTTTAAACCTTTCTGGGAGGAGCTTTATCAAAATCCAGTACAGTTCTTTTCCGTTATTCCCCGTGGCGTACCCCTCCCGCATAGCAACGCATTACAATATTACGTCAAGCGCGAGAAATGTAAGGTAAATTACGTCATATTTCCATCAGTTTGTGAGGCACGCGCAATTTACCTAGGCAACAAGAACATGAAAATCTGTATTTTCACTGGTCGTACCCGTGTTATATCGAAAAATATTTTCACTGCTATTTCTCGATATCCTACCGGAAAGCATGAAATAATCATTGATAGTTTATTCCTATTTGACTGAAAGATATCATATTTCTCCTTAATTACACATCAACTAATGTATGTGGAACAAACAGACATAAAGAAAACAAATAATTTTAATGAAATTGTTACAATTATTGTATTACAACATTAGTACTATCACACGACTTAAGCTCAAAGCTGCACTGTGCTTAAAACATAATAATAGCGCTGTGATTTTTCCCCACAGTTTGGTTGTGAAGAAAAAAAAAAAAAAAAACGAGAAGCGCCATAAAAGATTTTTCAGTTGTCATAGTAATATTTTGAGTTTGTACTCGATTCTATAAGCTATTATAAAAGTATTGCGTATCTTTTACTTGACCGATAAAGAAAAAACTTTCAACGATTAAGGATCTTTAAGGAAGCAAAAATCTGTCTTTTCTGTTCTTAAGGCCCGTCTACACTAGCAAACATTTGTTTGCAAAGTTCACCAAACACCGTGTTTGCTGTTGTTTGCAAACAAAAGTTTGCTAGTGTAGACCAGTCAACAAACACAAGCAAATATCGCCAAACAGTGTTTGGTGATGTTTGAACATGGTGTGTTTGCGGGTGTTTGGTGGTTTTTCGATATACTGACCACTTAGAAGCTGACTTGTTATCATGTGATGGATGCATTACATGATCTTCAAACATCAGCAAACATTGTTTAACTTTGTTTGTTGTTGTGTAGACACCCTACGGATAAACATGAACAAACATCACCGAACAAAAGTTTGGTGGTGTTTGTAAACAAATGTTTGCTAGTGTAAACGGGCGTTTATATTACCCTTTAAACTTAGTGATGTCGAACGGGCGTCGACAAGCAATGCAGTCTGGCACAAAGTGGACGAAGATCTTTCTTCGCTACATGCCTCCCAAAGTTGTCATTGGCTATGATAATTATTGTAGTCTAAGGTTTCATAATCCATTCCAAAAGACATTAGTAGTGCTTACAGCGGACCCAAATAATGCAAGTTTAATGCAGTTTTAGCTAGGTTATTTCATGAAAAATTGAGACGACGTTCAATCGCGACAGGACTGTGAGTACTAGCGAACCTGATCTTGACCTGCACTGTCAGTAACATCACCTTAAATTTCTTCAGCATACTTATCTCTTTCCCATACGACAAAATTTGGACTCGACCAAATTGAAAGCATTTGCAGACGACAAAATTGAATGTAGATCCAATGATGATTTCTGTCCTTTATAGGGTATAAAACATTGTGGGAAAAGGAGAAAATGCTGGTTACTAGCATTTTCTCCTTTTCCCATATTGTTTTCAAAAGCCTTCTATCTCTGAGTCGTTAAAACTCGAAATTGTGGGATAGAGGTTTATAAATAAATATTTTGTCTTATTTGCCATAAACATGTATTAGTTTAACGCAATAAAATGTTGAAAAAAAAAATACTTATAACCAGGAAGTTTTAATCGTATCAAATAGATATGAGCGATAACAGGGCTTAAAATCGATGCCTTAATATCAGTTTATCAAACGTTTTATGAAACGAAATTGTTTTGTTGATAACCCAGACACTGCAAAATGTAACCTCTACACTTTATTTTTTAGTCATTTTAAGTTTTCAGTCTCTTGTTTACATGTTACTTCATTAATACTTATTATCGCGAGTCCAATAGAGTTATCTCTCTTTTGAGCACTCAAGTTTGTGCTTGTATAGTTAGAAATTGAACAAGTCTCGCGAGACAGCGCGATATTGTCATAACGTAGCCAGATCGTTTACTAACCCAGAACGGGAAAGGAAAATGAGAAATAAAGGCCATAATATACTTTTTAGACACTGCATCGCAATGACATCTGCCTACGTTAGTAGATTTTGTTCGTTTTTTCTCCATTAACCAAGTTTAGTTAAGTCTCTTAACGGTACCTCACGGTATCCGTGACAAGCCGAGTAGAGAACCCTACGTTTACACCATGTTCCCGGCATCCACGGCAGCCACGTTTCTGACAACCGTGGACAAAACGGGATTGACGTAATACAACGCAGAGGAACAGGATAAGCAAACTTGTCAGACCGTGATCGCCTGGGTTGCCATGCCAGATTTTTTGACTGTCAAAAAAAATTGCCACAGCAGTTTCGATGCTGATGAGAAAGCTAACAGACCGTAGCGGAACGGGCTGATCGTTGCGTTCTACTACGGCCTGATCGATACCGGTGAAAAAAGGGCTTCCACGTCCAAACACGGATCGTTTCTGAGTCTTGTTACGGCTTGTTACGTGCTGGTAAGTTCTGATGCGATCAAGTTTGCTTATCCCGTTCCTCTGAGTTGTATTACGTCAGTCCCGTTTGTCCACAGTTGTCAGAAACGGGGCTGCCGTGGCTGCCGGGAGCAAGGTATAAACGTAGGGTAACGGGAAAGGAAATTGAGAAAAAAAGGCCTTACTTATTAGACACTGTATCGCAATTGAATGTACCTCCGTCCGAACATATAGTTGCATTTGATTGAACTGCATTTATGATGCCTTTGATTATTGTTTACACGTGGTCCCGAAAGCACGTCTTAACGCACCTTTAACATGAAAAGCTCCACTAATGGAAATAAGACGTTGTTTGAATGATTGGCTTGTGTTTTACGCCGGTTTCAACATTACTTCATTCATGTCACGTCGACAGCTCACATATTCGTGTATTTCCTATGTTTCATCAGTACTGGGCTAGGGCTCTGAAGTGTCTTGCCAAAGGACACCGTCCCTTGAAAAAGCCAAAGGATCCACTAAGGCTGAGCTACGCAGGACCTCTGAAAATAGTGCTTGGCGTGTAAATGTGTTTCAATGTCTGTGTTTGCGTGTGAAAGGGGTTTTCATCCGAAAGAAACAGAATCGCAAGATCTTAGCAAACTGACTTATTATATTGTGACATAATTCTTAAAAACAGTGTCCATATTTATGCCCAATTCTATATGAAATATGTAAAAACTTTTTTTGTGCATTATCTGAATTTATGTCGTGGTCGTTTATCGTTAAACTATGGACTCCAAATATATCAACATTGATTAATAACAAAGAGCTAAAAGACGATAAAAAACGTTTAAAGTTTTTCGAAACCAGGCGTGGGGGTCGCAAAACGTAATAACGCCATCATGTAAAACTTACAAATTGACAAGCTTGTTTACTCTTGGCTGATAAAGTATGACAAATGTCAGTGCACGTTTAAATTTCGATACGTAGTTAAGTATTTTGTGGGTCGGGTTTTGGCTTTTATCCACTACAGAATGTTCAACTCCCTTTGTCTCTTTGTCTTCCTGTACTGTTAGCCCAACTACACCTGCACAAAAATATAGGATGTGACATGAGTTGGCATTTGAGATGAAATTTTGTTAAGCGAGTCCAGAAAAAAAATGTTATTAGACGAGCCTTTGGCGAGCGCATTTTTTTTTATAAACGAGTTAAATAAAAATCTTCCTACGAATGTCAGATTCTTTAATCACATAAAGAATTACAGTTCATGATGTGTTAAAACATACCGGTAGACCTACATTTATATGTGTATTGACATTTACATTACGGGGTTACACCTTGAAAGTGTTTAGAATGGCTCAGCTGTATAAACATAGATAAATCATCAATATATAGAGCGTAAGGGTTAGAAAAACTTAAGGGATTTGTACTCATTCACAACTGGAAACAACAACAGCGATTGCTTTGAAGACCTTCAAAACATGAAATGCATTTTCTATGCATCGTAATCTGTGCAATCTTGCTACCATCAGGAGCAACATTTGGCATGAAGATACAAGAATGATTACATTTTCATAAAATAAGGATGAAATGGGCTAAAAACTGGCTGAAGAGTATAGATGTTTTTATATACTGTTAAACCCCCTTTTCACGGAGCATGGCCCGTATCCTTTCATAGCTTAATGGTCCATTTTAGGAAACTAAACGTGAAATTTGCATTTTGTCTCTACTTTTTTTCTCCCCCTCTCTTTATTATGAAAGTCATTTCATAAACAAGTCAGTGACTTCATTCTGACTTTAAAGATACATCCTTGCAGCTACAGAGAAAAAAACGCTATGAAAACTTGAAAGTGTGTAGAATGGTTCAGCTGAGTAATCATAGATAAAATACCAATATATATGGTGTATGAGATAGAAAAACGCAAGGGATTTGTCCTAATTTAAAACCGAAAACGATAACAGCGACTGCTTCGAAGGCTTGTATAATATAAGATGCATTTTCTATCCGCCATAATCAGTGCAATCTTGCAGCCATCAGGGGCAACATTTGGCATGAAGATTCAAGAATGATTATAGTTTCATAAAATAAGGATGAAATGGGTTAAAAAACTGGCTGAAAACTGCCTGAAAATGAGTATAGGTGTTTCTTTAAGTGCACTCAAGGGCGTGTTAATACTTCAAAATATCGACTTCTTATATAAATCTAAGGGTTTGGTGTTGGCGTTAATCGGTACATTTTAAAGCATCTTGCGTTTTTAAATCATACAAAACAAAATTATACGAGGCATGCTCTAGCAAAAGGGGGTTTAATGCATAGGGGTCCGTAGTTTGACTTTTGTCAACCGTAGACTATATATTGTAAACAAGGGATTTAACTTTGTACAGACCGTTACTCGCTCCCGATTACAAAAAAACAATGTATCTTTTCTACGCTAACAGTTATTCTCCTTATTCTTTCGACAACTGAGAGCTAAATTGAGGATCTTACATGAGTGTTCATGTATTATCATTTTTATCAAACGAGTTGACTAAAATTGTATGACGCAAGCCTTGGCGAGCGTCAAATACATTTTAGTCAACGAGTTTGATAAAAATGATAATACATAAACACGAATGTGAGATTCTATTTATCACATAAAACGAATGACAGACAGAAAAATATCCCGCATCATCACCTTCAGCCTCTATACCGTTCACGGGTATATGTTTACGTTGTAGTTTGGTTTCAAATGTGTACATACACAACTAGATAGTTCTGTGACATTTACACCAAAAGAAGAGTGAAATAGTTTATAGAGGGATTAAGTCCACCTATTTCCGCAATAATATTGATTTTAAGAGGCTTTCGCTGCATTTCTTGGTTTTTATCAAACATGAAAATCAAAAACCTATCACGCGTATACGTCTTAGCAACAGTGACGTCATTTTTCCCAGAAACGGCGTAACAGCATTCGGCACACCTCGGGTGATGGGAGCCATCATATCCCTCGGCTGTAACTGGTGGATTGATATGCACCAGATCGGTACATACCCGGAAATACGCCGGTTAACCGTTCTGAAAATTGTAAGGCTCCTCTT
The DNA here is from genome assembly GCA_946811185.2 of Hippopus hippopus. NCBI lineage: Eukaryota > Metazoa > Mollusca > Bivalvia > Cardiida > Cardiidae > Hippopus > Hippopus hippopus. The sequence continues at coordinate 20,650,286 of OX328112.1, forward strand.
AAAAAAGAAAACTTGAGTTTCAATTTTCTATCGAAACCTTTAAAACTATATTTCAGTTCAGTTGACAAACAGTTCGTACATTCATTATTTAACGTGGTTTATCAATTTCGATTGAAATTTTTACCGACAGATAAACAGATGTGAATAACTTCATCGAGATTGTTTATGTCGTTGCTAAACGACTGTCAGCGGCGCGCTATATATAGAATCACGTGATTCTCATTTCAAAATGGAAATCTCCTTGATACGGACGAGGTTAGATGTAGGTACGGAATCGGCCGAGTTGTGACGAGTGGGCGTAACAGTACAAATTCCCGCACAAACTGTGGTTGGTTTCTCTCGCTTCACGCGCTTGTGACTGAAAACTGATCAGAACCGGGACCCAAAAAACGATAATACACTAGTGTATTATCAAAAATAAGTCATGGGTTTAATACACTGCCGGAGGAGGTTTTATGTGATAAAACATTTTTCTACCAGAAAAACACAACTGTTTGTCAGTGGCTAATGCAGTCTGGCTGCTACGGTCGCTCAAAAATCTACGCCATTGACAAGATCTCGTACATCCGACTTTCAAGATATAAAATGCACTTTAGATCCTATGAAACACAGCATTAGCGATACACACCATGTAAGCATGTTTAAAAAAATTACTGACCTATAGTCTTTGTCTTCCATAACGACGAAACGCCTCAGAATTCGTTGAATTTGTGATCCAGGAGCAAATTTCGTACAGCTGCCGCCATCTTATGTCATGTGACAATGTTTTGAACGGGAAATTTGATTGGTTAATATGTAGTGACACTCGCGCATTCAACCAATGAAATTTCGTGCAGCTGCTGACATCGTTTGTCACGTGACACTGTTTGGAACGAGAAATTTCATTGGTTGATATGCGCGATTATTAGTGTCGAATGTACGAACCCTTGTCAATGGCGAAGATTTTTTAGCGAGTTTACAAGTTTGAAGGACTGTAGCAGCCAAACTACATTAGCCACTGACAAACAATTGTGTTTCTCTGGTAGAAAAATGTTTTAGCTCTCAGTTGTCGAAAGAATAAGGAGAATAACTGTTAGCGTAGAAAAGATACATTGTTTTTTGTAATCGGGGGCAAGTAACGGTCTGTACAAAGTTAAATCCCTTGTTTACAATTTATAGTGTACGGGTGACAGGAGTCAAACTACGGACCCCTATGGTTTAATCCATCTCTGTGACGTATTATACCAAGTAAGCCATCACACAGTTATTGTTCCTTAAAATCTATCTTGTCTAACAAACGACCAAATTCTGAGTTAGAATGGTCCTTGGATATGCAGAAAATTTACCAATAGCAAAAGGTTTCAACCCAGGTCAGCCTGCACGGACAGCGCAGGCTGACCTTGGTCGATACATTTTGCAGATGCATTAAAACCCTTTTCACAGAGCATGGTTCACATAAATTCCTATGCGCAGAATGCTCATTCTTTGAACAGCGTTAATTGGTCCCTTGTAATCTAATGGTGAAGGCATGTGGACGAATGTTTTCAATTTTTTTCTAAGCTAAATTCGGTTTCAGGTGGTACCTATTACTTTAATGACCTAAAAGGGATGTACATGTAATCTCAGTACTATATTTGAGCCATGCTCTGTAAAAGGGGGGTTTAATGCATCTGCAAAAAGTGTCGATTCATGTCAGCCTGCGCTAACCGCGCAGGCTGACATGGATCGAAACCTTTTGCAATGGGTCAATTTTCTGGACGTCAGAGGACCAGTTACCTCATGATTCAGTTGTTTGTTAGACAAAATGGACATTATGGACCCATAATTATGTAATGACTTGCTTGGTACAATGTAAAAAGGAGATGCATTATACCCCTTTTTACCACAGCACGATTCATTTTTCATTCCTTAATGCTTTGCTTTTTTCACAGATGACGACGAGTGTGCTGCGGACTCTGTCAAATGCGAGCACTTATGTATCAATACGCCTGGATCATTTAGATGCGATTGTAGAGCGGGGTATGAGCTTCAAAGTGACGGGCATTCGTGTCACGGTAGGCTTTTTTTTTAAGTAAGGGATCCTATTCAAAAGTCACATGTTTGAAGCGAACCTAAAGGGCTAATTCACATTGATCAGAGATATAGGATCTGATATGAGTTGGCGTTTGGGATAAAAAATTATTAAACGAGTCCAGGGAAAATGTTATTGAGTTAAGCGAGCCTTTTGTAAGATTCTTTTTATCACATAACGATATTTCACAAATTAAAGATCAGAAGACGCAAAACCATCTATAGATGTACCCACGGTAATATCCATAAAACCTATTCACGAAATATGTACAAAATGACGTCAAAAATGACGTCACACAATTGTGATATCAAACGTGTATAGGATAAGAAAATTCGTAATGGGTACATTACACTGAAAGCAAGGGAGGTTATGTAATAAATAGAGGATATTTATTTTTTTCGGTGAAAGATCAAAATTTGTTTCATCTAGTAAACATCATCGTTAATATTTTTACGAGTAACGCAGTTTCTAACCCCTTTTTTGTTGGGACTTTCATCAAAATCCACCATAGTTGTTTTCGGTAACTCCCCGTGGTGTACCTCCCCCACATAACAACTCGTTACCATATTACGTAAAGCGCGAGAAATGTAGAGTAAATTACGTTATATTACCTACAAATAGGTAATCAGTTCGCGGGAACTACTAATTCCGCCTTCAATTGAAGTTATAAAATATGAAATCGGTATTTTTCACTGGTCGTAACCATGAAATATCAAACCTTATTTCATGCTTTCCGGTAGGTTATCGAGAAATACCGGTGAAATATTTTTCGATATTTCATTGTTACGACCAGTGAAAATATCGATTTTTATATTCTAACTCTTCAGTTGAAGGCGGAAACAGTTGTTCCCGCGCACTAGTTACCTAGGTAAATTGCGCGTGCCTCACAACCAGATGGAAACATAACGTAATTTACCTTACATTTCTCGCGCTTGACGTAATACTGAAATGCGTGCTATGCGGAGGGGGTACGCCTCAGGGAATAACAGAAAATAACTGTACTGGATTTTGATTAAGTTCCCCCCAGAAAGGGTTAAAAGCATGAAATAAATAGAATATTTTTTTTTTTTTTTTTTGAAAGATCGAAATTTATTTCATCTCGTGAATATCATTGGTAATATTTTCACTCGTGGCTGTGCCACTCGTGAAAATATTACCGATGATGTTCACTCGATGAAATAAATTTCGATCTTTCGCCTTAAAAAGCAAATATCCTCTATATAATCCACCGTTATTTCTTGTTAAAATATCGAAAAGCATGAAATAAAAGTTTCTTTCTGATGACTGATGGAAGTCAGTGCGGCAGGCTTTTGTATCGGCTCTTTATTTACATGGCAAAGAAACTCATAAAAGAAATTATCAATGTTGTGCATAGCATTGATAAACAACCACTGGGAACACTTTTCGAAACTGGTACTGACTGCCGTGTGAAAAATAAGGAATGTTTAGAACGGCTATCATCAACAAAAAACGATCAATTGTGTAATTGCTTATTATGAGAGTAGTACTTGTAGTACTATGTGTTCTACATTACAAGTTCTGTGTGAATGTTTTGTCCACAGTGAAGTTTCTAGAGCGGTTTTCATATTCTGTAGCTAACACTTTCATCACCTTTATTAGTTTTTACATGTGTGATGTTTTATTTCACAGATGTCGATGAATGCAAAACAGCAAACGGAGGCTGCTCCCATACTTGTAAGAATAGCCGAGGTTCCTACCAGTGTAACTGTCCCTCCGGATTTCAGTTAGGCAAGGACAGAAAAACTTGTACAGGTAAAGCCTTCTACTTTGACGAAATCAAAATAAAGAATATTCCAGCGCTTTGTGAATTTGTATAACAAAAGCTGACAGGGCAGGAATTAGTAGATCATTTGTGGCATAGATATGCGCAGGTCGATAGTTTCTATACTGGATCAATAGTTTCCATTTGAAACTTGTCAAATTCAAAATCTGTTGAACACCCCCCTTCCGGTCACCACAGATAAGCTGCTAATAAATGCAAGTATTGTTGGAACATCTTTGAAAACATAAGAAGACAGTACCACGTGATAAGTTTCTTTTTGATTTTAGAACAATGTAGAATAAATGTAGAATAGAGTATATCAAACTGCTAAATATCCATTAGTGTACTAGGCTCTTTTGATGCCATTGCCTGTCGCACTATTAAAACAGTTCATATTTTTATATGTGTAAGCGCTAAAACAAGTAAAATTTAATGTTGGAGGCACCCATGCCTATATACATAGTACTTTATTTTTCATGGTCTCCGGCAATTATTCTTTTGCAGTGACCGGGAGCACTACTTCTTTTACAAATATATTGTTTTTGGTGCTATCCGTGCCTTAGACTAACAACAGAAATTCTAAGCTGTTAAAATGAAGCTGGCAAATTTGTTATTTTTTTTTTAACAACCCTAAGTTATAGTAATACATTTTTGACTCATCGTAAACGTTGTTAGGAGAAGACCTTCATAAATACTCCGCACCACGTATCCTGAGGCCAATATTTGGACCTTGGACAATTGTAGGTACTACTATAATTCTATGGGCCAAGGCTATTAATTCGATTGGAATACTGGCTTAGGCGCTCTTAATTTTCAGCTAACCAGATCGAGGTTAGTGAATACTGCTGCTATTATTATTATTTCATGATATTTTATAGACATTGACGAATGCGACGTCATTCCATCGAAGTGCCAGCAAATATGCAAAAACACTCATGGAAGCTTCACATGCCAATGCCGCGATGGCTATCGTCTGTCAAGCAATGGAAGGACTTGCGAAGGTATCGAATGGGATACTCACATTTGATAATCATAAGATTTAAAAGATATATTAATGTATGTAGACAATTTAGTTAAATGAAAATCACTCTACGTTGTATAGGAACCCACCACACACCAAAGAATAAAGACATTAAAGTGAAAAGGTTTCGAATTCTTGATCTCTACAACCAATGACCGACAACTCTATCGACTGAAGGCTTAGGAAACATTCTAGGAGAAAGAAAACGATGGTAATCAGAATTGTTGCCTTTTCCCACAATGTTTGCATCCTTTTCAGAGACAGATTTAATCACCGATTCCACATTTAGTATGTCACCAAATGCTATGAGTTTGAGTATGAGTTTAAGAGTTTGGTGTGAATTGGTTTTCAGACATTGATGACTGTGTCGGTGTGGACTGTTTACATGGTGGACATTGCACAGACGGTGTGAATGCATTTACCTGTAACTGTGCTGATGGATATAAAGGAACACTCTGTGAAGACGGTTAGTACGAATGCGACTTTAGTTTTTGACTGGTCGCATCCGGGTAAGCATTTATGCAAACGTTTCAACTCTCATATTTTAAGAAATTTACAATACCAGAATTTGAACATACCTGTTGCTTGACTATTCAATAATCCTTCGTTTCAAATACAAAAACTTTCAACTTAAACGCTAAACATAACGGGAAAAAACAGTTTCATTAATTTTTTTCTCGAGATGCTTACATTTCCAGAAATAGACACAGAATGGCTGCCATACTCGATAAATTCCGTTAGTTTTTTCGATATTTACATGTTATGAACGATTTTTAGAGGCGCTTTAGGTATTAAAACGTTTAATGATTTGTTTTTGTGTCACTAGAAATCAATTCCATTTCGCTGCAATAGGGATCAAACCGAGGGTATGAAACATTTCCAAAAAGTTGCTTGAAAATACGGTTATGAAATACCCCTTAGTTTTCAAGAAATACGATATTTCCGTAGACAGTACCATAAGAACGTTCCAGTTTACTAGTGCGAATTAGGAAAGAAACAAAACCACATCTCCAAAAAAGGCGCCACCGGTGTTGGAACTTGCAAGCAAGTGCACATTCATTACTAAAATAGAGAGCCTATTTCAAATGTTTTGTACCTAGTAGAGCTACTCTGTGTTAGAAATTAAACTTGGGACATCCTTCATGTAGTTGGCATGTACTTTCTCATCAGTATCTTAAGTCTTGATCACACAAACGTTAAATATTATTATACTGCATAAAAATTTTTCGCGATCTGATTGGATGCTTCGAACGTATGTTGAAGTACACTGGCAAAATCCGCGGAAAACAAGTTTCCCTTTTGAAAGCCCAGTGTACATGTGCTTGACTACACTTTGAACGCAAAATCAACGATGGCGGCGTCGATCGAAATTAGCCCCTCACACTGAGACAATTATACTGAGTTCCCCTTGATTGTTGTCATTAAAGCGTCTCGCTCGCAGAAAGAAAAGATTTTTTTTTTTAAATAAATAAATATAGTTACATATACAGGGTGTCCAAAAAGTCGTGCACCATCCTGAAAACACATTCATTGTTACAGATGCTCAAATTGAGCACCATTTTCAGTAATACAACGCTGTACTCTCCGCAAAAAGCTGTTTTGAACATTCCGTAGGGTATCCGGTGGGATGTTGTGAAAATGGTGCTCAATTTGAGCATCTGTAACAATGAATGTGTTTTCAGGATGGTACACGACTTTTTGGACACCCTGTATTATCGTTTGTTGTCATTTTAAAACAAATACACGGGGTTAAAACGAGCCGACCCTACGTCATGTAAACAAATTGTGAAGTGTTAAAGGTCATATATTATAACGTTAAAAAAATAAACTAATGGTCGTTTGAGGCAACTAATGGTCGTTTATTTTTGCCAACAAATCATAAAATGAAGCGTTACTTACTTTGAAGATGTTAAAATCTATGTTTATATAAAGATACGTCGAATGTCTATCGCAGTGACTTCATTATGCACCAAACTGTATTAGATGTACGGTCAGGTGGCAGGGGACTTGGAAACGTGTTCACGGCTGTGGTGAATCATGTCGCCCCGAGCCGAAGACTCTTGTAACCACGCACTGGCGCTGAAATTACGAGTTTTATAACAGCTTTTACGTTTTTCGGATTGCTATGCGCTGAAGTCACACAATTATTCATAATCCTGCATCGAATAATAACTCACTTACCATCACGTAAATTAACACTATCCCGTGAATTAACACAACGCACTAAATTATTTCAAAATTGCTCCTTTTTTTAGTTGTCTGGTTCAAGTAAAAATATATTCATTAGTTTAATGAATTGTAAAGATGATGCTGTTCTAAAATCCACTGGGTCATTATTAGCACGTATATGTAACGTTTCATAGCGTGGACCCCTAGACCAGCAGCCGCTTTTTTCCCTCTTCTTGTTCTTCTACTTTTTTCCTTAATGTAGATCTATGTATTAATTAATGTAATGTTTGTATATACCTTTAACCTTGCAAAGGTATACTTGCCTACTATCAAAAGATGAGCCAAACTTTTTTAACCAATAAACGGTAAAAACGCATTCGGAAAGATGCGAAATGCAAGATGAATAGAAACGGGGGGTATGAAATTTTAATTCGTAATTTTAATGCATGATCCTCACAGATTACAGATACTGACAAAAGTAAACACGTGGGTGAATAAAGAAACTTGGATGAAGAAAGAAACTACGATTCTAGTAGATAACATTGTCATTAGAGTATGGAACACAAAATTCTGTGAGAAAAAGAAGAAAAACTAGATCTATTTGCTTTTTCAACTACACGTATTTCATTTTAGATGTCGACGAATGTGCGGGATTGTTCAACGGAGGCTGTGAGGACGTATGCATTAATGAAGTCGGCTCTTACAGGTGCGAATGTCAGGGAAATAAAACTCTGTCTGCAGATGGGCGCCTTTGCAGTGGTAAACTTATTTCCGTTTATCTATCACCGTTACACTGTCAACGTGTAACTTATTGCATACAGAAACCACACGCTGAAACATTTATGCTTAATCTATTTGAGCCATGCTCTGGCAACAATAGCATCTAATGCATTTCCGTGATGCATTATACCAGGGAAGTAATCACAATTATAGATCCATAAATTCTATTTTATCTAACATCTGGCTGTATCCCGATGTAGAATGGTCCTTTGACATGCACAAAATCGACCGAAGGCAAAAACATTTGGACCCCAGTTAGCCTGTGCGGACTGCGCAGGCTGACCTGAGTTGACAATTTTTGCAGATGCATTAAACCCCTTTTCACAGAAGCATCCAGTTTTGCAATGAAAACGAGAATTGCAATAAATTATTGCAAAACTCGTTGCGATGACAGAAAAATTTATTACATTTCACTTCACAACCAGTTTAGCCTGAAATGCTGTTATTGATCCTTGAATTATCACTTTCTGTAACTTTCTTTATGTCTAACATAATCCAATTTAACATTAAATTCCACACAAACTTGGTTTTAGATGGAAAACAATCGAATATGACATATAAAATCATTTTATTGCAATTCTTGTTTTTATTGCAAAACTGGTTGCTACAGAGCATGAATCATTTTGTCTTCCTAGTAAGTAGAAAGGTATATAAGATGTTCCCAGTTTTTGAAACATCTGTTATAGTAAAATGGCAGCACATTAGACTTAAGTAGAGATATCCATAGCTTGAGTTATTTGTACATTGCAATCAGTTTGTCACAAAGCAAAGTAAGCGAAAGCATCAAAATATGAACATTCAATTAAAAGCTGTCTAAATTTCGATCAATACTTCCTTCAAGGCTAACGTAATTTTCATGCACTTCAAACAATTAGTTACCATTGTCGAGCAAACCTAAATTTGATGTCTTAGTTTTTCGTACATCGATTCAATTCGAAACATATCGATTAAGAAAGTTCACAAACGCCGTTTGTTCGGTAATTTCTGTTATGTAATTGCAGTTACGAGAAATCAAAATGTTGTACATGTCCTGATCAACGTCATACAGCCCTAATTTTTGACTACTGGCTAATTTAAAATTTGAAATCTGAAAAATGATAATGATTATAAGAAGAAATTGGTTGTTGATATTAAAATGATTCATGGCGGCACCATGCCTCCCTTACACTTGCTGCTGCAAAAAGGGGATTAATACATCTCCGTCATAATTGGCTTGCAACACGCGAAAAGGGACATTCGGACATTTGCGTAAAGTGTCGTCTCGGATCAGCCTGTGCAGTCCGCGCAGGCTAATCCGAGACGGCACTTTCCGTTTTTATGTAATTTTCTGTTTTGCGCAAGTTTACTGTAGCACAAAATCTAATGTAGTCGAAAAGTGCCGTCTCGGATTAGCCTGCGCGGACTGCGCAAGCTAATCCGAGACGACACTTTACGCAAATGTCCGAATGCCCCTTTTCGGATGTTGCAAGCCAATTATTATTATACCAGGCAATTTATCACATAGTTTTGGAACAATAAAGTCCATTTTGTGTAACAACAGACTTAATCCTGAGAAAAACCCTATGACAATCATAAAATTTACAAATAACAAAAACTATCGGCGAACTTTTTTCACAGGGGATGGCTCAATAATTTGTAATCGAACACAAGTGGATTAATTTCTTCATTTTTTTTTAGAGAAACGTTAAATAATGATTTATCTTTACAGGGGGAGAAACCGAGGTTTCAGTATTTGAATCACAGCATATATTCCGAAAACTACTACCGAAGGGGTGTTACACCATACAACTAAGCCGATGTGCTGAGGGAAAAAATATCAATCTGTTACTGTCATCCACTTCGCAATGGTTTGAACTCAAATCAAACCACAGTATCCGATACACCGTAGGAATCGTTTTCGTTGAACTGAACGATTTAGCCTTACCAGTATCAGTGACCGGTCTACAAGTTTTTGGTGGAAAGGCTGACTTTTCATTGAATATTGGTTCTGATAACTTCTCGCCAAGTCAAGGCTTCCCCGTAGGACACATCAGAAATGATACAAAGTCTTGCTGGTCGTTCGACATTACACCGCGATATATATACGACTTTTTGAAGTCTATGTCGTTTCTCCGGTCATTTCTAACAAACCTTGAGGAGAATCTTCCAAAATGGATATCCTTTTCTAAGAACGGCACCGAGCTGTTTGGACTGCACGATTTGAAATTGGAATTCATGCACGGCTCTGATATTTCCAGTGATGGTTTGTGCAAGGGAGCTCCAGTATTTAGAGAACGATTGTACGGTGTATTCAAGTTCGGCGGCAACTTTTCAATGACAATATATGGGGACGAAATAACCTTACCAACTCCATTAATGGGCCAGAAATATTGTTTCATCTTGGATCTTTGTCAGGATTACGGTGGCTCTGTTTTCTTAATGATCCCGGAAGACTCAAGAAGTGTTCTAGAAAATTTCCAAGTATTTAAAAGTTTGAGTGACAAATATAATCTACACATTCGACCAAAAGGACTAGGTGTCTCCTTGCAGAAGCATGTAAACGTACTTACACAGTCTACCGAGTTACAGTTATGGAATGGAGACGAAATGTTCAGATATAAGTAAGATATTTGTAGTCTTGTTAACAAAATAATTCATGTGAATTTTGTATTTACCTATCAAACAATCAACTTTTATGCAAGTGTGTCACTTTTAGTAACACGTAGGTCGATAATAGTACTGCTTTGGATTTGCCTGTCGTTGAGTTGGTTTATCCCACTCTCGTATTTGCTCACTAGAAATCTAGCTCCAGTGCTGGTCTTGCCGAAAGTTGGGGCCATTTTCAAAGTTTTGAACATCAAATCGTGTACAATAGAGCCTTTTGTAACACAGGTGCCTACATCTAGAGTCGTATTTCGCCCCATGTTCTTTGGCAGTTTGCAGGTTTACAAACTAATGCAAGCTTTAAATATTGTAAATGAGGAGAGGGTGGATCGTTTGGTGGTTAAAATACTATATTATCACCTGTCCGTTGGAATTATCTCTCTTTGAGTACTCTTGTGGATATATGGTAAGAAAGTCTCGAGAGACAGAGAGATATCATTAGAACCTACACGGTGCCCATAACATAGCCAAATCGTTAATTCACCCTTAAAGGGGGGCAAAAAAAGGGAGATATGAAAGCCTTAATATACCTAACAGCCACTGCATCGCAATGTAATGTGCCTCCGTTATTACAAATGGCTGCGTTTAATTGCACTTCATACCTGTTGCCTTTGATTTTTGTTTACGCGTGGTTTCGTAAGTAGTTCTAAACACGCATTCAACTTGCAGAGCTCCACAAATGGAAATAAGACCTATGGTGTCATAGATTTTGTGTTTTGTGTTGTTACAATGTCATGTGTGGATAAGTTAAGTTCGTAACATAACCAGTTTCATTTGGTATTTTGTTAATAGACTGATCATTGCTTCATATTTTGGCAGAATATTTACACAAGCCAATCTGTGGATAGGGTGCGACGCTTTCCTTGACTACAGCCCATTCCACCTGCACGGAGAAGCTAACGTTTATTTTGCAATGCCTTCATTAACTTCGGTAAGTTTGCTAAGTCTTTATATGGATGGTTTTTTCACTTTGAAGGTTCTATACATTCGATGTGTGAATTGGTAAACGTAATCCCTGCTAAGGTATATGAACAAAGTATTTCACAACTTTATACAGACTGATCAAAACTTTTGGGTGCGTTCTTTTAATTCTTGATAACCTGTACACGTGATAATTGAAACGTGAATGAAGTGTCCAAAAGTTATTGAAGAACAGTTACTTCTGTATAGATTCAATGTATGAGTTATATGTATGCATTGTGTTTTGATGTGTGATCTACTGACTTGTAATACTGTTCTCGCACATTCTGCCTAATACTGGAGTGAATCATAGAGGTACTTCAGCTTATAGCAACGGTCTTTATCCATTAATGACTGTTAACATTAAATCGGGAAAGGATTGGTTCCATCGAACTCATGACTGCGTCAGATCCTTTTCGCGTTTGATTTCATTTTTTGCAGCTATCTTAAATACTCCGAAACCATTTAACGACATATCCACTTTCGATTTGATTGCTGAAATAACGATACAATCGATAACAATCTTTGAAGCAATCGGCGGTTGATTGGCAAAACATTTTTACCACTGCTTGGTGAAGTATTGGTGACAGAGTGAAATTGACTAATCACACACCAGTCACATATCTTAAGGAGACCCTTTGCGATAGAAAAGGCAGTGGTCGCAGTTTTGTTTGTGATTGGTCAACGATCAACAGATCTTTTCTTTGATTTTGGCATCGCGAGCCTTTGGCGTTCCATCGGCGCACCCTCGAAGCCTCCTTGGTGACATCTTCGCGATGGCAGATAACCGACTAATCCACGGTCGCCTGCTAAATGCCGTTTAAATTCCACGACCAAACCACTGATGAAGGAGGTTGTCGAGCAGAAGGAAACCAGTTAGCCGCCGAAATACATGTACATGTTTATGATAATAGATTTTCTAGAAAACTGTAACATCTGACTGAAATAAGAAGAAGTCGGAGAAGGCCAATATGTTCTTTTGTTCAGTTTATTTCAATGATCTTTACGGCGTTGACTAACCATCTAATCATCTCTTGCCTGTACGATGGCATATTTGAAGCCTATAAATACGTTCATATTTTAGAACACAACACATGTCGAACGGAGAAACCACTCAGACTGAATACACAAATCATCACAGATGTAACACTTTCCTATACTTGCTTTTGAACTTGAAAAGTAGGTGCAATTTCGTAAGAAATGTGTATTTTTTGTTTACGGTAACAGAATTACACCTTTTTTCTGAAACTGAAGTGATACGGTTTACATTTCAGTTATTACAGAGTTTGTTCAAAGACGAATGGGATGTCCTTATTCAGACAGGAATCGGAGCAGATGTTGGATTTTCTTTCAAAGTGTTCGGGAAGACAAGACATGTGAATTTAAAAGACGTTGGAGTTTTTTCTATCGATATCTATGCTTCACTTGGAGGTTAGGCAACTTGTCCAGAAAAAAATTCATTTTTTGAAAACCCTTTTAAAGTGAATTTCAAATAAGTGAAGTAGGCATTTTAAGTCGACAAGGCAGGGGTAACTCTACACTATTTGAGCGTACACAAGATGTTTGATGGTGTAAAGTAACGCTCAGACTGTTTGTTTTGGGGCAGTATTATTTTGATTTATGCTTTAGACAGAGAAAGCTTAAAACTCACTCACATTTTTAGATCAAGGACTAAATCTCAAAATTACCGGTTTCAAAAAGTCAGAGATTTATTTACCTTCAAGTGAGTATCCTCCTTTCATTGGCTGTGTTGTTTTTCCCATTCAAATTTCCACTGGATCGAATGCATTTTGTATTGATTATTTTAAACATCTATTGAAATAAAATTTAAAAGATTTAAACGAATCGGGGATGAAATTAATTTCTAATGCAATCGGAAACAATCTGTAAATACCACTTCAATATAGATCACATTCAAAGTAAATTATTTGTGAGGTAATCAGTACAAAGATATAGTCTATTGGTATGCAAAAATGAATTACTTTGTTTAACGACGTTCGCGACAGTTTCCATTTTCACGCTTCGTGTAACTATCACGCTCACTTTTTACTCGAAAAACGGTGAGCACCTAACACAATTGATCTTGCCATACTTGTCAATGTCTGCAGAATGGATAAACCAAGAACTAAAACGGATCGTTTCATGTCAGCAAAACGAAGAAAAAGTATTTGAATCAAGCCAAATAATGATCTGCGCGGCAAGAATCCAACATTACACTTTCAAAAGATCGGACTGAAAGTCTAAGTGAATTACCTAACTACGTCACCTAACAACGGAAATATGGACACAGATGCTACTACTAGCGCTCTATCTGGCAGACGTATCGTCGAGCTAAAACATCTTTTCAGATGCAGATGCTTTCAATTTGGTCTAGTCCAAAATTATGTCACTTGGTAAAGACTTGCAGAAAACAAGGGGCTGCACATAACTCTTTCTCCTTTACCAGGTTATCCCTTAGCTTGACGAGTCTGCAGCAGACAACATTAGAAAAATTGATGTCAAAAGGCGAAATTGCTCCTGATGAATGATTTCTCCTTTTTGCACATTGATTTCTGACCCATCAAAGAACTGCGATACATGAATACCAGGCTTTGGTTTAGCGTCTGCAAACACGTCAAATGTAGAAGAGTCTAAAATTAGTCGTTTAGAAATGGGTTAAATGCTAACATCAGTATTACATTTATATGCTATGAATTGCTTTATTATGACCAACAAACTTCATTCTTATAAATATTGTTGTATCATTGAAAAAAATTGAGATAATTTACTTCATATAATGTCTTGGTCTTTGACAAACCCTACATTTACTCATTAGTTAGTGCCCTATCCACAAACTTAAAATGTATCTTCTTAAAAAATAAGGCTGGTGACCTATTTGTTTTAAACCTGATTCTTTAAGTTTAGTACCTGAATATTTTTATAGAAAAAAATAAGAAAAATCTTAATGTTAGAACATTTAAAAAAATAACTTTAAAAGATACTCTTTGGTTTTTTCCAAAATAAAGGTGTTTTAGCCATAAGTTAAGGTTTTTTTTTTATAAAGATTGATACTCAGTATACTCTAAATTATTTTTTTCATTAAATTTCATGTTTCACCAATACAATGACATAAAATTTGCTTATAATTGTTGTCATTTAAAGAAATATACATAGACTTAGTTTTCATAGGTGAAATTTCATCCTAAACTGCCGCAATGCAGGGTGTACTAAAAGAAGTATTCATAGAATTTTCCCAAAGCTGGTGACCCCCTCTTTTTAATCTCCTATTTTTGTAGGTTAGATAATAAACTATCACCAAACAAAGTTTTATGAAATTCTGAATGTTTTCAAAAAATGGTGAAACTGTAGCGATCGTCTTTAACTCTTACTAAACTACAACATTTCCGACTTGTTTGTATGGCACAAGGAAGACGACCAATTGAATGGGACTTAAGTGATAAAAGTTCTCATTTAAAGGACTGAAAATAATGCGGAAAAATGGAAACATGTTGGTTGCCATCATTCTCACCTTTTCTTGCGATACTTTAGAAAGCCTTATAAATATCTGAGGATCTTGAGAAAGGAACTGATGGGTAAAATATTAAATCGGATTTCATTTCTTACTATCTCAGGTAAATCTCCTCGACTGTCGTGTGGAGACGATTCGAATCCTCAAGGATTTTTCTTCTCTGCTATTGCTGAGGTTAATCCATTTAAAGATGTTCCGATCTTGAAAGACTGGGTGTTCGATCTCACTGCAAAACTGTATGTGTTTCTAACGTCCAACCAAATGTCGCCCATGCCGAACGACAAAATAGACATCCTATCTGACATCTTGGAATTAGAAGAGTTTCTGAAGAGTTTTTTGAATACGACTGTGGAAGTCGCAGAAAGATATGAAACCATTCTGCTGAATGAGACAGTTTCAATCTTAGGGGACCTAGAGGTTTCTGTAAACCGAGCCCTTCAGATTTTAAATGATCTAGTTTCTACTTTAAGGAACAATGTTGCAGGGATTTTCAACTACGACTGGAAAGGCGTTATTGATTCATTTGAAAACATTTGGTCCACTTTTAAGGCCATGATCAGCACTGACACTCAACGATTCTTTGACTCTGTAGAATTTCAGACCCGTGTTTCTAGGTATAATTTCTCTTCTGTGTTCCACTCGGAAATCGAAACCATTAAGGGTAACTTGAAGAAGACAGCCAAAAAGTTTTCTGCTCAACTAATTCGAGTTTTTAAAGACTATGAGGGTTTCGGATTTCGGTTTACAGCTGAAATAAAACTGTTCGGTTTACTCTATGGACGTTTTGATTTGGAAGCTGTCCATTCCATGGATCATCTCGGAGCGTGTGGCAGATTTAGAAGTGTTTTTGAATTGTTCAAGGGCGAGAGATCATTCAGATTCTTTGGTATGCTGACAGTTAGACGAAAGGTATTGCCTTTTATCAAAATGGAAATAGGCACTGGGGTTGGTATGGCATTTAGTATTGATAGCGATAACTTTCTGGCACAATTTCACATCCAAGCAAATCTGTTAGGAATTCGTGCGAGTTGCGACCTTTTCGTCCATTCTAGAGGCATTTCATTTTTACTAGAGGGAAATTTGTGGAATTATTTCAAAGCGCGACTCCAGGTTTCTGCAGACCATGGAACTGAATGGGATAGACTTATTCTTCGTGTGCATGGTGAACTACTCGGAAACGGCGACGATGATAACGATTTTCACGATAGTTACATAGATGTTCTGAGGAAAGTTATAAAGAACATTGGGGATAATGCAGATAGACGTTTAACCCAAGCTCAGAATGCATTGACCCGCGCTCAGTCTGGCTTAACATCCGCCCAAAACTGGTTAGAAAGTAAGAAGAAAGATGTTCGTGCTCTGAATAGTAAATTTGATGATGCTGTACGAGCGCTAAAACGTGCAAAAGACAAACTTGAAGATGCTAAAGGTCCCTTCAGGACTGCTATTGCAAAACTTAACAAAGCTCAGCGTAATGTTGATAATCTTTGTAGAATAGAGCACTGCAGTCGAGTTTGCATTCCTGGACTCAAATGTAAGATATGCCACACAGGAGGATGGATCCACTTTCCCTACCCATGTTGTCATTTTACAAGTTGTATGATTTCATTTCCAAATCCAATATGCGCAGCAAAGAATCTTGCTTGTAGAGCAATACGCGGAATTGCGTACGCTGCACTCGAAGCAGCAAAGCTATTCGTCAGAGTACCAATGTTAGCTCTTGACGCTGCAAAACTTGCTGTTTCCGTTGCGGAAGTTGTTGTCGACAAATCTAGAGTCGTTTTGGACATAGCTATAGCAGCAATAGATGTAGCAAAACTTGGACTTGAAGGGGCCAAGGGAGTTCTGGAAGTTGCCAAGCTTGGTATTGAGGCTGTGAAACAAGTTCTTAAATTAGGTTTTAAAGTGCTTGATATGATCGCAGATTACGGACTCAAGAGTCTTGTGGACTTGAAAAACTGTCAATTTGATATCCAGATTTCTACTAAAGATCTCCCAGTGTTCGCTGTATCATGTCAAATAAATCTGTTGAGACTTGGCTGGACTGAAATTTCTTTTGGGGTTAATTTCAATCATCCATTCCAATCTCTTTGGCAAACGGCTAAATCAAGTGTGCAGCATATAACTGATAAAAACCAGGATCGGTTATACGGTCGCAAGAAGCGAGATGTGCTCCACGAAGGTCTGCTTAAGACTCACGAGGTGTTGCGCATGGCAAGGGAAATTGATCCTTACTTGCAAATGAGTGACCAAGTATTAAATGAGACGATTGACATTGTCTTTGAAACTGCAGGTTTTGATAATGGCTCTGTCGGAGATGACTATGAAAACAGAGTTGGGGTTTTTAAAGCCAAATGTGAAAGATATCAGAAAACATTTTCTTATCTAAATGAGGCTAATGCAGTTCTGTATGAGATTGCAAATGAAACAATGACAATGTTGAATTCTGCATCTCGCATGAGTGAAGAATTGGAAGACTTTAACATCGAGAACATCCGCAGAAATTTTACAATCGAAAATACTGGAATCGATCTTGAAGTAGCTATGCAAGATTACAATCTCACCGAAGAAGACGTAGACTCTGCTCTTGCTGATGCAAACTCTTCCTTGAAAGACGATCCTTTGCTTAGCGAAACAGCTTCTGCCGCTAATGTTTCAAAAGAGTTAATGAAAAACAGTACGTCTTCTCTTACAAATATTAAAATTACAGATCAATGGTTACTGGCCATGGACAACGTCACAGGCGACTATTTTGACCGGAGTGCCTGTGTTTCATTCCTAGATTGTGCTCACTACTCGATGGCAGAGCTGCTCGATGTCTATTATGCAGAAGATTTTGACAATATCTCTGACATAGTATCAACACTGTCGAATGTTGAAGATACATTTTTGTTTCTGGTCGGAAATTCTTCTTTAACGATCCAGTCTGTGTACAACCTTTCCAAGACCATTGGCAGCCTCTTGAAACATTTGGATGAAATGAATCCACTATGCTCGTCCCCTCCTGTATTTTTGTCGCCGCTACAGAACCAGACAGTCACCAGCGGTTTTGATACATCAATTTCCTGTAACGTGTCTGGTGATCCTGAACCGACCATCTGGTGGTACGAAAATGGCGAGCTGATCTCAGGCGAACACGACAGAATGTTATACCTGCAAAATTTGACGAGCTTAGAGAGTAAACAGTACATGTGTATTGCAGGGAACGTTGTTGCCAATCTCTCCTCTGACGTTATGTATCTAAATATTGAAGGTAAGTAGAAGGAAATTTATTCCATCTAATTGTATAACATTTTCTGTAAATTCGATGCATTTAAAGATCTACGGATTGATTTCTAGAATATCGATTGCCTGATGCAGAGAAAATTTTCTATTTTCTTGAAAATACATCTCTACTAAATGCACTAATTTATTGCTTATGTAGAAAACAACAGGGGTCCATTTCAACAAACTGCGTAGATTTACGCCATTTTTTGGGAGATTGAATAAACACACATAGGATCCCTACTTTACCCAAACATATGAAATGGCGTGATGTTATCCAAATTCTTAATCAAATCGTAAAGTTATGTAGTTCAGTGAAACTTGTTTTCAGACTTAATGCTTGCTTACAAAAACTGCGTACGCAAATTTTGTACGTACGCAGTTTAGTGAAATGTGCCCCTGGCAGCGGAACAGGACTTGAAGGCCAGACGCAAGCTTTAGATTTTTACACTTAGCCAAATAATCGTGTGTTTTAAAAACCCTATGGAATTAGTTAGCCAGCATTTTCTCCTTTTCCATCAACGTATTCTACTTTGTCACTAACAAATTCCATCTTCTGAGCTGCTTTTGATTTGTCGTCTGTAGATCCTTTCAGTGTAGATGAATCTAAAATTTTGTCGTCTGAGCCCTTGATCAGCAAGATCAACGTCTTTAACTATAAGCTTTAAGGCAGGATTCCTGTTCACATTCCTAGAAAGCAACCAATTATCGTAACTGTTGAAGTTGAAGAATTAGTATCACAATCAAAACACATAGAGTTTGTTTAAACCCAATATATTTTACCTATCTTTAAAAAAAAAAGTTTATCTATTTCACGTATATTTCATTAAACGAAAAATTAATCGATTACAATAACAGTATAACAGAGTATAATATGAAGACTTGATCTTTATCCATATTTACCCATCTTTATCCAAATCAATCTCAGCATCATTTTAATCTTATTGCATGACAAGCGGTCCGTTTGGCTGAGACGTTCTAAAGGTCAAGAGTTCCTTTTGCAACAGCACAGTACTGACAAAGATCAGGGCCTGTATTCACCAACCATTCTTGAGAATATTCTTAGTCTTATTCTCCAAGATTTTCTAAATTTGTAAGTATCACAACTTCTGATTGGCTAAACCGAATGTTTTACTTTCAAATATAGAAAATTCTGGAGAATAAGACAAAGAACATTCTTAAGAATGGTTGGTGAATACGAGCCCAGATACACAGAGTGAGCTAATTCTATACTATTAGCATAGGACATTAGCGTACCAAGACGAATTCCACTGTCACCCAAACACTTTGCAGCGCGTTACCTTACTGATTGCTGCTGCTTATGGCCTTTTTCTTTTTAACTGCCAGAAGAGGACGAAGTGACTTTAGAAGCCGGTTTGGATCATAAATTGCCTGCACCTGTAAAGAACGACACAGATAGTGGTGAAGTCAAAACTGAAGAAGTTGAGAACATCGCTGAAAGTGAATCAGGTAATTTTACCATGTAACAGACAACCCCGCACTTTTATTAGCCTAAAGTAGCACGCTTTTCTAAACATTGTCCGTCCCCAGCATTCTTCTCTCTCTTTTTTATTGACAAAATCCACACCTTTTTCTATCATTTGACCAGCATCTCACATGTCGTCTGGTCTGCAAATGCCTCCATTATGGACAAGTCTAAACCTGTGCCGTTTAAAACTACCGGTAATACATATGGCCTGAAATACGTGAAAAGGGGCATTCGGACATTTGCGTTAAGTGTCGTACCAGATCACTTTGTAATCTGTTTTTTGCGCAAGTCTACTGTATGACAAAATGTAATGTAGTCGTATAGTGCTTTCTCGGATTAGCCTGCGCGGACTGCGCAGGCTGATCCAAGACGACACTTTACGCAAATGTCCGAATGCCCCTTTTCGCGTGTTGCAGGCCAAATTATAGGTCTGTACATTGTAATTGCGATTTTAACCGATGTAACTAGGGTAAGCCTGATGTTCCCTATTTAGAGCAATTGAAAGTACTTGATCCATTATCTGAACAAAACTGACTTGCCGGTCTTAAAGATACATCCTTACAGCTAGAGAGAAAAACACTTTCAAAAAGTGAAAGTGTGTAGAATAGCCCAGCTGTGTAACCATAGATAAAATAAAATTACCAATATATATGGTGTAAGGTATATAAAAACATTTTATCCTCATTTAAAACCGGAAACGACAACAGCGATTGCTTCGAAGGCCTCCAAAACATGAAATAGATTTTCTATCCGTTGCAATCTTGCAGCCATCAGGCACAACATTTGGCATGAAGATACAAGAATGATTATAGTATCATAAAATAAGGATGAAATGGGTTAAAAACTGGCTGAAAACTGCCTGAAAACGAGTAGAGATATATCTTTAAAAGTTGAAATCTGTATCTTTTACTGCAACTAAAATTAATTTTTGAACTGTTTGTAACATATTTCTACGTTGTTCATTGTAATTTATTTAAAATGATCTCCATTAGAAGGAAATACAGTGAATGAAAAAATATATTATCATTATTCCGCTCAAGTTAAGATAATTTCTTTGCTTTTCAAATTTATTTTTGACCCTGAAAGAAAATTTTGGTCAGTTCTTACGGTATCCCCCTTTTGATATTGAAGAGAAAAATCAAAGAAATGGTAGGCGTTAGGATACTACAAGTACAAGACAATACAAGATTTTCTTCATGGCAAAAGTTTTGTTTAGAGCCATATATTTTTCTTCAAGCGTGATAGATGAAAATGCATGGCTTCAAGTGGACTTGATTGTCCAAAGGTCAAACATTAATGTTCATTAAATTTATCACAACCAAATGACTTAATTACACTTCTTTTCAACGGCTACAAAAACGGTTCTGCTTTAAGGTGAATAGAAAATCCATTCATAATATAAAATGAAGTTTTGGGTAGTGTAGATCAGAGGTAAGACTACACTCTCTGTACAGTCTGATCTTGGTCTACACTTTCCATAAAAACTTTTGTCGTCTTTTTGTAAGGAAAGAGTAATTAAGAAATTTTTCTGTTTTCAGAGCAGAGTGACCTTAAGAAAATCCTGATTGCATCTCTAACGTCTGTCTGTGTAGTATGTGTGGTTGCCAGTGTTGTTGTTTGGAGGATACATACCAGGTTTTCTTCACCTTCTTCTTCTTCCTCCTATGGTCTTCTCCTTCTTCTTGTTCTTAACCCCTAAGAGCGCTATGTACAACGTTTGAGGACGGAGTCGATCATGATGCGACTACATTGAACGTGCAGTCTGATCTTGGCTCTATATTTTCCGTTTTTATGCGAAATAGATCTATTTTGGCAAAAGAAAAAAAAGGCTTCATATTCCTTTGTCTAAAATACAGTATGTTTTGGTGTTCTTTCCCAAACAAGGAAAAGTCGATTCGATTCACTCTTTAATTCAAATTAAAGACATGTAAGAAATGTTCAAACATATTGATATCGATTTTTTTAATATTCAGTTATGGTAGCTTAGGTCGAAAATAATGGCTTGAACGGAATTTTTTTGAGAATATAGTATAGAAGCATTTCCGAATGTTCACACGTTTATTTATTTATTTATTTATTCATTTATTTATTTATTTATTAAGAGATTTAGCTATTTACCAGATTTATTTATTTATCTTTATTTTTAGGAGGGGCGGGAAGGGATCTCAATCACTTTTGAATGAAGACTAAAGACATGAAAAATAATACAATTTATCCTGTACTCGTAGACCAAAGGCACTTGGATTTTTACAAACATCGCATTCTATAACCTAGTATATAAAACAAGGAGTCTAAGTACATTACCGGTCGTACGTTAAACACCTGTCATTTGTCAGTATTTTTCACATTTCTTAACGGGAAGGGAAAAGGTTTTTGATTTCACCGTGTTCTATGGAAATTTATCTTCGATTTAATACATGGAATGGGACAAACAGATAAATAACAAGTGGGTAATTAAGGTCAAAACGTTTGCGTGGATAACATTTCTCAGCCCACCATAAGATGGAAAATTTAATATCGCAGTGAATGTTTTGAACGAATGAGATTGGTCAATGAAATTTGAATCAAAGCTTTGAAATAACATGTTTCTAAATATAGTTTTGACGAATAGGATTCGCTCAATATGGCATTTTTGACGAATTTGTTTGGTCAAAGTTATTTTGGCATCACGTCGTTTGCATCATGTCGTTATTTCTAAGCTCGCGATGTTTAATTGCATTCACGAATTGGATTCGTTCAATCTACTAACTGGGGTATTTAAATTTTTTATCTCATGATGAAGTGAGAAAAACTAGTCTTCTTCGTAAGTTTGTACCTGTATTACACCCATAATATTAATCCATTTGTTTCATTTTACATACCAGATTGAAAATAAATAATTTTTTTCAGAGCGCCAATAAAGTAACGACTATTCCCATTCGAGTATGAAAATATGTGAAAAATACTGACATTTTCTCTTGGTGTTCTTCGGCGGCTAATACAATGGATACCTTGTTTTATATATTACGTTATAGTGAATGAAGCTTGTCAAATACCAAGTGCCTGTGCTGTAGACCCATTAAAAGGTTTCGATTGGCTCTCTAAAAAGCATTTTCTAATTATGCTACACTATTTCCACGTGTTTTAATGACCATATGATGATTTCGATATTTTCCCATGGGTGCTTTCGAAATCTTCAGCCACATATGTGTAACTTTTTAACCCTTGAGCTGCTAAACGCAACTCAAGACGCTTTGGCGGCCAGTGTAGATCAAGATCAGACTGCACAGAACGTGCAGTCTGATCTTGGATCTACATTGTCCGATAAGGAGATATTTTTTCCCAGTTAATAACTTTGAAATTGTAATAGGCCTATTTGGAATTTTAACTGTTGGGTGGAATGTTTAACTTATTTAGCAGGGTAAGGGTGAAGATGCCATGATTCAATGGTTATATTTCAGGATTAAAGCCAGGAAGGCTGACAAGATGGGTAGTTTTGCGAGCATGAACATGGTCAGACCGAGTGCAGCCAATGTCAGGTATAATTCTGCCAGCGGTGCTCGGTCTATGACGCCTGTCGACGACTTCAAACGCCACTGAAATACGTGCCTACTGATGCAAAAGCTTTCCAGTCAACGGTTCTGTCCAGAGACTTCTTTTTTGTTGTGTGTGAACTACATAAGTGTATATTTCTCTGTGTGCATCAGACTTTACTACCTGTACAAATATGTATCTTATTGTCAGGTATAATTCTGCCGGCGGTGTTCGGTCTATGACGCCTGTCGAAGACTTAAAACACCGATAAAATACGTGCCTTCGTATGTGAAAGCCGTTCAGTCAACGGTGCTATCCAAAGACTTTTTTTTTCCTCTTTTTTTTTTTATTATTGTGTGTAAACGACATCATTTCTTAGTGTTGATATTTCACATGAATGAGACTCGCAATCTTACGGCCTGTATTCACCAACCATTCTTTTAAAAGAGTGTCCCTAGTCTTGTCCTCAAGAATTTTCTAAATTTAAAAGTAACACAATTTCTGATTGGCTAAACCGAATGGTTTAGCCAATCAGAAGTTGTGTTACTTTCAAAGTCTATAATTACAGAAGGAATCATCTCAATAATGGTTGGTGAATACAAACCTAGCTACTAGATCTATCACTAGACTAATTTTTAAACATTTAGACTAACGAGTTAGTCTCCTGTAAAAACGTTCAGTTTTCAGAGTTGTGGTCGTGAAATAAACCTAACAGACGCATGCAGTCAAGAAATAAACCTAAGAGTCATTTGTAGTCGAGAAAGAAACCTAAAAGACGTTTTCAGTCCAGAAATAAACCTAAAAGACATTTATAGTCTAGAAATAAACCTTACAGATATTTGTAGTCCAGAAATAAACCTAACATACATTTGTAGTCGGGTAATTAACCTAATAGACATTTGCAGAGGAGAAATAAACCTCACAGACACTTGTAGTCTAGAAATAAACCTAACAGACATTTGTAGTCGGGAAATAAACCTAACAGACACTTGAAGTCAGGAAATAAACCAAACAGACATTTGTAGTCGAGAAATAAACCTAACAGACATTTGCAGTCTAGAAATAAACCTAACAGGCATTTGTAGTCTAGAAATAAACCTAACTAGATATTTGTAGTTAGGAAATAAACCTAACAGACACTTCTAGTCGGGAAATAAAACCTTACAGACTCTTGTAGTTGAGAAATATACCTTACGGACACTTGCAGTCGAGAAATAAACCTTATGGACATTTGTATTCGAAAAATAAACCTAACACATTAGTAGTCGAGAAATAAACCTAATAGACACTTGTAATCCAGAAATAAACCTAAGAGACACTTGTAGTCTAGAAATAAACCTAACAGGCATTTGTAGTCTGGAAATAAACCTAACTACATATTTGTAGTTAGGAAATAAACCTAACAGACACTTCTAGTCGGGAAATAAAACCTTACAGACTCTTGTAGTTGAGAAATAAACCTAAAGGACACTTGCAGTCGAGAAATAAACGTTACGGACATTTGCAGTCGAGAAATAAACCTAACAGACATTTGCAGTCGAGAAATAAACCTAACAGATGCTTGTAGTTGAGAAATAAACCTAACAGACGCTTGTAGTCAAGAAATAAACCTAACAGATGCTTGTAGTTGAGAGATAAACCTAACAGACCCTTGAAGTCGAGAAATAAACCTAACAGACATTTGTAGTCTAGAAAAAAACCTAACAGACAATTGTAGTTGGTAAATAAACCTAACAGACACTTATAGTCGGGAAGGAAGCCTAACAGACATTTGTAGCCGGGAAATAAACCTAATAGGCATTTGCAGTCTAGAAATAAACCATCAGACATTTGTAGTCTAGAAATAAACCTAATTGGCACTTTCATTCTGGAAATAAAACCCAAATACTTGCAATGATGTGGTTGGTTTTGTCTGTAGTGTTTCAGCAAAGGTGATAGTGTAGATCAAGGATCAGACTGCACGCTTTTTGGAGTTGGTCTTGATCTACATTTGCTGCAAAGACACCTGCAGTTGTGAAAGGCGCTTCAAGGGTTTAAATACACTTTAGATTGACTTTCATTTTGATTAGTCACAATCTTTACCTGTGATAGTTTTACTTTGATTTTGAGCGCCAAGGAATTTAACCCTTTACCAAACCATCCCCTGCTTTTTATGATCCTGGAGAAAATGACCTTTGAAAACATTGTGGGTAAATGAGAAAAAGCTGGAAACCAGCTTTTTCTCCTTTACCCTCAGTGTTTTAAAGTTTGCATTGACAAGTCCCGTCGTTTATACCACACTTTAATTTTCACCTGCAGATTCTTTGAGTTTGGACGAGTCTATAATTTTATCCTATGGTAAAAAGTTAATTGGAAAACATGAATATGTGATTTGTTGCAATCAAATAAGTGAAATAAAGTTGATACAGTAAAACATGACATATATGTTATAGTAAACTAATTGAAAAATAAATGGTCAGCTCTTGCTTATTTGGTGTTCAACCACATTTTCAACAGTATTTTATTTAACTCATGGCAGCAAGTGATCTTTTCATGTATTCTATGTGAGGAACTACACACAGCACTCTCCTTTCTGGCTGCTTTCCTTCGAATCCACAGCTCAACCAATTTCTTTCCATGGATTGATAATAGTCATTGCTACAGGATTCATTTCTCTCCCTGTTTCCTGATCACTGTTTCAATGGTGGTTATGTGGGAAAGCAGCCAATGGATAATCATGCAAAGTACTGGTGACTGAAACTCCAGGAAAGCATGGATAGGTGCTCTAGCCGCCGCGAATAACTGAAACAATGCTGAAAACGGTGTTAAACTTCATACAATCAATCAATCTGACTGCTTTCTCTCATAAACAAAGTCAATTCATTACCTGGTGGTAAGACAGGAATGAGTTTCATCAATCCTTGAAACAATTTTTAGCCATGTAATTGATTGTATGGTGTATAACGTCATTTTAAACATTAGTTCAGTTTTATCGCCACGCGCAGTGCACCTTTCCATGCTTTCCTGGAGTTTCTTTTACCAGTACTTTTCAAAATGTTATTCCAAAGCCACTGGCTGCTTTCCCACATATCCATCGTCGAAACAATGATCAGCAGTTTAGCCATACAAGGGTTTGAACTCATATCCATTAAATCACCAGACTCGTGCTTTACCACGGTGCTACAGAGGCTTGGTAAAAGGTCATAGAGGCCTCACAACTTTCTTCATTCTTCAAAATGAGCAAATAAGTCCCTTGTTTTCAGCGTTTTAATTAAAATTTGGAAATCATAATACTATATAACATGTAATATTCTTTAAGCAATGGTATCACAGATGCAAAATACAGTAACACATAAAGGAAAGATAAAACACAATAACTGAGCCATGCTCTTTGAAAAGACAGTTTAATGAATCTAAAAAATATCGACCCAGGTCAACCTGCGCAGTCTGCACAGGCTGACCTTGATCGAAACTTTTTGCTTTTGGTAAACTCTCTGCATGTCAAAGGACCTGTCTACCACATGATTCAGGTGGTTGTTTGACAAATTGGTTTAAAGGGATAAATAATCATATGGTATGCAACACGTGAAAAGGGGCATTTAGACATTTGCGTAAAGTGTCGTCTCGGATCAGCCTGCGCAGTCCGCGCAGGCTAATCCGAAACGACACTTTCCGTTTTTTATGTAATTTCCTTTTTTGCGCAAGTCTACTGAAGAACAAAATCTATTGTAGTCGTAAAATGCCATCTTGGATTAGCCTGCGCAGACTGCGCAGGCTGATCCGAGACGACACTTTACGCGAATGTCCGAATGCCTCTTTTCGCATGTTGCAGGCCATATGATGACAACTTTGGAACGATGCATCACTGAGATGCATTAAAAACCCCTTCTACCAGAGCATGGCTTAACTGGAATGTGTAACCTGTGATAATTACTGTAATTCTCTACAATATAAAATAGGACAAATATTAATGGAAAAGTAGCAATTATTTTCTAAGACGTAGACAATGCTTTCCCTCAATAGTTTCATCATCAAGAAGTGTTTAGAACTCTATTTCTCCCTTAACTCTTTACCACACGACAAAATTTTACACAGCTCCAAATTGGAAACATTTCCAAAATAAGGACATAGTAAATGTGGTACAAGTAATGGGATTTGTCTGTAAAAGATAATAAAACATTGTGGGAAAAGAAGAAAATGCTGGTAACCAGCATTTTCTTCTTTTCCCAAAATGTTTTAAAAAGCTTTCTTACTCAGGGTCGTTAAAACTCGGGACTGTGTGGTAAAGGGTTAATAGACTACTTCAAAACAAGCAGTTCTCCATTTGTCCAAGCTTTTCACTTATGTCATTATCAAACTTAAGTTTGTCTTAGGATGAATTTTCCGTTACCAGCATTTTCTCCTTTTCCCACAGTGTTTTCAAAAGGTTTCTTCCCCTGAGTGATTAAAACCATTCACTGTTAGGTACAGGTTTAAGGCTTTGGATTTGTAATCAGGAACCTCTAGTTTGATCCCTACAAGCAGCACTAGTCACTTGGGATTGTCCCTGGGTAAAACACTCCTGAGCTCCAGCCTAGCTCTGTTGTAACACTGCAGAGACATGTTTAACCCTTTTCCACACAATTCGAAGTTTTAACGACCCTGAGTTAAAAATCCTTTTCAAAACAATGTCCGAAAAGAAAATGCTGGTAATCTTTTTCCACCATGTTTTCTACCCTTCCAAAAAGAAATATCAGTTTTTGGGTCGTTTGGTAAAGGGTTATGGGAGCTGTTGCTGTGATATAACTGAACTATAGTTGAAAAGGATTGACAATCACATTCAAATAAACAAATCTGAAACTCTTCACACTGGAGTGCCGAATAAACCAAGCAGATATTTTCAGTCTTGAAATCAATCCAAATAATTGCAATACATGTATCTAGCTTTCTTTCGCCTAGAAGGTCTCAGAAAAGCTTACAGGGTAGAACAAAGATCAGACTGCACATAGTCAGTCTGATCTTGTTCTACAATGAATGTAAAGGCAACAACTTCATTGGTGAAAGGTGGTTTCAGAGTATAAAAACAGAGCAGTACAAACATTGTATGACAGTTACTTGGGCTAAAGAAATATGCCAAAACTGAAAGAAAACATCAAAAAAATAATTAAGACATAGTGATGTATAGTTTTATACACAAAAGATACTGAATTATATCTTTCTTCAGAAGCTCAAGCTTTCATTTCCAACAACTTGTGAAAAATTCATACTTCACATCAAAGATATACACAGCGACTTAAACACAAATTAAACACACTGTCATTTAGGAACAACTCTGCATTACGATCAGATTAATATTCTTATTTTCCCCCAATACTGAAATCTTTCAACATTATGCAGACACTCACAATCTGTTAATTGCTTATTTGCTTTTACACCTTTGGTATGTAATTTTTTCAACAGCTTACAAATAATATGTTTTAAGTAAATGAATGCTCATTGTCCTGTATAAAAAAATAAAGCAGGAATAGTTCTGCAACTCTTATCATTTGAATGCATATAAGCCATGCTCTGTGAAAAGGGGGCTTAATGAATCTGCGAAAAGTTTCGACCCAGGTCAGCCTGCGCAGTCAGCGCAGGCTGACCTGGGCTGAAACTTTTCGCTATCGGTCAATTTTCTGTATGTTCAAGGACCA
Organism: Hippopus hippopus; assembly: GCA_946811185.2. Classification (NCBI taxonomy): domain Eukaryota; kingdom Metazoa; phylum Mollusca; class Bivalvia; order Cardiida; family Cardiidae; genus Hippopus; species Hippopus hippopus. The sequence goes on from OX328112.1 coordinate 20,679,117, forward strand.
GTCTACCTCATGATCAAGTTGGTTGTTAAAAAGTTGGCTATTATGGATCCATAAGTATGTGATGGCTTGCTTGGTGTGATGGATTACAGAGATGCATTAAGCCCCCTTTTGCCAGAGCATGGCTCATATACATGTATAATCTGAGCCATGCTCTGTCAAAAGGGGCTCAATGCATCTCCGTAATCCATCACATGTCAGCATGCACAGTCCGAGCAGGTTGAGATGGGTCTATACTTCTTGCTGTTTATAAATTTTCTGCACTTCCAAGGACAGTTCTACCTCCTTACTCAGTCAATTGTTACACAAAATGAACTTTATGGATCCATAATTATCAATTTATGTGATGGTTTGCTTGGTACAATGCATCACAGAGATGCATTAAAACCTCTTTTGCCAGTGCATGGCTCATATGTATTTAAGTATTTTAGAAAAAAATATCTGTCTATTTCTTTCTTGCTGGATGCTGTCTGTTGTGCTGTAATTTTAAAAACTTTTACAAAAAAATTAATAATAAATCAATAAACAAATGCCTAATCCTGTACACAGTTTAATATAGGAATAGTTCTGTAACATTTTAATCAGTTAAATGTTAAACTTAAGAGATAAATAACAGAAATTTCAAAATCTATTCAATGCTCCCTTGCTGGATGCTGATCCGCTACGTTTTGGCAGTGCAATAAACCTGGGCCTTGCAGTGATATTAAATTCCCCTTCCAGGGCCTCAGTAAGAATGTTAAGTACAGTGTTTTCAATAATTCCCTCCACGACATTTCCAAATTCTGGCATCCTGAAACAGAAAGAATGAGAAAATTCTAAGTTTTAAGCCTTTATTAAACAATGCCATGTTCTAAAACCCTCAGGAAGTTGGTTTTTGGTAACACTGGGAAAAACAGAAAATGCTGGTAACCAGCATTTTCTTCTTTTCCCACAATGTTTTCTATCCTACCAAGAATAAATTTCATCATTTGAGCCACCTTTAATTTTTTGTCTGCAACTTCTTTCAACTGGACAAGTCGAAAATTGTATCCTGTGGTAAAGAGAGAACTAAGCTGCGATTGTAGGTGGTGTAGATCATCAGAATGCACAAAATCTTAGTCTTGCACTGTCAAGTTAATCAGAAATTCTGGCAGCAAGTGAACCTACCTACACAATCTTTTTTCTTTTTCAAACAAGTTTCAGTCGTAAGAGAGGAACGAATCCCGTGGCAATGACTATCCTCAACCCTTGATTAATAAAATTTTACCAACATCAGCATTCAAACACATGACCTTGAATCACTAGACCTGCATAGTACATACTGAGCTCTTGGATTCATTAAAAGAACAATAACAGGCTTTTATATAAAGCATCTGACATGAGATGGCGTTTGAGATAACATTCATTAAATGAGTCAAGGGAAAATATTATTAAGTGAGCCTTTGGTGAGCTTAATAACATCTTTTATTGGTAAGTTTAATAAAATTTTATCTCAAACGCCAACAAATATGAGATTCTTTTTATCACATAACAATATTTTACAAATTCATAGATCAGAAGATGCAAAACCATCTGTAGATGCACATGCAGAAATAATATCCATAAAATCCATTCAGTCCTATGAAATTCATACAAAATGATGTCAAAAACGACGTCAAACAATTACAATATCAAAAGCGTATATGATAAGAAAATTTGTAATTTGTTTACTACACTGAAAACAAGGGAGGTTATGTGATAAAATCTACTGTATATGCCACTTAGAAACATTCCAAAATCTATTGCAAACTAAACAAAAGGCAAACACTGGACAGAAAGGAAACTTTGTTTTTCAACTGTATCAAACATATTGTGGATAGAGAAGCAATTGCTTGTTATAAATAATCACTCACTGCTCCTCTTCCCACAATATTTCTATACACTTGAACACAAACATCAGAACAGTAACTAACAGATCTGAATGCAAACAATTATACTAAAACAGAAAATTTGCAAAAATATAGAGCTAACTTACAAACCCTAAACTTCATGCAGATGCCAAGTTATGTTGCCTCAGAAGACAACATTTGAAAATATTTTGACCAATGAAAAATTGCTTAACATTTTATTCCTCTGTCCTAATTCAAGTTTTGGTTATATTGTTTTTAAATGGGACTTCTTATTCCTTTTCATGACCCTGAGGAGCAAACTTTTGAAAACACTGTGTGGAAAGGAGAAAATGTTGGTAACCACCATTTTCTCCATTTCCCACAATGTTTTCTACCCTTTCTCACACCACTTTTCCCTTTTGAGCTACATTTAATTTGTCATGTGAAAATGATTTCAATTTGCACAAGTCAAAAACTTTGTTATGTGGTAAAGGGTTAATGCATATCGTCGGTTTACTTCAAAAACCTCGTAACTACAGCTTGTAACAAGCTGTAGTTACGAGGTTTTTGAAGTAAACCGACGATATGCAAAATGTATCAACTCAGGTCAGTCTACCAGTCCGTGCAGGCTGACCTGAATAGAAACTTTTGGCATTTGTTAATTTTCTGCCTGTACAAGGAAGGACCATTCTACCTCAGGATACAGCCTATTGTTTTGAAAAAATGAATTTTATGGATCTACAATTATGTGATGCTTTACTTGATATAATGCATCATGGAGATCATGGCTCATTTACATGTAAATTGTTGTCTGTAGTCAATGTGGAAAGGCCTAAAAATATGTTTTATGGGAAAGGGTTGATAAAGGTCTAGCATGCTTCATGTAAGGTAAGGGTCTGATAAACAGTGTTTAAATACTTTGAAAAAAATGTCAACATATTCTTACAGTGACATAATCAACCTTCAAATTACAAAAGAAAAAGTAAACATATCAATCCTTAGCCCTCTACTATATAAAATTACAAGTGTAAGTATAACAATAAGGTCCAAATAAGTGGGGAGGGGGGGGGGCATTCCCATCAATTTTAACATTATTTCCTCACTTACTGTATGATGTGAGTACTCACTAGAACCATATCAAAGAATGTAGAGTCTGATCTAATATCTACAATGCTGATGAGTGGCACATTTTGCATGAAACAGTCTTCAAATTACAATGTCAAAGTTTATGTTATTTAACCAATCTAATCATTGCTTAATATCTAAAAGCTAGAAATTTGATTGATTGATGGAATGGTGTTTTATGCCACTTTCAACACTATTTCAGACATATCAGTCAACAGCTCACATATTCATGAATGCCTCGGGTTTCACCTGTGCTAGGCTGGGGTGCTGAAGTGTTTTCCTCAAGGATACTTTCAAGAAAGGCCAACAGCTTTGAGTGGGGATTGAACCAAGGTCTCACAGGTTACAAATCCTATACTCTACCAAGGACCCCTCTAGGAAGTTAACTCACATTTATGGCTTAACTCTTTAAGAAACAACACTATACGGACATACAAAAACACAAATAATTAGCCTTATCCATACTGAAGAGCATTTGCAGCCAAGATTATTAATTGTTACTTAAAACAATTTGTTATAGAGTGGTAAACATTTCGGGAAAAGGAGAAAATGCTAATCACCAGCTTTTTTTCTCCTCTTCCTACACTGTTTTGTTCATCATTTGAGCCACATTTATTCTATCATCTGAAACACATCCACAATTGGATGGCTCTAAAAAATTATGTAATCTGGTAAAAAATTAACCTTTGGGTGCCATGGACAAAAATTATGTATTGGTTACAGCATCGATCAGAATCCATATTTCACAATTCTACATATAAATCCTTAATTCCACATCTATCTATTTCAGACATGTTTTTCTCTGATAACTAGTCTTGAAAGTTTCAAATAGATCTTTTATTACAGCGTGTGGTAAAATTAAGTGAGAAATCCTGACCAAAAATACCCTTTAGAATTGCAAAAAAATTGCTTTTTCAACAAGGGATCAGTTTCTGTCTTAAAATGTAAAAAAAGATGGTTTATCCATGTAGATCTACGAGGGGTGATCAGAAAGAACGTGGACCACCTCGTTAGTTTGAAAACTACTATACGTAGGATTACAAAAATTTGCATAGATAAACACCAATTATCTGGTAACTGACTCAAGCTTTCAAATGTCGCCATATTCAAGTAGATAAAGTATGACCTCATTTTAATGACGTCACATACCGCATTGGTGGTCCAAAATGGCAGACGCACTTTTTATTTGAACCGAGAGTAATCATATAGTTTTACGTCAAACTCGAAAAGTATTTATCGGAAATCAAAATCGATTTAGAAACAATTTAAGGGGACTCTGCACTCAAGAAATCCGATATTCGTACATGGATCAGACTGGTTTTGACAAGGGTGCGATACTGTTAAATATGACCCTTAATCTGGCCGTCCATCAACATCAGTCACAGACAAAATCAAAGCGGATATAGAGCAGCATGTAAAACAAGATCACCGAGATACTGTCAGGAAAACAGCCGACACATTTAACATTTCATATAGAAGTGCTCAGGAGATTTAAACAGAGAATCTTGGAATACCGCGTATTTGCACAAGGTGGGTACCTCGGCAACTGACGCCCGAGTCAATGTGGGTTACGGTCGAAATCTGTTAAGAAATTTCAGAACGCATGAGGGTAGAGGGATCAAACTTTACTGATCATACTGTAACATGCAATGAAACATAGGCACAGTTTAACGAGACTAAATCTAAACAACAAAGCAGTGTGTAGAAACATCCAACATCGCCTTCCGCTGGTAAAGCCAACCTTTCCAAGTCACTTGGTAAAGTTATGTGCATCATGTTTTTCTATTCTCTGTTTTTTCTTCTAAATCATGTTGTATCTATACATACTACAGTTAATACTGAGTTTTATGCCCACATTATTCAAATAAATTTCACAAACACCATAAGAAAACTAGAGCTGTCACTGAATGTGACTTAAAACCCCCGCCAGCACTTTGACAGAAACAGACAATTACTAGTATTTTGTACACACAGGGACAGACACAGGGACGGACACACGGACAGACAGGCTGATTCCAGTATACCCCCAAAAACATTCGTTTTGCAGGGGTATAAAAACAGCCAGAAGTTCTGCGGAGTGACGTCAATCTATACTAAGATAACGCCCTAGCTCACAAAGCCACACTTGAACAGGAAACTTTGCAAAAACTAAACATAGAAGGTCCAGCCATCGCTCCCTATAATTCAGTCCTGACTCCTTGTGACCTCTGACTAGTTCCTGTTTTAAAAGATTCTCTATGCGGCATACGGTACAAGAGCTGAGAGGAGCTAACCCTGGTTCTGACTGGGTCCTTGATAGAAACGTCACGTGACGCGCTCGCACACGTGTTTCACGCGTGGGAATCAAGAATGAATAAGTGCATAGATTTCAAAGGAGGTTACTTTCAAAAATAGTAAACACTCGAAGTTGTTTTTTATCGCAATATTCTGATACAGGCACTGGTCCACGTTCTTTCTGATCACCCCTTGTATCTAAGAACTTCCTACAGAAAAATTAAGTAGGTAAACCATAGGATTAAGTTCTTACTTTTTCATTTCTCGTTTTTTCATCAATTTCTCTTCTTCATCCTTTACTTTCTGTAACTCCTCCTTGGTGTATCTTGGGGTACTTGTTTTAGAAACAACAGTCTCTCCAGGTGTGCTTGGGATTCCCTGCTCAAAAAAAACATAATCATTCAATCCTTTCATTTTAAATCTACTGCTGCAAATTAAATGCTTCCGACTTTTTTTGAGGGCTTTAAGTAAATTTACGTTGCCTTTGGAGCTGACTCTGGTAAAAGATACATGTAAATATCAGGTAGCCAAAGGTGTAGATCCAAGATCAGACTGCATATTTTGTGCAGTCTGATCTTGATCTAAGCCGTCCGCAAAAGCTATCCAAGGCAACATTGGCAGTGAAAGAGTTAATCTGCAGATGAAAAATTCAAAATTGGAACAAATGATTACAATTTTCTATGGTAGGATAGAAAATCTTGCGGGAAAAGGAGAAAATGCTGGTTAACCCATACGGTGCCTTTCACAAGTAAAGATGCTTGTGAAGATCAAGATCAGACTGCTGCAAAAAACATGCAGTCTGATCTTTGATCTATAATGTCCACTTTTCTGAGACTTTCTAAACATAAGCAACTTAGAAACTGCACTTACTTATGTTTCTGTGGTGTTTAGAACCATTTTCTACAAACTTTCAGTGAATCTAATTTCATGGCAACCAGTATACCTACCTAGCAGTTTTGGAGTTCTTTAACTCTTTACCAAACATTCCCGAGGATTAACAACCTTGCTGAAACCAACCTTTTGAAAACATTGTAGGAAAAGGAGAAAATGCATTTTCTCCTATTTCCACAATGTTTTCTACCCTTTCAAGAATGAATTATATCATTTGAGTCGCATTCAATCTGTCGTCTACAAAAGACTTCAATTTGAACGAATCTAAAATTTTGTTGTCTAGTAAAAAGTTAACTAGTAACCACATACCACAATTTTAAACCCTTCCAACTTGAAAGCATAATCCAATAAAAATGTCAAAATGGCTAAAACAATAGAGTTTTTTTTGAAAGGGGAGAAAACATTGTGGGGAAAAGGTGAAAATGTTGGTTACTAGCATTTTCTCCTTTTCCCATAACATTTCAAAAGCCTTCTACATCAGAGTGATTAAACTGGAATTGTTTGGCAAGTATAAGAGAAAATGATCTACATACATGGAGAGGACAAAAACTTACAAAGCAAACCCTAAAGAACCATACAAAACCAATCTTTCAAACACTAACCAAACTATTATGTCATGATCACTGAGGAAGAGGAATTTTGAAAGCAAAAAAGAAGTAAAAATGCTGGTAAAATGTAATTTTCTCCTTTCGTAACAGTGTTTTCTATCCGTTCAAAGACAAGGCCTACAAACTGACTCACATTTTGTCATCTGCAAGTGCATTAACCCTTTATCACACAATCCCTGGTTTTTTCGACTCCGAGATAGAGGCCTTTTGAAAACATTGTGAGAAAAGAAGAAAATGCTGGCAACCAGCATTTTCTCCTTTTCCAACAATGTTTTCTACCCTGCCGGAAACAAATTCTAATTTTTGAGTTATGTTTATTTTGTTGTCTGCAAGTGCTTTCAATTTGGACCAGTCTAAAATTTTGTCGTTTGGTAAAGAGTTAAGTATCCATAAGTCTAAAATTCTATCCTCTGGGACAAGACAAGTGAATGATAAACACAGCCTCAAACATATTGACAACTTTTAATTTTGGAAATTAGCCAACTTAAGGACCCTTTGCCGACATTGCAGATCAAGATCAGACCGCACAGAATGTGCAGTCTGATCTGGGACCTACACTGTCTGATAAACCCCCCAAACCCTCCAAAAAATACCTTTAAAATAGCAAAATTCATATTTGTACTATACAGGTAGTTGATGCAAAACAGTGACTACTAATACAGGGTCTGGCTATACTTACAGCACTTCTCTGAGATGCTGCAGAGGAAGATTTTCTCTTAGACTTTTTCTTCTTAAATATCCCAGATGTTGGGGTTGAGGTATCCACAGTGGTGACCATCTCTGAGGTGACCTGGGTCCCTGTAACAACAGGGGAGCTTGGGGGAGATTCAGGGACCTCACTCATGGCTTTCTCCTGTCTAGAGCCCACTTGTGCAAAGTAGGGTATTGGATCCTTCATAGCTTTTCTCACTGATTCATGGAATGTGGCATCATCAAGAAGACCTCTGAAGTGATTGAATGAAAGCAATATGCATTGAATAACCATTCACAGTTCATTCTCCTCTTCCCCTGAGATATCTAAAACATTGTCAGAAAACTGAATCATTCCCGAAAATATTTTTCGAAATTAATGCATCTCCATGATGTATTATACCAAGCAAGTCATTACATAATGATGGATCCATACAATCGATTTTGTCTAACAACAGGCTTAATCCTGGGGTAGAATGGTCCTTGGACATGCAGAAAATTTACCAAAAGTAAAAAGTTTCGACCCAGGTCAGCCTGCGCACACCGCGCAGGCTGACCTTGGTCGATACTTTTTGCCAATGCATTACATGTAAGTCCCCTTTTAACAGGGCATGGCTTATGCATTTTCCTTTGCTGAAACCTTCAGCAAACAATGCCCAGTTTTCAATGCCCTAAGGTAGAGGGCCTTTGAAAAAAATCTGTTAATACAAGTCTCAGCACTAATGCAACACTTAGCATATTTTTAGAAAAACACATAAATATGGCTAAAACCATGGGATTTGTCTGCCAAAAGGATAGAAAGCATTGTGAGAAGAGGAGAAAATGCTGGTTACAAGCATTTTCTCCTTAACCCACAATTTTTCAAAAGTTTTGTTTGTCAGGATTTTTAAAATTTGGAATGTATGATAAAGCGTTAAAACAACTCCATGGTTACCTCAGAACATTGGACATGACACCAGCAATAACATCAGATTCGGACTGTAGACATGGTATCACTTCTGGCTGTGGTTTGACTTCCTTGGCTTTGGTTCCCTGTGCTTTCTCACTGAGGCATCTGAAATAGTTTACATACTAAAGATTAACTCTACCAAACAACAAAATGTTTGACATGTTCAAACTCAAAGCATTTATAGACGAAAATTTAAATGTGGCTCAAATGATGGAAATATATATTTGATAGAGTACAAAACATTGTGGGAAAAGGAGAAAATGCTGGTTACCAGCATTTTCTCCTTTTTCCACAATGTTTTCAAAAGCTACCCTTTTTCAGGGTCATTACAAGTCAGGATTGTGCCGTATAGAGATAAATACATAGTACATGCGACTCAATTGCTGCACTGTGTTTGTTATGATAGAAAAAGAATTTACTTTTGTGTTTCTAAGCAATCAGCTGACTTATTTTCTGACTCATTATCGGATAGTCAATGGATGCTGTCATTGTCTAATCCCTGAACACAAAAAAAACCACTCAGAATAGACCACTTTATCAGGAAAAAACAGCTAAAACACCTAAAATATTGCCTTGATAGGTATTTTAAGCCTTTCACAAATGACAAAATTTTAGACTTGTCCCAACTGCAAGCCTTTTCAGACAAACCTAGTCTGGCTCAAATGGTGAGATTGTGTCCGACAGAGTAGAAAATAATGTGGAAAAAGGAGAAAATGCTGGTTACCAGCATTTTCTCCTTTTTGCAGAAAGTTTTCGAAAACCTTTTTCTCCATGGTTCTAAAAGCAAAGGCTTTATCTTATACAAGGTTAAGAATTAAAATAGCTTAAAGATTCTTCTAACCTGTCCACATAGAACTTTTTATAATCATCTGGGAAGTTTTGTTGGTAATCTTTAATATCATGGGTTCTTGCTGTCAGTCCCAGATGCAACAAAAATGGAACTGGGGGCTCAGGTTTCTCCCAAAGTTCATTTTCTTTTCTTCTTTTAAAATCTTTCTCAAATTTCTCTTCATCTGGAGACAGTTTACTGATTGGTGGCAAAGTCTGAAAGTATACATAATTTAACTATGTCAACCCATTCCCATGAATTTTGTGTCCAAATATAGTAACAAAAACAAAAGCACTGCATGTGAGTGCCAACGCTAGGTTGCAATTGCTTGTTTTTCAGTGAAAATTCTAAGTCAAAAAATGGGTATAACTGTGTCAAAATTCTTTGATGGTTACCTGCCCTTGTTCAATGAGTTCCCTTTTTGATAGTTAACAACTTTTCCAAGTTTGAAGTAAACATCTTCAGCAATAACACAGATATTATAAAATGTCAAACGTTTTTGCAAGACAACAGAGACACAGATGATGACCACACCTGAGCATTTTCTTCGAAAACAGCTGCGCTAATAATGTATACTATGGGAGTTTCCATGGGAAGGGAACTGCACAGCCCATGCCTTATTTAAGCTGAAAGCAATGGATAAATCTGTTGCTTTGTAGGAATTTATCAGAATTTTCAACATTTTTCTAAGTCATCTCACAGCAAGCAATGCACCTGTCTATGCATTCCTGCAGTTTCTTTTACTAATTCAGTGCGTAACACTAATTATTATCCACTGGCTGCTATTCAACTTGAACATTGTTACAACATGTTCAGCGGTAAAAGTGGAATAAATCCTGTGGCCGTGACTATCATCAAAAAGTGTATAGGCTGTGACTATCACCAAAAAGTGTATAGAAGAGCTGGAATTTAAACTCATGACCCCTGGATTACTAGTCCTATATGTTACCTAGCACTACAAAACCTTTAAAGAACTTACAAGAGCCTTCACTGTGACATGAAATACTGATAAAAGCTGCATAAAACTGTTAAACAAACAAACAAACAAACAGTTTAAATATATTTATTTTACATCATTCGAGAAAAAGGTTCTTACAACTTACACTAATCTCCCTCGATTCTGCTTCCCGGGAACTACACCAGTACTTGCGCCGAATTTGTAGGCCAATGAACAATCCCAAAGTTGACACCCGCTCCCGGGTATTGAACTCGGGACCTTATGATTACCAGGCCGTCGCTCTACCTTACAACCACGGACACCACAAACAAACAAACTAAAAGAACAACTTACCTTGTATTTGATCAGGTCTGTGCTTTCTCCAGTTTTCAGTCTATCTAGTTCCCCTGACTTCATCCTAGACACTGGAGCCTCCTTTGTAAAAACAATAATACAAGAAAATCAGAAATCAATTAAATGAAACCTACACAGTGCAATACAGCTTAAACTATTACCACCTAAAAAAATTTGTAGTAGACATTTTTTAAAAAAAACAACAAACTTGTAGCAGATGATTTGAAAACACTGAATTTCTTGCTGTCAACTTTTAAAATAACACATTTGTTGTGGTTAATGGAAAAAAAGTTGTAGCAGTCAACAACTTTGTAACAGACAGCTTTGAAAACAAAAAAAAATTTGGCATACTACTTTCAAAACAACACATATGTAACAGTCAACTTTAAAAAGAACATCATCATGACAGTCAACTTTGAAAACAACAAATTTGTATCAGTTGTCTTGAAAAGGTAGAAAACATCCTAAGGAAAGAAGGAAATGCTAGTTAAAAGCATTTTCTCCTTTTACAACAATTTTTTCAATAGCTATCTTTATGAAAACATGGGCTCATATGGTAAATGATTAATTCATAAATACCTATGAAAAAAGTGCAGTCAAAGCAGATACTGATCTTTACAGGCATTTTTCTGTAGTGAAGCTTATAGTTCTGGATCTCTCTTGTGTGTCCAAATCTCAACTTTATTAACAGTTCAGGATTTTCCAGATAACAATTTGGACCATAAGTTGCAGTCGGTTCAAGGTCCATATCCACCAACCATTATAAATAACTTTCTTAGTCTTATTCTCAAGAATTCTAAATTTGAAAGTGACACAACTTCTGATTGGCTAAACCATTTGCTTTAGCCAATGAGATAAATGGTTTAGTCAATCAGAAAATGTGTTTCTTTCAAATTTAGAAAATTCTTCTGGTTTAGACCAAAAATGGTTGATGTACAGTTACTTACAGTCATTTGAGGACTTTCTAGTCGTTTATCAGCATCTAAATCATCCTCAGTAATTGTAAATTCATATTTCTGTCTTTCACGCTCTCGTTCCCATTCTGCCAAGCTCTCCTTATAGTAATTGAATTCAACCTGGTCTGTAACCTGTCAAGGTGATAAGAAAAAAAAAAACTGACGAAATCTGAACTGAATTGTTAATTCTTTACAAGTTGTATTTGTACAGAACTGGGCAAACACATTGCTATACAATCCAAACTTTCAATGACCTTGAGGGAGAAGACTTTTTAAAGCATTGTGGGAAGAGGAGAAAAAGCTAGCAACCAGCACTTTCTCCATTTCCCACAATGTTTTCTGCCCAGTTTGATACATATCTCATTTGGGCACACTTAATTTGTCGTGTGCAAATGCTTTGAATTTGGATGAGTCTAAAATTTTGTGGTCTGCACAAGAAGCAAACATATCACTACACAGAGCCTGGCAGGGTAGCTTGGTGATTAGGGTATCTGACTCGCAATGTGGTGGTTGCAAGTTCAATACCCAGTTGAGGCAAACTTTCTTTTCAGCAATTTTTTGTCTCTCACCTCTGATGCATGTGAGAAAAGTAGTCAGTGGCTTGAGAAAAAAGTCGTGTCAGTAGTGGTGTGAGAAAGCCAGGAAACACATGTGTATCTGCAGACTGCCGTAATATGACCTAAACTGTTAAAATGGCAAACAATACAAACAACTAAACAAACAAATTACCACCCAATTATGGATCTATTTTGTATAACAACAGGATCAACCTGGGGGTAGAATGGTCCTTGGACTTGCAGAATATTGACCAATAACAAAAAGATTCTGCCGACTGCAAAGGCAGACATAGGTGGATACTTTCTGCTGATGAATGGAGCCTTCTTTTCACAGAGCATGACACGCAATCCTCAACCCAATTTTTTCTTCGTGTGCTTCTTCTATGCAAAAATAAGTTTTTTATGCTTCATTGAATTTTTTTTTGTCCAAGATAATGTCACATTCCTAAAATCAAAAGTGTTAATAAGCATTTAGAGCCTTGTAAAAGCCAAACTTTTCTGTCACTGAAATCAAATGCTTATCCATATTTTACAGGGATTTTTTCTCAAAGTTTTTGGCTGCAAATTTGCTTCTGATGCTCTAAAAAACCTACAAATAGAATCAAGTACTCACCTCACAAACAAGGTCAAGGTCATAGAAGGACGGCTGACCACAGGCAATGAATATAACTCTACACATTCTACTCTCCCCTGGTTGTAGGTAGCCCTGGACTGGTGCAATAGACATGTACTGACTATCTGTGGGGCAAGTCACGTGCCATTCAAATGACACTGGTTTATTTTTAGATTTGTTTGTGATAAACACCATTCTGCGACCTCTACAGAACAGAGGAAGATTTCCAAAGGATATCCTCTCTTGTGACAGGAAAGCCAGCTGGTATGAAAATAGAAACAAAAACATAATTATGATACATCAGGAAAATCAGTTTTGTTTAGTTTAAATATATCTATTTTTCATCGACTGAGAAACAAGTTCTGGCAACCTATACTAAACTTTCTCAATTCTGCTTCATGGAAACTACACCAGCAAGCATGCTGAATTATCTGTGCCAATGAGCAGTCCTGAAGTTGAAACCTGCTCCCAGGTATCAAACACAGGACCTTATGATTATGAGTCCGATTCTCTACTTCACAACCACGGACATCAGGAGACTGTGGTACATTCCAACCCTTATTAACCTTTTACCACACAATTCCGAGTTATAACAACCCTAAGAAAGAAGCCTTTTGAAAACATTGTAGGAAAAGGAGAAAATGCTGGTAACCAGCATTTTCTCCTTTTCCAACAGTGTCTTCTACCTTGTCAGAGAATCTCAGCCCATTTGTACGAATGTTAAATTTGTCATCTATAGATGTTTGCAATTGGGAAGAGTCTAAAATTTGCTGTATGGGAAAGGGTTATGGAAGCACCAATGGAAAACAGTGTTCTTGTTCAACACAAGTTTTTGCTTAGTACTGGTACATTTGAATAAATTTGCTTTCAATGGCTGTTCATTATAATAAATTATGAAAATTGGAGCATGCGCTAGGAATAGGGGGTTTAATACATTTCTGTAATGCATTATACCAAGTAAGTCACTATATAACTATGGATCCATAAAATCAATTTTTTACATCAACCAATTGATCCATGAGGTAGGATGGTCCTTGGACATGCAGAAAATCGGCCAATAGCAAAAAGTTTTGACCCTTGTGAGCCTACGCAAACTGCACAGGCTGACATGGGTTGACACTTTTTGCAGATGCATTAGGCCCCCTTTTCACAGAGCTTGGCTCACATGTTTTCTTTAAAACAGCCATGCTAACAAGAAACATGTACAGATTGACCTACCTGGCCAGGTACAGGTACACTCTGTACACCAGGTACTCCTGTTAAATCTTGTTGGTCCGTCATTGGCATTGTATCTCCCATAATCCTCTTGTCATAGCCAACACCAGTAAACGTAACAATGGCTGTGTCTCCATTGTGTACATGGACTGGAACATCAACCTAAAAATTGAAGGAGATGACGTAAATTATTTACCCTATACCAAACCATTTCATGTTTTCACCACCCCAAGAAAAAAGACTTGAAAACATTTTGAGAAAAGGAAAAAACATTGATAAAAAGCATTTTCTCATTTTCAAACATCATTTTCAACTCTTTCAAAGACAAATTCCATTAACTGAACCACAATTAAGTTTTTGTCTGCATAATGCTTTCATTCAGAGGGGTCTAAAATATTGTCTGGTATACAGTTCAAGACAACTTTGAGTCTTTATCAACAGAAAATGAAGCCTTACCCAAAATGCAAAATGGGGATTTTTTTCTCCATTAAACAGAAAAATACAACTATCAATTACTTATCACACAAACCTTTTTTTGACAGAGCCTTGAGGAGGAACTTACAAAACAACATGCAAATAAGGAAGAAACACTGGTTACCAGCATGTTGTCCTTTTCCAGCAATTTTTTTACCTTACAAAAGCAAATCCATCAATTTAAGTTGCATTTAACTTGTTATCTGCAGTGGCTTCCAATATGTTCAAGACTAAAACTTGTTGTTTGGTAATGAGTTTACACCAAACAACAGGACAAATTAAGTCCAATATAGGAGGTAATGTGATAATGCAACATTTTGAACTTGACCGAGTGTAGAACATAGGAAAGGAGTACATACAAACAAAAAATGAACCAAAAACAATGTTGAATATGAACCAAAAGTACAGGAAAAATGTCCCAAAGATAACACTCAGAAGTGAAACCTCCAAAACAAGTAAAATTTAAATTGACATAATTATTTTTGTTCCACATAAACTTGAGTTTTGGTACAAGAAAAAAAAGGAAGTTTTATAAATAATTATGAAACCCCAAAGCTTTTACCATGTATGTCTTTGCTTCAATAGGTGAAAATCTCCATTCAATATTCAATGTTCTGCCAGGTGGAATTTCCCCTCTTGGATTCAGGCATTCAAAAATAGGTTGGTCAAAATTCTCCTGTTTCACCAGTTCAAGTGGAGTCAGATCAAATTCATATTGTACAGGCAGAGCACCACCATTGTATAATTCATACACCTTAAAAATAAATCAACAATGAAATTTCTTAGATCTGCAAAATAGCAAATTACAGAAATATATCAAGTGAATTGTATCCTTACCAATCTCTTTACCACACCATCCCAAAATTAAACGACCCCAAGAAAGAAGCCTGTTGAAAACATTGTGAGAAAAGGAGAAAATGCTGGTAAACCAGCATTTTCTCCATTTCCAACAATGTTTTCTACCCTATTTAAGACAAATTCCGTCATTTGAGCCACATTTGCTTTCAGTTTGGACAAGTCTACATTTTTGTCGTGTGGTAAGGAGTTAAGCTAGAATTTTACCTTGATGGCATTTATTTTCTATTTACAAGTAGAGGTTGACATCCTTGCAGTCGAATCTAGGTAATTTGTATTTGTAAATTTTTTTTTTACCCTACACTTTCTGAAACAAAATCCGATTTAATGCAGCTTTAACCATTAACTGTTTTACTGCGAACGGCAAACAAATCATCTTTTGCAGATGGCATACATCAAGATCTGACCGAATCAAATGTGCATTCTGATCTTAGATCTACACCATCAGCTACCTGATGCCAAAGAATGACCAGAATAGCATTCAATTGCAGTCAAAAATCTACTTTCTAACCCGTAATCAAACAACATTTAAGACTAGTCCAAATTGAAAGCATTTTCAGACAACAAATAAATGTGACTCAAATGAAAGGTTTTCTCTCCTGAAAGAAACATTGTGGAGAAAGGAAAAAAATACTAGTTACCAGCACTTTCTTCCTTTTCCCACATTGTTTTGAAAAGGTTTCTTCCTAAGGGTCATTTAAACTCAGCACTGTGTGGTAAAGGGTTAATTGCAGTCAAAAATCTACTTTTCAATCACGAAAATGTCAAATCCTTTTATTTGGCAGCAAAAGAGCTAAAAAGAGAAATAGGCTTTCTCAATTAGGTAAACAGGCTAAAATAAGTATTTTTGATGTTGTTTTTGCTGGAACACTTTACCTATGGCCTGCAACACGCGAAAAGGGGCATTCAGACATTTGCGTAAAGTGTCGTCTCGGATCAGCCTGCGCAGTCCGCGCAGGCTAATCCGAAACGACACTTTCCATTTTTATGTAATTTTCTGTTTTGCGCAAGTCTACTGTAGCACAAAATCTAATGTAGTCGTAAAGTGCCATCTCGGATTAGCCTGCGCAGACTGCGCAGGCTGATCCCAGACGACACTTTACGCAAATGTCCGAATGCCCCTTTTTGCGTGTTGCAAGCCAAATAGAGAAATAGACTTTCTCAATTAGGCAAACAGGCTAAAATATAGTATTTTAGATGTTGTTTTTGCTGGAACACTTTACATTTGGGCTGGCTGTATAAATCCAAGATCAGAAAGCATGTTATGTGCTTAGTGCTCTTTAACTTGTTTCCAAAGGACAAAATTTTGGACTTATCCGTATTGAAAGCATTTGCAGACAACAAAATAAATGCACCTAAAATATAGAAATTTGTTTTGGGAAGGGTAGAAAACATTGTGGGAAAAGAATAAAATGCTTGTTACCAGCATTTCTCCTTTTCTCACAGTGTTTTCAAAAGCTTTCTCTCTCAGAGTTGTTAAAATTCCAGATTGTGTGGTACAGAGTTAAGTTAAAACAAGTTTGAGTGTACCTGTTTAGGACTGATTTTCTCTCCCACAGGCACTGGTGTAAACATATGTTTACTGGCAGGAAAGTGAATGTAGCGTCTGTCTGGCTCTACTGTTACACCAATAAAGTTCAGCTGAAAAGATAAAATAGTATAGTCTACTATCTCTTTATCAATCAACAAAACTCACATACTCTTCAGTATTAAAAAAATTTGCAGACGGCATCCTAACTGTTGCTCAAAAAATTGGATGAGTGTTGGAAAGGGTAAGAAAAAAGTTGTGGGAAAAGAAGGAAATGCTGACTACCAGCATTTTCTACATTCCTACAATATTTTCAGAAGCTGTTTTCTTCAGAGTTGTTAAAGCAATGGAGAGTCTGCTGTACAAGTATAACTTTTAATGGTCTTACAACTGACAGCTCAAAAAACAATGTGAAAAAGGTAGCAATTGACTATAACTGCCTAGTAGTAACTATAACACACATTAATTTTTGTCCATTTTCCTACATTTTCCACAATTTTACAAGAGAATAAGAGAACCGTGTGCAGGTGCTAAAGCTCTATTGTAAATTGTAGGTGCTTTCAGAAATAAACTGATCTGTAGTGAAAATTAAAAGATGAAAAAGGGGCATAACTGTGTCAAAAATATTTTGATGGTTACCTGCTCTTCTTGTATGGACTCCCTTTTGATAGTTAACAAATAGTCCAAGATTGCAATAGACATCTTCAGTACAGACAAGGGAGTATTATAAAATGTCCAAGTTCTTGCAAAACGAAACAGACAATGGCAGGGCTATAACAATACCTCTTGGAAAACAGCCCTGCTAAAAATGTACTCCTATTCTTCAAATATTTGTTCTTGGATTGCATTAATAATGGTTAGTAGATCTACAGTAGCCTCTATAAGGTTAGGAGTTAAACCATGTTCCTACTGCAATCTTTTGATAAACCCACAGTAAATGACATAAGTTGGCCAGAATATATATAAAGTAGTGGACAGTGTAGATCCAAGTTCAGACTGCAAGTTCTGTGCAGTCTGATCTTGATCTACACTGTCAGCAAAGCAACACATGTTGTCCTCAGCACCCATATGGACTGATAACTTACCAAGATTTCTCTGCCTCTGGCCAGTTTCAACAGCACAGGTAATCTGTCTGTTCCTGCCATTGTATGTTTATAGGTAAATGTAATGGTACCACACTCTCCAGGCTGCAGGGTACCTTTCTTGGGCTCTATGGTGAATAAATTGTTATCCATCACCTTCATCTAGAAAAAAAGAGAGATCGGACTAAATGACTGACTAACTGACTGACTCACTGAGCAACTGAACTACCAACTCACTGATAGATCAACTGGCCTACCAGTAGACAAACTGACAGACTGAGGCACATACGGATAAACAGACAAATGAACAGACCAATGTATGAATTTTTTGAATGAAATGTTAATTAATCAAGGAAGAAATGGAAGAATGAATTAATAAACAGCAATCTTTTCCGTGTCAATAGAAAAAAAAGATCATGAAGCATTTCATAATAAATGTTTTCCATTTATTTTGAAATTCTTCCTGATTTTTTTTTTCTATTAATCAAGACAAGAAATCAAGCTTAAGTTACCTTACGATATTCTTCCACATGAAAACTGCATGAAGTAGGTAAAAACTAAAGATTAAACAAATAAGCAATGCATGAGCAGATGCACTGTCCACAGTGATATAGTTGAATTACTGTTGAAATGGTATAAACACAGAAAAAAACAATCAACTCACTTCATGTAGCTCATCTTCATCGAATTCTCCAGTTTCTGCCCAGTATTCTAACTCAAGATGAAGATCAGATGGGAACAAAAAGGCCCTGTAATAAGATCAATCATGTGATCATGTGATAAGATCAATGGGATACAAGACAACAACATCTTAGACTTGTTCAAAATGAAAGCATATACAGACGACAATTAAAGTGTGCCAAAAAAGTGGTGTTTGTCTTTCAGGGGGTAAAAAACATTGTGTGAAAAGGAGAAAATGCTGGATACCAGTATATCTCCTTTTCCTACAATGTTTTCAAAGACCTCCTTCCTCTTGGTCATAAAAGCACAGAACTTTTAGGTTGAAGGTTAAACATGGCAGTTGTATACCAAGTATTACAATAAAACAAATGTCAAACACAGCTGCCAAAAATTTGTAGGAAAAAGAGAAAATACTGAAAATCAGGATTTTCTCATTTTCCCTTAATTTTTTCTACTTTATCAAAGACAAGCCCTATTGTTTGAGCTACACTGAAGTTGATTTTAAAATATCAATGAGTGTATATCGTTGTCAGTATGTAAAGAGTTAACTGTTTAATTACAGGTAAGTCATATTTCTGACATACAAAAACTTATTACATGTCATATCATAGACAAACTTCTGAAAGAAAGGGAAACATCCTTTCCATTCTATAGGAAAAACCCTTTTGCATAAAGAACCAGTTACTTGACAAAAACAAATGAGCAGTGCTCTGAGGAAAGGGGCTGTAATGCATCTCTATGCTGCATCATCTTCACATAATTATGGGTCCTTAACATTGATTCTGTCTTACAATTGACTTAATCCTGAGGTATGCCAATCCTTTGAAAAGCAGAAAATTTACAAATAGCACAAAGCTTTGACCCAGGTTAGCCTGCACGCACTCTGCAGGCTGACCTATGTCAACACTTTTTGCAAATGCATTAAAACTCCTTTTAACTCTTTACCACACAATCCCGACTTTTAACGACCCTGAGAAAGAAGGTTATGGAAAACATTGTGGGAAAAGGAGAAAATGCTGGTAACCAGCATTTTCTCCTTTTCCCACAATGTTTTCTTCCATATCAAAATCAAATTTTGTCATTTGTGTGACCTTTAATTTGTTGCCTGCAAATGCTTTCAATTTGGAAAAGTCTAAAATTTTGTCATTTGGTAAAGAGTTAACAGAGCATGGCTAAAATGTATACTAACAGTAAAAACCAAAATCACTCACCATTCTGTGGGAACAGTTCCACTATTTTCAAACATAAGATTAACGATACAAGGTTCACTTCCAAGAGGAGCAGCACTAAAATTAAAGTCCATGATAGCCCTTGTGTATACAGGAGGTCTTCGCTGATGGCTATGTCGTGTTTGTACGCTGTACAGCAACTCTCGCGCTGAGGGGTCTGAATCTAGGCATACATTCATACTGAAACAATAGATAACAGAAGATCAAAATCAATTTGTGTTGACTAGGCACCTCCTGAAGGCATTTTTTGGCTGGAAGCACACTTTTGAAAACATTGTTACAAAAGGAAAAACTGTAACCAGCAATTTCTTCTTTGCAAAAAATCTTATTACAGCAATTTCTTATCTGCCAAAATCTTTTAACAAGTATTAAACCTTAGTTAAGCCTTAGTTTGCCACTTACCATCAACTAACCAGCATTTTCTGCTTTTCCCACAATGTTTTCTACCCTATCAATGAAATATTGCACCATTTGAGCCAAATTGAAATTGTTGTCTGCAATTGCTTTCAAGTTGGACAAGACTAAAATTTTGGCATCTGATAAAGGGTTAAAAAAGGATTCTTCTTCAGGGTAGTTAAAGGGATAATTTGTAAGTTTTACTAACTTGTCCAGAGAGAATAGGGACCAAAGTTGTTTCTTGCTGATCCCAACAGCACTTCCATAACATCTGGCGTCAGTCACAGATATGACCGGAAACACTCCAGTCGTCAACACATGACACAAGTGCTGGGGCTCAGATGTTGATGCACTCCCTTCATCTGAAAGTAGAAAAAAAAGGTAGTTAACACTTCAGGTGCAAAATAAACAAACAAACATTTTAAATTTAGAAATAAAACCCAAAGAAATGCAATAGCAAGGACAATATTTGTTCAGAGTTTCTCTGCAAAGCAGACAGTGTAGGTCAAAGATCAGACTTTCCTTTTCTCCTATTCCTACATCCTATTCTCTTATTCGTATTTCCTATTCTCTTCTTCATACTTCTTATTCTCTTGGACCTATATTTGCTTTTACTCCCTTTTTTATAATAACTATTTCTGTTCTCTTACTAATATTTCTTCTTATCATTTTTCCATATTCTTTAAGTCATTATTTTAGTTTTTGTTCCTCTTATTGACATATTGTTTTTTTTCTGTTTTCTTATTCCTATTGTCCATTCACTAATTAATACTTGCATTTTTTTTCACCATAGCCATTTAAATGTTTCCATTATCTTATTCATATTTTCTGTTAATCTCTTTTTTGTATATCTTTTTCTTTATTTCATCTTTTTATTCACATTTTTTTATTTCTGTTCTCTTGCTCATATTTTCATATTAAAATCCACCCCTTTATATATTCTATTCTTGTTTTCTATTGTCATACAATTCAGAAGAATTAATCTTTGTAAATAAAATCATATGGATATTCTTGGTCAGACTGTTAACAACGCAGATTTTGCAGTTTTGAAGCTGTTTTTCAGAATATCTAGCAAAGAAGCAGAAAGTGTTGATCAAATATTGGACTGCATGTTGTGCTATATGATCTTGACCTAGACTATCAACACAAGCAATTAAGTTCTAGTTGACCATTCACCACACAACAGAATTTTATACCTGTCTAACTTCAAAGTATTTCCAGAAGACAAATTAAATGTGGCTAGAAATATCTTAATTGTCTGTGAAAGTGCAGAAAACCTTGTGGGAAAAGGAGAAAATGCTAGTTACAGCATTTTCTCCTTTTCTCACAAAGTTTTCTAAAGGCTATTTCCTCAGGGTTGTTAAAACTCGGGATTATGTGGTAAAGTGTTAGGCACTACAATGATTAAAATACCACACATAGTCAAACAGGATAACATCTGGATACCTTCTGGTGTGACCAGCTGATACGAAATGGCAAACTGGTATGTAACACGTCGGATAGGTTTGACTGTGGCTGAAATGATTTGTCTGGATCTAGCTGGGATGACACCCTCCATTCTATCTAGTTCCAATGCTGAAAGAGACGTTTGAAAACTGTGAAAGTTTGTCATTAACCTTAACCCTTTACCAGATGATAAAATTTTAGAAATATTATTATTTTACATTATGATCCTGAATATACACTGAAAAATATTTGTGAATCTTCTGACCAAAATATCCTTGATGAAAATATTCAAACACTTAATTAAGAACCATGCTTTGTGAAAAGGGGATTTAATGCATCTGCTAAAAGGATCAACGCATGTCAGCCTGCACAGTCCATGCAGGCTCACATGTGTCAAAACAATTTGTTATTTGTAAATTTTCTGCAAGCCAAAGGACCATTCTACCTCCAGATCTAGTTGATTGATAAACAAAATGGATTTTATGGATCCGTAATTGTGTGATGAATTGTTTGGTCCGATGCATTACGAAGATTCATTAAACCCCTTTTGCCAGTGCATGGGCCATGCTATTGTATTTGTTGCTGGTCATGTTTCAGAACATAAGGTCATGCTTCAAAATAGTATTATCTGATACAACTTTTAAAGGCCAGCCACTGTTTGAACAATACTAAGACAATACAACATGTAAGGTGGATTGTGGTCACTTGTATAAGGTAATCATTTGAATTAAGCAACTGTTAACACAAGTTCCAAATCCATTTTTTAAATAAAATAGTTGTTTAACAACCACCTGCTCTCAGAGGCCACTATTATTTCTTCCCTTGACTGGTTGCTTAACCTTTCATCATTGTAGTTAAAGATTAGACTTGAGAAAACATGTAGTCTGTTCTTCGACCTACAGTGTCCACTATGCAGGGAGCATTGTGGCCTGTAGCAGTCTTCAAATGGCAATTATTTGGGTATATTTATTCTTACTGTAAACTGAAAATTTCCATTTTGTTTATTTGGGCCTTCAGCCTAACAACAGGTTTAAATGCATAGCTCTATAAGAAGTCAAATAAAGTTTTCAACAATTTCTTTAAAGACCAGTACAAACATACCTATTTTATCATTTTTGGTGATTTCCTCTGGATAAGGGCCATCCATGGTCTGGTCTATGGACAGTCTATAGTGTAAACTACAGATACTGTTGTTGTACAAAGTGATGTGTTTAGAGGACTGACTTCCCACTACAATGTCCCCATAATCCAGGTAACTTTCCTCAGCCTGCAGAAAAACAGAGTTTTTATTCACCAACCATTCTTAAGAACATTCTTTGTCTTATTCTCCAACACTTTCTAATTTTGAAAGTAACACACTTTCTGATTGGCTAAACCATTTTGTTTAGCCAATCAGAAGTTGTGTTACTTTCAAATTCAGAAAATTCTGGGGAATAAGACTAAGAGTATTCTTAAGAATGGTTGATAAATACTGGCTCAGATCAGAATAAATTCAACCGCAAATGCAAAGTCCTAATAATTCGACCCACTAATTTTCAAAAATAGATGCTCTACTAACCCCCAGCAGAAAAGCTGTAGCATTGACTATGAACAATCTACATGTATAGTGTTACCTAGTCATACTGTCGTTATACAGAGTACTGTTTTTTGAGGACCGACTTTCAAGCACCATGTCCCAACCATGCATTAACTTTCTCAAACCTGCCAGAAAACTTACCACAGTCACAGTACTGTTTTACATCATATCAAGCTACAGGCAATTTTTTTATGCTACAACAAACTAACTTTTGAAAACTTTGTAAAAAAAGGAGAAGTAATTTATAAGATTGGTCTGTGGCAAAACTCAAAAAGGTGTTTGCAAGATATTACAATATCATGCCTTTTCACATAATATGTGGCAATATACTATTGATTTACCATTTGATATTTTCAGTAAAAGAACAATGCAACTTAACAAGCTTTTTGTTAATAAATTGGCATTTATTCACATGAAATACATGAAGCTAAAATTTGACAGAGTTTATGTAAATGAAACAACATTTGGAGATACAGAACTTTTTTCTTTTTAATTTCAATTTTAAACAAAGCAAAGAAATTTAATCATTTTAGTATGAAATTTCACACCATATCATGACAAGACAATTTATTCAAAAAAACAAAATGAGTAAAAAACTTAAAGTTTGTGAAAATAAATGTTCAAACTTACAATATAACACGAGCACCGCATGTGGGTGCCAACTGTTGGCTGCAGTTGCTTGATTTTTCAAGGACAAGGGACATAAACATGTCAAAAATACTTCAATGGTTACCTGCCCTTATTGTTTGGGTTCCCCTTTTAATAGTGAGCAACTTGTCAAAGTTTGAAGTAAATATCTTTAGTAATTACAGAGATATTACAAGAAGTCAAAGTTTTTGCATGACAACAATACAGACAATGACGACATAGATGGCGACAAAGCCAGAGCTACAACAATATCTCGATGTTTCTTCCAAAACAGCTGAACTAAAAATGAACAATGCCTACCTTTATATCCCCAATAGAGCCTTCACCAATAGCTCTCACATCAAACTGGCGTTTCTTTCCACCAGAAGAGTTACTGCTAAATCCCTGACCCCACAACACTAATGCTGGCTTCATAACATACTTCTGTTCCATTTTTGGCGTGAAAGACCATGTTTGAGACTGAAAGATATATGCAATAGACAAATATGGGTTTGAGCCTGTCAATAACTGTTGAATATTTAACTCTATCTCTGTTAACATGTTAATGAACATGTAAAAAGCAACAACCTATCAGTTGACAAAGTTGAGCTTAATAGGGATTTCTTAAGAGAGGATTTGAAAAACAAAATTTGACAAATTACTTTGTACAAATGAATACTTGTTTTACTGCAGGCCCCTTTTCAAAACAACTCTCCTTTTCCAAAGTATCCATGTGTACATATGTAATTGAACATTTATCCATACTTGATAGTATTTGTTTTAGATACAATACAGTAATCAACTAGCGTTATTACCTGACTTTCATTTGGATGAATTATTCCTGAATCTGGCCTAACACTGAGAAGATTTCTATCTCTGAAATGTAGCTTCCATTCAAACCTGAAAGGAGATCAGACACTGTAAACATCAAAATTATTCTGAGTGATTTATTCCTTTGCCAAAAATCCTATGAATTTACAACCCAGTGCAGGCTTTTGAAAAGACTGTTGGAAGAGAAGAGAATGCTAACATATTCTTGTAAACCATAATTAGTATTCCACCCTTCAAAAGACAAATCTTTATCATATGAGCCAAATCAAATTTGATGACTGCAAATTTTTTGATATAGATAAAATAAAAAAATTCAGAGTGAAATAAGCTAAGTTCCTGACAATGACAAAATTACATAATTTAAATGCTGTGGAAATGTTTATAACACTTACTTCAGGTTTTTCTAAACAGTTTTCCGCAGAGAAATAAAAGTAGAAATAAAAATACATGTTCAAAGCAAACCTAATTGAGTGCACAACTAGACACCATATTGGCGACAGTTGTTCCAAGTAACTGATGACAATAATTTGGACAGGTTTCATCCGTCTTTCAATCCTGGAGATTGTTTCAATTCTGCTCAAAGCAGCCAAAGGATCGGAGAGAGTGTTGTGTGCACAGCACTGGTAAGTATCTCATTACTGAAATACTGTTAAAAATTAGATTTCAATTCAAAGTCACATGGATACCCTACCACCGTATATATCTAAACCTCAAAACACAAATAATTACAGTTTGAAAATACCATAACTATTTTGTTTCTATAACAACTAGGGGAACTTTTTACCTTAGTGGAATCCTGGAGACATTCTTAATGGTGTATGTTCGTTTAGAAGATGTTCCGACACAAGTTGGTTTAAAGTACATCTCTGCTTGTGTGTCCAATAAAACTTGTGGGGCTTCTGCAGACCCTGTCAGCTGTAACTCCTAAAAGAAGAAAGCATATGTGTGAATAGATAAAATCTCAAAACACCTCCAACTTTATCACACCACCCTTCTTAGACATCAGAAATATTTCTATCTTACACTGGTTTACCCCTTTACCACATAATCTCAAGTCTTAATGGCTCTGAGAAAAGAACCTTTGAAAACATGGTGAGAAAAGGAGAAATGCTGGTAATAAGCATTTTCTCATTTTCCCACAATGTCTTCTACTCCATCATAGAACTTAAACTCATTTTACCAATTTTGAACTTGTAGTCTGCAGATGTTTCAAATTTGGAAGAGTTTGGAAGAGTTCAAAGTTTTTTCATTTGGGCAAGGTTTAAGGTAAGCTTCCAGTGATATCATGAAAGCATAATGTGCCATAATCAGTCAAAGCAGAGTATTTCTACCCTTTATTTCCACAATATGGCTGATCTACTTTTCCCTATCTATTTGGGTGCCAAAATAAAAGTACTGTCATGTGTGAATTTGTCGATAGAACACATATACAAAAAACATTGGTCAAAAAGTAATAACTATTTTTTTTCTCTCAACGCTAACATTTTCTACTTTTTCTAAAAATATTTTCAAACTTTTCATAGACAAATCCCATCATCTGAGGTACACTGGATTTACCATCAGCAAATTTCTATACATCTTCATTGATTAAAGTTTTGATGTCTGAAAAAAACTATATTGTGTGCTTACTTTGTCATATTTAGAGTTATCATTCAGTTTTATCTTCAATTTTTGCTTGTATGTTTTAACCTCCTTCGGGGAAATTTTCACAACAAATATTTGCATCTTTCCTTTCAGCAATGCATGGGCCGGCTTCACAGCAAAGGTACTGTAACAAGCAAGAGAAAAAAATGTTAGTGCAACTAACAATTTAACCAATTATGACACAACCCCGACTTTTAATGACCCTGAGGAGGAAAGCTTTTGAAAATAATGTTGGTAAAGGAGAAAATGCTGGTCACCATCATTTTGTCCTTTTCAACAATGTTTTCTACTCTGTCAAGGACAAATTTCTGCATTTGGGTCACCTTAAATATGTTGTCTGCATATGCTTTCAATTTGTACCAGTCTGAAATTTTGTCGTAAGGAGTTAAGAAAGCATTATAAACAGTCCATATGGAAGATCAGGTTAACTTAACGACGTATATGACAAATATTTGCACGCATCCTACTGCGCATGTATTTTTGTCATGGATATTGAATAAAAAGTGCACCTATGTATTTTTTGCACATAATGGTAATACTATTGGTGCACTGAAACAAGTAGCACTTTCTTCAGAAGTATTGGTGAAGAGAAAAATATAGATCTTTGACCTGTCACCTTGAAATAATTAAAATGCTGCTGACACGGTGTTACACACCAAACAAGGAAACAAAGGCAGGAAATTTAAAGCTGTGGAAATATAGCTGTTTCCACTTTGAAAATTATTGTTGGAAAAGGAGCAATTTCTCCTTTTCCCACCATGTCTGCTGAGCTTTTATCCTATTTTTTTCCTTGAAAAAATAACTTCCACAGTGACCTTCAACCTTGTTTTTTGACGAAATAAGCACAGATAGGTGCCATTTTTATTTTTTCTTATTGTTTAGAATTATAAATACTATAATTGTGGAAAGTTTAAGAAAAATCTGTCTGTTAGAAAGTATGTATTTTTTTAAGATTAACCCTTAATTCGGTAAAATTATCTCCCTTTTTAACTCAATGATCTATATATAACATGCATATCTGTATATTTGCCATGCTCAAAACCAGGCTTTTATATATTTTTTGTGCAAAAATATATGAATTTTCATTAAAATGATGTATATTTGTATATTTTTCCTGTAATTTTCCTGTTTAACTTACTATTAAAGAAAGGTGCTTTAAATCATATATAAGCTGAATTTTGGAACTGTATATACCTTTTTCAAAGGCAAATTTCTCAGAAACAAGCATGGTGACCCACATTTCTTTTTTACCGTAATCTCCGAGAGACATGATGAGCTTTGTATGTGCAAAGTTTTAAAAAAAAAAATCTGTCCGTAAGGAAAATTTGTCATTTTTGTCGTTAATTCTTTATAAAAGGATCCTGTGTTTTGATAATCTTTAAGGAGGAAGCTTTCCTCACAATGATTTCTTCTCTTTTAACTCTTAACCAACACAACAAAATTCTAGACAGACCCAAATTGGAAGCATTTCCAAAGACATAGTAAATGTGGCACAAGTAATGGGATTTGTCTGTAGAAGAAAAGAAAACATTGTGGGAAAAGAAGAAAATGCTGTTTTCAAAAGTTTTCTTTCTCAGGGTCGTAAAAATTCGGGATTGTATGGTAAAGGGTTAATGAAAATTCCATTATTACAGCCACCTTTTATTTTTTGTCTGCAATAATTTAAACTGGACGTGTCTAAATTACTATGTTGCGAGAACCAACATTTCCAGGGTTTCCAGCATTTTTATTCTCCAACTCTGCAGATATTGTTCTGATAAAGAAAGGATTAGATGAAAACGGAATTTTGGAAGGCAAATGAAATTTTCCTACACTGGTTGTTTTCTACCTACTTTGAAGGGTCTTTTTCCACATGAAACAGTATTGGTGTTGTTCCTGAATTGTTCATCAGTACAGTTCTATAAGTAGACTCTTTAGCATTAACAGCAGGGAAAACAACACTGGATGTATCCATTGTATATCTTGGCAGGAATGTCTCGTTGTTTGGCATAAAGGTGTGCCCTGTAACAAAAGTATGATGAATTTAGAAGTCAATGTTGATGACTTATTTTATTAGTTGCTCTTTTGATTGCTGAAAGAATAACATGGACTTAGACTACAAATCCAAACAAAAGTTCTAGTCTCAATAGTGGCCAAAAGTAAACAATATGGTTGTAAAAATGCAATCAGATTTGAATCATACCAATTAACCCTCATCAGGCTAAATAAGTAAAAAGAAAACTTTACGCTGATAGTAGAAATAATTGTGAAGATGACAATCTGTTATTGTACAGTCAGTCTAAGTGTTAGTCGATGGCACAAAAATGAAATTTAATACTAGATCAAAAATTGCCAGATTGCTCTTTTTACCTTTTAAGTTAACTTTAAGTTAACTTTTTACCTGGCCTTAAATTTCATTTTTCTGCCAGCAACTAACACTTGGACTGACAAAACAATAACAGATTGTCATCTTCAAAATAATTTTCATACCATATTTAAAGAAATGGTATAATTCCAATTTAACTCTTTACCACACGACAGAATTTTGGACTGGTTGAAATTGAAAGCATTGGCAGACGACAAAATAAATGTGACTGAAAAATTGAAATTTGTTTTGGGAAGGGTAGAAAACATTGTGGGAAAAGGAGAAAATGCTGGTTACCAGCATTTTCTCCTTTTCCCACTATGTTTCAAAAGGCTTCTTTATCAGGGTCGTTAAAAGTCGGGATTGTGTGGTAAAGAGTTAAATGCTTTGTAACACCAACTTTCTTTACATTTGGCCACTGTTGGGCCTTTAAGGTTTGAATCTGGTATGTATATTTTGATGCTGTTGATGATGCTCTTGCCCCTTTACCCTCTCTGCTTGGGTATGGATCATTGTCTTTGCTGTGCTGATGTGTAATGCCACACTTACCTAGGTATATTGCAAAGATATTATATTTAATGACTGTTCAAGGCCTGTTTTGATAAGTGAAACTCTTACAGTTTTTTCGTATACAAATTCCTCACTCAACCTCAGCACATAGTTCAACAGTAGAAATGGATGAATGAAAACAGTATGGAAAAAAAAAAAGTGCAGTCCGCCCAGGCTAACCCATGTCAAAACTTTTTGAATTGGTAAATTTTCTGTATGTCCAAGGACCATTCTACTTCAGGATTCAGATGGTTGTTAGACAAAATGTTTGCCAACATAGAGTGGACTGCGGAGAACAAGTAGTCTGATCTCTGATCTACACAGACAAGTTGGCAACAGATTTGTATCACTGCCACTGTTTGAGTCTGTTTCTCTGGTTGAGAAAGGCCATTTCATTTAGTGAGCACTTCAACGGTCAAAATATAGGGGCAACGCTCTGGCAAAAGGGGAACTAAATGCATCTCCATTGATGCATTGTACCATGCAAGTCATCACATAATCATGGATCAGTTATATCCCATTTCTCTGACAAATAACTGAATACTGAGGTAGAATGGTCCTTAGACATGCAGAAAAATTGACCAAAAGCAAAAAGTTTTGACCCAGGGTAGTCTACACGGACTGCACAGGCTGACCTGGGTTGATCTTTTTGCAGTTGCATTTAGATTCAGATGCATTTAGCCCCCTTTCAACAGAGCATGGTCCAGATAAACCTGCAAGAGTTCATACCTGTACAGCTTAGAGTGACACACCAAGGTGGACAGTGGGTGGTGTCCTCCACCAGTCTGTAATCTCGTAGACTTTTGTAATAAGCATAACATTCCAATTCAGCTCCAAACAGTTGGTTTGGTACAATCTGAAACAGACATGACTTGTTCTGATTATTATGAACAATGGCTACAACAAATGCCTAGCCTATTAAACCAATAGCTACATGAAATGCATATGAAACTCACAGCTACAATAGCCACAAATGGATAGTCTAGTAAAACAATGAATACGATAAATGCATAGCCTTAGAAACCATCAGCTTAAACAAATGCATTGCCTACCAAATCATCAGCCTTAAAAAGTGCAAAATTTAACCCTTTACCATATAATTTTAAGTTTTCATAACTTTGAAGAAAAAGGCTTTTGAAAGCATTGTGGGAAAAGGAAAAAATGCTGGTAACCAGAATTTTCTTCTTTCCCCATCATGTGTTCTATCCTTACAAGGGCAAAGTTCAGTTTTTGAGCCTCATTTAACAGTATGTACCAGCAGCGTTATCAATTTTACTTCAGATTGTGATAGCCTATGACATTGAATAGTATGAGTGTTAATGGATACACATGATCTTCATACTTTTGTCTCTCAGTTCTCTTCTGTTTCCTTAGAATTCTGATGTTAATGGAAGTCATTAACATGGTCAGATGTGTATAATTATAGACCATGATAGGAGTAGAAGATGTCATTTTCTGACAAGATTTCAATAAGCTTGTTACACAGGTTTTCATTTTGCCACAATATTATAACAAGAGTACCACATGTGGATGTCAACACATGGCCACAGTTACTTCATTTTCAGTGAAAATTGTAAGTCAGAATACATAACTTTGGCAAATATACTTTGATGATAACCTACCTTGGTGTATGGGTTCCCATTTAGAAATTTTAACTTCTGGTCCAATTTTGAAGTAAATTTTAGTAATAACAGAGAAATTACAAAATGTTGAAGCTTTTACACCATAATGATGACACAGATGCAGAGGACAACAGAGTCTGTATTAACCAACCATTCTTAAGAACATTCTTGGTCTTATCCTCTGAGTTTTTCTAAGTTTGAATGTAAAACAACTTCTGATTAGCTAAACCATTTTGTTTAGCCAATCAGAACTTGTGTTACTTTCAAAAATAGAAATTTCTGGAGAATAACACGAAAGATGTTCTTAAGAACGGTTAGTGAATACCGGCCCAGGGCTATGACAATGCCTCTATGTGTTTTTCCAAAACAGCACAGCTAAAACTGGCTAACTTCAAGGCACAAAACGACAGAGTAGAGATAATGAGTTATGATAAACTTCAAATACTATCCACTGGTGCAATTTCTCTACCAATATATTTGGCCAAAAACACTTATGCATTGTGATAACATAGCACACTTCATGTTTCTTGTGCAGTTTTACTTACAACTGGATCTTTACAATGTATATCATGTCTTTGCTTGAAAAAGAAAAGAAAAGCTTCAATTCAAAGCCCAACAAATACAGACTTCCGACCAAGCCATAAGATTGGATTACTTCTGTGTACAAATCATTAACTCTTTCTCGATCAACAATTTTTTACCGTTTCAAAATGGAAAGCATCTGCTGATAAAATGAAAATAAGCTGATAGCTGAAGTTCTTTAAAAAGATAGAAAATGTTGTGGAGAACAGAAAATTGCTTGCAAACAAGCCATTTTTACTTTTCTCACAAAGTCTTTAAAACGCTCTCTCAGTACACATGTTAAAACCTTGGACTGTTCAATAAGGGGTCAAACAACTAACTGGTACTTCTTTTAGTATTTGATAACTTTCTTCAAACAAAAAAAAAAGAATGGGAGTGTTACTGAATATACTGCAGAACAGTTCTGAATTCATACATCAGAAAATTGAATACTTTTTGTTCAAAAGATATACATTGTAATCATATTTTCTGTATTTATACATCTGATATATAGTTAAAATGAAGAAGAAAGCAGATCCCTCATTTGGCAGTTTCTATATGATAAGAACAGTAGTTTTTCCTCAAGGACTAATATCACCACAGTTCCTAACAAAAACCTATGTTGTGGGTACACATTAAAGTTGTCTTGATGATATAATTCTACCGAGTACCCATGAATTGATAGTTTTAGAGAAGGAATAATATTTACAAGATTGACTGAACACCATTTATCTGGACCTTTCATAAAAGTCTTCAGTCATCTTTCTTGCATAACAATATCTGAATAGTAGGCAGTGCAGATTTCACTATAAATTTAAAGAATATGAGCCATGCTCTGAGAAAACGCGGTTTAATGCATTTGCAAAAAGTACTGGCCAGTCTGCACAGTCTGGGCAGGCTGACCATGGCCAATACTCTTTGCTATTGGTCATTTTTCTGCATGTCCAAGGACCATAGTACCCTGTGATTCAGTTGGTTGTTATACAAAATGTATTTTATGGAACCGTAATTATGTGATGACTTGCTTGGTAAAAAGGCATTGTGGAGATGCATCAAAGCCCCTTTTGCCAGAGTATTGCTCAAATATATAAACATATAATATACTCACAGGTTTGAATGTGACATTGAAAGCACAAGACTTTAAGGGTGGAATATCTATACAAGCTGGGCTGACAGTGAATGTCTTATCTGGGCCTGAAATGATATGAGATATATACAGGATCTGATGTAAGATGAACAGTTCATAAACACTTACCACAAACACCCTAACACATCAGTTAATGTTTAAAAGGTAACTACATCTCAAGGATTGCAGCTCCTTATATGAGTATACATATAAGTAAGGTTGGAAATTTCTATGGATGAAATTGACTTGCTCCTTGAGAGGAATACATCCTACACAAAAATGGTCCTACAGGCTACGACATTGGATATGACAATGCAATTCTAGAAATGAAATGAAAATAATACAAAACTTTGTACAGATCATCAATTTGACAATTTAATCTAAAGAGTAATAGTTTAGCTATGTTTTGGATTGTAGTTCCTATCAGTGGTTTGACCAATGATGTAATATAAGATATTATCAACATGTGTAAGATAAGGAAATTAGTAGTGGCTATATCAAACTGAAAACAAGGGTAGTTATATGATAAATAAATGATCCGAGACAAGTTGGCTTTTTCATATAAAACTTTGTTATGCGAGTCTGGAATTGTTTTAAGGCAAACCTTTCACTTCATCAAACACAAATTTCCATTTTCTAAAAAGCCATTTATTTTACTCCTAATTTATCTGTCAGTTGGCTTTTTTTGAAATTCAATTCCTATTGAAACAACTTTGCACAGCAGCTGTGAAAATACCATTGTAAAATATGAACTATGGATATGAATTTAGGCATAGTGCAGAGAATCATGTGAGGATATGGCTAAAGGTAAAAAAAAACAATTCTCTTTATATCCGAATGTTTTTAAAGAGATCTACAGCAAGAAAAAAAGGAAGTCAGCTGACTGAGGTAATGATTAATCTTTTACAACACAATCCTGAGTTTTGACGACCCTGACAGAGAAAGCTTTTGAAAAAAATGAGGGAAAAGAATAAAATGCTGGTAACCAACATTTTCTCCTTTTTCCCACAATGTCTTCTACCTTTTCACTGACAAATCCCATCACTTGAGCCATTTTTAATTTGTTACCTTCAAATGTATTCAATAGTGATGCAACTAAAATTTCATTATCTGATAAAAGATAATATGGCAGATAACCTAAACAAACTAGACAAATTACCTTCAATCCACTGCACAGTTATCTTTCCCTTAGTGTGGTTGGTTAAATTGATCACTTTATCTTCAATGATCCGCAAGTTCTGACAGTTACCAAATTCCACAACATTAACATCTAGACTGACATGGGGCACAAAATTCTGAAATAAGGAAGTTTATCCGAATTAATGCTAGACCTAAAAGTACATGCTATAAGAGTTATACACCAGTTCAATATTTGCTCAGTAATTCCTTTACATAGCAATCCCATGTATTTAACCTTTACCAAACAATCCAGGGTTCGTATTCACCAACCATTCTTAAGAATATTCTTGGTCTAAATTTGGATTTTGAAAGTAACACATCTTCTGATTGGCTAAACCATTTGATTTAGCCAATCAGAAGGTATGTTACTTTCAAATTTAGAAAATTCTTGAGAATAACATTAAGAATCCTCTTAAGAATGGTTGGTGAATACGACCCCAGGTTTTCAACGACCCTGAAGAAGAAATTTTCCCATTTGGTCAGTGGTACATGAGCCTAAAGAAAAAAACTTATGAAAACATAGTATCATTTGTCCCAAATTAAATTTGTCACCTGCAAATGCTTTTTATAATGTACAGATCTAAAATTTGCAGTATGGTAACCAGCATTTTGTCCTGTTCCAAAAAATGTTTTCTACTTTTCCAAAAACAAAATGCTATATTTGACCCTGAAGAAATTGGAAACATCCATTCCATTTGTTAATTTTTAATGTTATTTCTATGAGATATTCTTGCCAAACATCCTTTTCATTTACTCATCTAGCAGAGGTTTAGGAAGTGCCTGAAATCCACTAAACACTTCAAATAAGATACAGCAAAAGTGGATAAGATTAATTCTCTCCCCACCCCCTTTCTTCTCTTCCAAAATCATAGATGTCCAAAGTACACATGGCTTACAATCACATCACAATGAAATCCATCATTGAAAAATGCATCCATTGCTGGTACTTGATGTAATGGGGTTTCCTGTGTCTTCTCCACTGATCCAATCTGAAACATTGAAGGAAAAATAAAGAAATAATTACAATAATATATACTTCAACAAAGTTTGTAGCAAAAAAAAAAGACCTGAATAAGCAGTATCAGTTTTCTGTGTGTTTTCTGCTGATTTACAATGTTTATCTTCACTAATTTTAAGCCAATGTTGACAAAGTCTAAATTCCTAAAAACAAAACAAAATACATGTAATCTTTTACATAATCATGCAAGGTATGACCATAAGATACCAAATTTAAGATAAACTTTAATGACATGAACTTTTTAACAAATTGTGTTAGAAGTGAAAGTGAACCATTTCATAAAGGACAAATTTTGTATTCAACACTACCTACCAAATAAAACACATTAACAGTACAGTTTTTGCATTAATTACTAATTTCTATCAAAAAGTGCACCGTGAATCTATAAATTGTATCCATGAACTGTGAATTGTTTGCCTCAGTGGTGTTTTTGCCACAATTTCAACTAAAATTCAGTTATATCACAGCGCTTGTATTTATTATTGTGTTTCCTGGGTTTCACCACTGCTGTGAATTGCCTTTCACCCAAGGACATTCCAACAAAACAAGCGCCACCAGCTGTGATCAAACACAGAGCCCTACATCAGAACTCAACACCTTGAACCACTGAGGATCTCTAGAGCAATGAACTGCTGAGAATGACATGTCAGAGTAATGGTTTTTTTCAGAGGAAAGAACTTAAAAGCTATTCATAATCCTAGAATTGTCGTACAAATTTTTACATCTACATTTAAATGTGCACTACAATACGTTTACAGCACTTTGATTTATAAAGACTTCTATTTTCAATGAATTATATAAGTATTTTATTAAAAGTGGAAAGTTTTCTGTAAACATGTCTTTGTCTCATACACAACACAGTGAAAACAGGAAAATTAAGTTGAGGTATGGAAACAACTACAAATATACTGGGACAAACTGAATTCTAAGTCATGATAAAAAAAAAAGAAAAAATTCTTGATTAAAAAAAAATTCAGTTTTGTGACAATGACATTCCATTCAGTGTTCATTCAAGTGCTAAATGAGTAAAACAAAAGCAAAAAAAACATCTGTTCAAGGTTTATTTGACTAGCAAATCTTGTAAAATACCAGATAAAATGCAGCTTCTTTACAGTTTGATCTTAATCTACATTGTCTGTCAAACCAAAAAGGTTTTGCTCCGGGAGTTAAGTGCATGAATAACTTGTAAGTGAGTGACATTTTTGTATGATAAGTATGAATGAAACAAGATCACATGGTTTCTTTGTTGAAACTTTTTTACAAAAAGACAACTTTTTATTCTGCAAAGCAAGCAGCATTTCTTTCCTTTTGCCACAACCTTTTCATATGATTTTTTGTTAATTTCAATGGTGTTGAATGCCACTTTCAACATCATTTTGGTAATATTGCTGAGGCCAGTTATCCACTCTTTCCAACAGTTCTTCAACCAGTATTTGGCAGGATGTTCTTTTCAACCCACTTGCTGATTTCCCATATAACCATGATTGAAACACTGATCAGCAGTGAGAGACGGATGAATCCTGTTGCAATGACTTTCGTCAATCTACATAAAGAAATTGGGCAAGCTAAGGATTTAAGCCAAATACCCCCTGGCCTCAACTCCCACACATTACTAATTGAACTACCAGTCTTGGCACCTTTTCAGTTGAATTGAAATGTTAACCCTCTCCCAAACAACAAATTTTAGACTCTTCTTAATTTCAAAACATCTGCAGACAGTAAATTCAAAATTTATGGCAATGAGCTTAAGTACCCTGATAGGGTAGAGAACATTGTGAGGAAAAGGAGAAAATGCTGGTTACCAGCATTTTCTCCTTTTTCCACAATGTTTTCAAAGGCTTCCTGCCAGAAGATCATTTAAACTTGGGATTGTAAGGTGAAGGGTTAAATTCTTATTCACACTGATTATCCCTATTTCATATGTATGTTTTAGGGTTATCTGCTACAAGTTTGTTTGAGTTTAAAAAAACTGTAAATGATATGGGATTTGTGCAAAAACCACCCAACACACATAGTGACTGACTCACCACTACATGCTTTTGCTTGACTGTTTTTGACCCATTGCTTGAGTCATTTTCAAAGTCCAGATTGAGATTTGGAACTTTGTATCTCAAGCTATCTATGGGTGCATGATGGAATGGGTCAAGCTGTAAATTGTTAAATAATAAGCAAAATATTGTAACACAAGAACATCCCAGTAAACTGAATTTGAGAGGGGCTTTTGAAGATGACATTGGGGCAAAAATGGCAGGAAAGGTCCACAAAAGAGTAGAAAATACTGCTGGTGAACATGCTGATTACCAGTATTTTCTCTTTTTCCCATAATGTCTTCAAAAGCTTTATTCCTCGGAGCTGATGAAACTGGATTGTCTGATAAAGGGTACACAGATATGGAGTCATCATACTCTATTCCTCTTTGTAATAATTACTTACAATCTTAATTTTCCTTTAAACTACATTACAACAACTTGGCAGGCTCTCATCTTTTTTCATCTAAACTTACTATTTCATAGCACTTTTCACCAATTTAAAAAACTTCAGTCCACTCTTACATTAATAACTTTTACTCAAACAATTCAGTCAGATCATCATGATGTTCACATATTCATGTATGTCCTGGGTTTCACAAGTGCTCTGAAATGTCTTACCTAGGTTACGAGTCCTAAATTTTACCACTGAGCCATGCAGGACCCCTAAATAATCGGTAAAAAAAAGAGATCCCTAGGCTCTATAACAAATCTAAGGTAAGTTTTTCTTACCACTGGGGCCATGAGTGCACCAGCATCATCTAGTTCAAGTCGACCTTGTTGTCTCAATTCATTTAGCTGTTCTGGTGGGAAAACAGAGAATCCCCTCTCCACATGTGCTCTGTAGTTGTCTAAATGTTTAGCCTGTAATACTGCAGGTTTGATGAGCTCTGAGTGACAGGTACCAATCAGGTCCACAAACAAGGGGCCCTAAATAAAACATTGTGACAAAAAATAATACATGTGAGCCATGCTCTGACAAAAGGGGTTTAATGCATCTCTGTGATGCATTAAACCAAGTATGTCATCATAAAAATAACGGATCCATAAAATCCATTTTATCTGACAACCAAATGAACCATGAGGCAAAATGGTCCTTAAAAATGCATAAAATTTACCAATAACAAAAGTTTCAGCCCATGTCAGCCTGGGCAGACTGCACAGGCTGACATGGGTCAATACTTTTTGCAGATTGGCTATAACATATTTATCTGCTAATACATTCTTTTGTTTATTTGGCATTTTATGCTATCTTTTAACTATAGGCT
This sequence comes from Hippopus hippopus, assembly GCA_946811185.2. NCBI lineage: Eukaryota > Metazoa > Mollusca > Bivalvia > Cardiida > Cardiidae > Hippopus > Hippopus hippopus. The sequence continues at coordinate 20,717,022 of OX328112.1, forward strand.
AATTCAGTTGTATAACATTAGCCTTTGCACCTTTCCATCCCTTCCTGAAATCCCTTTAGCCAGTACTATGCATGACACCGTGTCCACGTCAATGGCTGCTTTCCTACACAGAAGAAGCAAGACAAGTTCAGCATTGAAAGAGGAATTAATCCTGTACCTTATGCAATGTCATCATATTGGTGTGGTCAGTTGTTTCAACTAAATTTTGGTGCTTCAGCTTGTAAGAAAACAAGGCAACTGCATGCAGATGCCATTGCACATTACCTGCCCCTGTAGTTTGGGTTTCCTTTTTGATAGTTAACAGACTAGTGCAAGTAAATATCTTCAGTAATGACAATTGTTGTAAAACATGAAAGTTATTTGCACGATGACCACAATGATGCAAAAACACAGATGACACACAACAATGCCAGGGCTATGGCAATACACCGATTTTTTTCTTCAACGATAGCCAGGCTAATAAGGTAACTTAGTATGAAAATCTTACCTGGTTATGTATCATACAAGTTATCTGCCTATGATAGTTTATAGGATACTGGGGTACAAAGTTTAGGATCACTGTTCTTGTACTGTTGGCTTTCAATACTCCAGTTGTATGTTCAAACTTGAATACACTCTCATTACAGTCTATCATAAACTGTGGAACAGAAAGTCAAAATTTTTAGGTCAGAGTTTTGAGCTGTTCACTTTGTACAGCTAAGCTTATGACCTCCTATTACAACTTTGCAGTTAACCCTTTACCACACAATCCCGAGTTTTAACAACCCTGATGTATAGGCCTTTTGAAAACGTTGTGGGAAAAGGAGAAAATGCTGTTAACCAGCATTTTCTCCTTTTCTCACAATGTTTTCTATTTGTCTGAAGCTAAACTCTATTTTTCAACTCACATGAAAGTTGTCAACTGGGAATGCTTTCAATATCGATTGGTTAAAAAAATTGCCATGTGGTAAAGGGTTAACTCTTTACCCAAGGACAAAATTCTGGACTTGTCTACCCTGAAAGGATTTGCAGACAACAAAACAAGAGTGACTCAAAAATTGAAGTTTGTTTTTGGAATCGTAGAAAACATTGTGGGAAAGGAGAAAATGTCGGTTACCGGCATTTTCTCCTTTTCCCACAATGTTTTCTAATGTTTTCCCCATCAGGGTTGTTAGAACTCGGGATAGTGTAGTAAAGGGTCATCAACTTGAAAAGCAGTGTTAAAGATTATTGATAATCACCATGAATTAAGGTTGATAACTCGCAAATAAAATGAAAACATAGTGGCAAACGATGAAACTGCCTTCTCAAATAGTTCCTCATTTATTCACCAAATTTTCAAAAGTGGCCTGTTATAAGACAAAAGAATTGTCTTTGGTACATGTAAGTCTATGAGTGTTGTTAATCAATCTACAGCATTGCCTTCATGCATGTTATGCACAAAAATAAAACTGACTCCTGTTAAGTCACTTTCATTAATCCTCTACCACACAACAAAATTTTAGATTTGTCCAAATTGAAAGCATTTGAAGACGACAAATTACATGTGGCTATAACAGATGATTGCAGTCTTTGAACTGGGGGAGAATTTTGTGGGAAAAGGAGAAAATGTTTTCACAAGCCTTCTTTGTCAGGGTAGCCAAAACTTGTGATTGTGTGGTATAGGGTGAATGTAAACAACTGTATCAGGCACAAAAACCAAAAGGATTGTATTTAGAACTACTGACTACACAACATATCTCACTTTTTCTTTCTGATTCATTAGTAACCCTTTACAAAAAAACAAAAGATTCTAGACTTATCAAAATTAAATACATTAGTAGAAGATAAATAAAATGTGGATCAGAGGATAAAATGTTTCTTTCAATAACTGGAAAAACATTGTGGTACAAGGAGAAAATACTGGTAAATGCTTTTTCAAGTATGTCCTCCTTTTCCCACAATTTCATAAACGTACTTCCTCAGGGCTGTTAGAATAACAGTTGTTTGGTAAAGGGCCAATTTGAAGCAGAGAAACTAGCCAATAAATACCTGAAATACAGCATCTATGTCTGAGTTATTTATAATGTCTAGAGTCCTTGTGGCCACATCCCCCTGATCTATTTGGAGAAAGTTGACCACTTTACACCCAAGCTGCACTTCTGGGCCTAATACAATAGAGAACAGACAAGATTTTTTGTAATACATAGATGAGCCATGCCCTGTGAAAAGGCAGTTTAATGCATCTGCAAAAAGTATTGAACATTTATAGAGAAAAAAAACAAGACTTTTTAATACATATGAGCCATGCTTTGTGAAAAGGGCCTTTTATGCATCTGCAAAAGGTAACAACCCATGTCAGCCTGCGCAGCATTTTCTCTTTTTCCCCAAATGCTGGTGACCAGCATTTTCTCTTTTTCACCCCGATGCTTTCAAAAGCCTTCTTCTAAGGGATTTATAAACATTGGGATTGTTTGGTAAAGGATTACGACAAAAATGTAACTTTTTTCAAATCACTTAAGAAATTTGAGTATCATTGTCCTTACCTTTTGATGTTCCCACACATTTGACAACACTTTTACTGATATTTCCAATGGCTGATATGTTGAAATAGTCCACACTTCTTACATCTACCACACTGGGACTAAATACAATCTGAAATTTACAATGACAGTACAATTAGTTTCATTTAATACTTTGTTGGTAGCATACAGGACTTGGCCATTTCTTTCCAAATATTGATGATATTCATTGCAACAAAATTCATTTCTCTCTCTAAGCTGATCATTTTTTGATGATTGTTATGTGGGGAAAAAGCCAGTGGCTTGGGAAGAATATAGTGCAAAGTAGCAATAAAAGAAACTCCAGGAAAGCATGGATAGGTGCACTGGCGGCCCTTATTTAACTCAGATATAGGTGAGTTTTAAACCCCATACAACCAATAAGTTTAATCCTTCAAGAAATGATCATGCATTTAATTACCCTGACAGAGGCTTTAGAAAATATTAAATTATATTATTTAAATTGAAGTCTGCGATTGTTTTCAATTCAAACAGGTCTACATGTTTGTTGTTTGGCAAAGATTTAAATGATTTATTTCTAACTGTTCCTGAACTATTTTGAGCAAGTACTTTACCAGTCACATTATCCTAACAATAATGAACCAATTTTAACACTTTACCACATGACAAAATTTTAGGTTTGTCCAAACCCAAATCATGTCCAGACAACCAATTTAATGTGGCTTTAATTGTGGGAATTTGTCTTTGATAGGGTAGAAAACATTGTGGAAAAAGGAGAAAATGCTGATTAACTGCATTTTCTCCTTTTCTCAAAATGTTTTCAAAAGTCTTCTTTTTGAAGGTTGTTAAAAGTCAGGATTGTGTGGTTAAAACATTAATGCAATCCTATTAAGTTTTATCATACCACCATTACATAACTAATATTTTAGAGCTGCAATATTACTGTCATAAATGATCTTAAGTACTTTTATAACTATATTTGTGAAACAAATTTAACTCTTTACCAAACAACAAAAAATTAGATTGGTCCAGACTGAAAGCATTTGAAGACAAAAGATTAAATGTGGCTCAACTGATGGAGTTCGTCTTTAAAACAATAGAAAATATTGTGGGAAAAGGAGAAAATGCTGGTTACCAGCATTTTCTCCTTTCCCACAGTGCTTTCAAAAGACTTCCTTCTAAGGGTTGATAAAACTAAGGATTGTTAAATGTTTAATTGATGCAATCATCTAAGTCAACATAGCAAACCAATCTTGCAAACCAATCTTGAACAAAGCACACAGTTTGTCCATAGTATACAAAGACTTACAGGTAGTTTGATTGAGGACATTGGGGGAACGGCACCCTGCATCTTGGGACACTGGAAAACTGTGTCAATACGTCTCAAAGCTGTGGGATGATCAACTTTGAAAGGGGCTCTAACCTAAAAAAATAAAGGAAAGGAATAAGTCATTTCAACAGCATTGAAAACATTATGAGAAAAGAAGCAAACACTTGTAACATGCAGCTGCTCCTTTTTGTAAAATATTTTCCACTGCAGTTAGCTGCCAGGGTATACAAAATCGTAATTGCACAGTGACTAATTAACCCCTAGGTCACTAATGAAATACAATGGGGATTTCCATTTTACAGCAGGAAGGACCAAAATATTGTAAATTGAAAGTTTTTCAGCTAGGAAACCTAACTAAATATCACATTTGGATTCCAGATCAAACTAAATCTTACCCTCTGTCACCTATCATTCTTAACTCTTTTCCACACACAAAAATTTCGGACTTGTATAAATGTAAAGCTTTTGAAGACAACAAATCAAAGGTGGCTCAAATGATGAAACTTGCTTTAAATAGAGTAGAAAACATTGTGGAAAAAGGACTAAACGCTGGTTACCAACATTTTTTTTCCTTTTTCCACCATGTTTTCATTTTTCAATAGCTTTCTTTCCCAAGGTCGTTAAAACTTGGGATTGTATCAGAAAGGATTAATAATATTTGTAGTGTTATTCTGAAATATTTTCTGAATATGACAGTAACACAGTTTCTAATGGACAAAACCATTTAGTTTAGCCAATCAACCTGCGCAGGCTGACATGGGTTAAAACTTTTTGCTTTTTGTATATTTTCTGCATGACAAAGGACCATTCTACATCATGATTTAGTCGGCTGGTAGACAAGCTAGACTTTATCGATCCATAGTTATGTGATGACTTGCTCATCTATATTTCAAAAATAGTTCGATGCTGTCAGCACATGACATAATCAAACACCATTGACATAAGATCAAGCCACACATTCTATGCAGTTTGATCTTGATTCAAGCATTATAACAACTAAAAATCTTACAGGGGAAAGATTATGTAATTCCACCATTTTCTGTACTGTTGTCCCAACAGCAGTGGGTCCAAACTCTACAAAGGCCTCAAGATTAGTTCTGCCCAGGGTTGTTGCCAGTCTGCCAGGGGATGATACAATAATGTGTGGATATTTACCTGTAAGGCACAATAAAATTATCTGTACTTTTCTTAAAACCAGAAAGAAATAGACAATAATTGTTTTGATATGTGATAGAGATTTGCTGTAATAATCTTGACAATATAAAAGTGAGTATGAATAACCAATCCCGAGTAGTTACATGTAACTGATAGATCAAATCCAGTGCTTATAAAACTTACTCTGTGCTCACCTCAGCTGAGCATGAAATCTTCTACTCATATAAATGAGCCGTGCTCTGGCAAAAGGAGGCTTAATGCATCTCCGTGATACATGATACCAAGCAAGCAACCACATAATCACTGATCCAAATTAGCCACATTTTTTAACAACCGACTTAATCATGAGGTACACTGGTTGTTGGACATACAGAAAATTGACCAATAGCGAAAAGTTTTGGCCCAGGTCAGCCTGCGCGGACTGCACAGGCTGACCTGGGTCGATACTTTTCGCAGATGCATTAAGCCCCCTTTTCACAGAGCGTGCCTCAAATGTAATCTAATACACCCTAACATTAATGAGCATTGATGAGACTGAGCATAAGCTAATTTCAGCATGACTTCAAGTTTTAAACACAGTAGCCCACTAGTTATAAGTCTGAATCCAGGTTTGGCCAAAGTTCTTTCTGTGGGTTGATAAAAGCCATAGCAACAGGATTCAATCTTTTCACACTGTGCCACATGGTTTTAATTTTGTTAATGTGGGAAAAGTGTGATGTGGCTTGGAGGAGTATTCTATAATACAGGTACAGAATACAGGCGTACACAGATAGTTGCTCCAGTTACCATAATATAACAGATGTAATGCTGAACAGTATGTTTAACACTCAACAAAAAAGTAGGACAGGGAAATTAAAAAATATCTATTTCATTCATTGCTCATTAGCAGTTGAAATTATCAGTACAATCACTTGAAACTGCCTCTTACTTCAGAGGGATTTCAATTTTCTCTCTTGAATTAAACTTGCTGAAAGTTCTGGCTGTTAGACATTGCAAAAGCTGTCAAGAAACAACAAGATTCAACTGTTCAAGTGTCCTTGTACTGATTCTTCATTGTATTAGTCTCATCAGTGCTTTGTTTTTTTATTTTCTAAGCTTCTTTTTTCATAACGGTACAGCAAAAAACTTGAAAAAATATACAGTCAAACTTCGGAAGCTCAAACACCCATGAGACTTGGTAATTTGTTCGAAATATCGGTAGTTCGATGTATCCATATTTCAAGGTATGAAGTGGTCAGTGAACGAGTTACACGTATTCTTATTGCATCTTTATAACTTTTGTATTTGGAAATATCACACAGAACACAACACATACCTTTGTCATTTTACAGGAATCGGCTGTCTAAGTGGTGAAAATAGCTTGTCTTCGGCCGATATCGATACGCTCTATTAATGTTTTTATAGAGAGTATCTATTTCGGCCGAAAACAAGCTATTTTCACCAGTTAAACGGCCGATTCCTGGGGTCATTTTCTTTGCACATATTTAAGTCATTTTATCAGAAAAAACAAGAGGACATTTGCAGATATTGAGAGCGAAACATCACCTTATTTATGTTCTAATTATAACTTCTATAAATGCTACATGTGCAGATTAAGATCACAGTTGCGGTAAAACCTAATGTGTTGAAAAGCAATACTCTTCATGCAACCATAGCATTACAAAAATGGCTTAACCACTAACTCAGGTCAACAACCTCGAAAAACAAAAAAATAACAAAGCGATTATTCAATCACGGCGAGACAGTTTGTAACTAACACCTTGAGCAAATGTGTGTATATTTTACAGTAAGTGTTAAAAACATGCACCTTATCCAATATTTGACAGACAATTACCGGCTTATCCAATTAACAATGTAGGTGTGAAACCCAACGTCCGATTGTTGACTAACCCTTTGTTTGACTACTGAGAGGTAAAATACACAGGAAAATGAATGACGGGACCGTAATATGTGTTCGAAAATTCCAATTACGGGTTGTGCGAGCTTTCCGAGGTAGAACAACATAAATTATATAGAGATTTTGCTGGGACCGATATCGTTGTTCGAGCTTTCTTTCTACGGTATTCAAATTTACCCATATTCGAGCCACCGAAGTTTGACTGTAGTTATAAAATAAGGATAAGCATCAAGACCTAAGTCTTTCTACATGAATGGATGAAAAATCAAGAAGAAATTACTTACTATATGCAGACTCATTGGTTTTTAAGAGTGGTCTGTTGCATGATGAAGAAATTCATTTGCAGGGGTAATGATATAATTCTTTACAAAAAAAAAACCAAACTAGTAGACTTGTCTGAATTTAAACCATTAACACAGACAACAAATTAAATGTGACTCTAAGGACTGCATGACTTTCACAGAATGGGTACAAAAAATTATGCGAAAAGGAGAAATTGCCGGTTACCACATTTTCTCCTTTACCCACAAGTTTTTAAAAAGCATTCTACCTTTAACAGCATCCTTAAAACATAGGATTGTGTGGTACAGGGATAACTTACCAATACCAAACACTGTGGTGACTTTATGCAGACTGTGTTCTGTTCCATATTTACAGATAGCTGTGGCTTCATATACACTGGCAGTCTGTAATAGAAAGAGAAAGTCTTGTTTTGTTTTCCCAATAGTTCTGTGATTTTAACCCTTAACCCTTTACCACGCCACAAAATTTTCAAATTTGTTTGAGCAGTTGCATACAACAAAATCAAATGTGTCTCACTTTACTGAAGTTTTCTTTGATAGGGTAGAAAACATTGTGGGAAAAGGAGAAAATGCTGGTCACCAGCATTTTCTCCTTTTCCCACAATGTTTTCAAAAGTCTTTTTTTAAAAGATTGTTTACAGATGGAATTGTGTGGTAAAGGGTTAAAGTGTCATAAAGAGGTACAGATGCCTTAGCAGTCAGCGTAGTTCAAGGTCAGACCGCACAAAACTTGCAGGTTTATCTTTGATCTACACTGTCCACTTTGCTCAGACATTCTGGACCAAAGCAACCTAGATGCTGCAATTATTTGGGTCTTATTTCTAGACTGATTGATAGGGTAGAAAACATTGTGGGAAATATATAAAATGCTAGTAACTAGCATTTTCTCCTTTTTCCACAATGTTCTTAAAAGCCTTCTCTTTCAGGGTCATTAAAACTTGGGAGTGTGTGGTAAAGAGTTGACTCATTACTAGATGATAAAAATTCTGACTTCTCATAAATGAATGCATTTGCAAATAACAAATTAAAGTAAATGGGACTCAAAACCAAAAATATACTGCAATTATAAGTGGACATTTTTGCAATGTGAAATTTTTTGCGATTTCGGGAATTCGAAAAATTTGCAAACTTTTCTGTTCACGTATTTTACCACAAGTATACCAACAAATAATGAGTGACTTGAATTCACAAACATTTCCGAACGCAGAATGTCAGTAATCAGTAATTCGCAAATTTTTTGACATGCATATATATCCACGTATACAGTATCTTTTGGTTAAAGGAAAACGTTGTGGTAAAAGAATCAAATAGGTGTCTAACACATTAACTTTCATTTTGTTTATATAAAAAATTGCACATGACTCAAAAAGTAAAATAACAATAACATATCGAAAATGTTATAGCTACGTGTACTTACATCAGGTTTGAAAGTCGCTTTAAATGTCTTCTTTTCCCCTGATTTCAAAAATGTCACCTCTGGCTTGATAACAAAAGGTTCGCTTACTTCCCACTGTATATCTGTATCAAGGTCCCTGAAGTTATGAAGGTTTATAAAATCTTTTTGATCCCTTACCAAACGACGACAAATTTAGACAAACCCGTATCGAAAAGCATTTGCAGATAACGAATTAAATGTTGCTCAAATGATGGGGTTCATCTTTAACCCTATACCGAACAATCCCTATTATAACGAGCCTGGGAAAGGAGCCTTTAGAAAACATTGTGGGAAAACCAGCATTTTCTCCTTTTCCCACAATGTTTTCTACTCTGTAGAGGACAAATTCTGCCATTTCAGCCACCTTCAATTCGTCATCTTCAAAAGCTTTTATTTTGAACAAGTCTTTAATTTTGTTGTTTTGTCAAAGAGTTGAATGGGTATCTAAAACGTTGTAGGAATCTAAGCTCAGCTTAAGAGTAAATCTAAATGTTTGGAAAGGTCTTAACCCTTTACCACACAATGACGCCTTTTGACTCCCCTGAAGAAGAGGCCTTTTGAAAACATAGTGGGAAAAGGAGAAAATGCTGGTAACCAGCATTTTCTCCTTTTCCCACAAAGTTTTCTACCCTATCAAAGAAAAGTTGCGTCATTTGAGCCACTATGAAATTGTCTTCTGCAAATGCTTTCAATTTGGATAGGTCTTAAATTTTGCCATGTGGTAAAGGGTTAAACTTTGTTGTATGATTAGAGATCAGGAAGAGTTGTATAGACATATGATTGTTGTATAGACAAGTGATTGTTTGTTATAGGATCAATAGGTAAGTAACAAAAAACATTGCACAAGGTTACTTACCCACAATTCTTCACATCAAATGTAGCCTCAATGAAGTCCTTTGCAGCACACATGTTGAAATCAAGCTTTTCAGGTACTTTGATATCAAACTTGGGCAGCACAGCTTTGATGGGAATTTCAAATGCACCCTCCTGAAACAGTGAACACTTTTTCTCTCTCTACCCATTTTTCTCACACAGATGTATCAAAATATATTGCCAGTGTATGAACTTTCTTTGCAGAAGTGTCTAACATTGTCCTTGGGTCAAAAACTGGTGGAATATCAAAGAATTATGAAGGTTTTTAAATGTAATGAAACATTATCTAACTAGAGCTGTCACAGAAAGTGACTGAATACCCAAGTAAAATGACATGATAGATAGGGTGGATATTCAGGTCTAACTCATTATAGCTATACTCCTTTACCAATTAATCTTGTGTTTTCATGATGCTGAGGATAAAGGCTTTTGGAAAAATGTGGGAAAAGGAGAAAATGCAAGCAACCAGCATTTTTTTTCTTGATCTTTTTTCTACCTTTTCAAAGACATATCTCACCACTGAAGTCATGTATGTCATCTGGGAAAAAGTTAAGTTCAAGGGCAGATAGCTCAGTCCTTCATGACTACTGCCTCAAATGAATGTTTTGCAGAACTAACATACACTTACATTGCTACTAATCTCATCAAATACTACTCAGCATAAAATCTAAAGAAAAATGTGGTAGAAGTTTATTCCACAAGATAATTTATCAAAGTGTAGATCAGCCCACAGGCAGACTGGCTGACAGCAAAATTCCAGTAACATTCCTTACTAGCTTTGTTTGCATTCACATAAAAATAAATCAATTCATTGCAAGCAAGTCACTGGATTGATTTGATTTCCTTTCTGAATCAGACAGAAGGATAGTTTGTCTGTATGGACATATGGACAGAAAGCACTAATACAATATCCGTCCACCATTCTGCTGGGTATAATAAAAGATCAACAATAATAATCACCTTTGTGTGAAACTCTATTTTGTCTTCATATACATTCTGTTCCAGTGGCCTGAATGTGACTGGCAGAGAAAAACTTGTACCTGCACTTAGCACTATCTGTTTGGGGTAGAGGGTTGTGAAAAACCTTGATGTTGGAACACTGTAAAAGATTGTCATGAAACTACATGAAAAACTTGAGTTCCAAATGATAAAAATTCAGCATAGTTCAAGAAAAGTATAAATCAAGAGTGAAATGAACAGACTTTTTTGTCCATTGCATATGATAAAGATTCTTGATGAGACTTGAAATTATTCATGCAGCATGACCTGAATCTAAACTGTATCAATAGCTACACAGTCAACAATTGTAGTGAAATAAATGGAACTTAGCAAAGGTATTCATTTTATCACTGACCTTATGACCTTATGCAGATATGAATTGATATTATGCCGAAATTCATTTTGAAAATGGCTGGTCAGTACTGATATCAAATGCTTGAAAAATTATTTCGAAGATCTACAAACTAATCTAATACTATATCAAAAACATAATACAATCTTGCAGAGATCAAACACTTCAAGGAAAGAAAAAATCGTATGTGGAAGAAATGTTGGGAAACGGAGCATGGCTTTTAATAAGTATGACTGTGCTTCTTTTCAAATTAAGTTTGTAAATGCTGTCTAGTACTAAAGTGCAAAAAATTGTGTTTTACAACCCTGGGGAATATGGTTTTTGACATGTCATGTGAAAAAGACAAAATGTTGTCAAGAAGCATTCCACACTATTATCATGATGTAATCTATCCTTTCAATGATTGTCTGTGAATGCTTTCAAAATGGATGATCCTGAAATTTGTTGCTAAGTAAAGGGTCAACTTATTTTCTTGCATTTGATCTTCTGAATCTTCACTTCTACATGAGTAGCATAAGGGGATTTAAGCATCTCTGTGAGGCATTATACCAAGCGTTTCATCACATAACTATGGATTTGTGAAATCAAATTTTCTAACAACCAACTGAATCATGAGGTGAACTGGTGCTTTGACCTGCAGAAAATTTATTAATAGCAAAAAGTTTTGACTCAGGTCAGACCACATGGACTGCACAGGCTCATCTGGGCCATTCTTTTTTGCAGATGCATTAAATCTTCTTCACAGAACACAGCTCAGTCAATTTTTGATACAGTTGTCTCCCTGTAGTGTCAAAAAAAAAAATACTGAGTTATCATTAGCAGTAAAAGAGCCAAAGAATAGGTAGAGATATCCATCAAGTCAATCAACTGATTCTTTCTAAAGAGAATCTTAAGTATGCCATTGACATAAAAAAGGTAAAAATTGCTATCAATATGAAAGTAAGTCAACAACTTACTTGTACTTGATCTTCTGAGTCTTCACTTTCACGTTTTTCAACACTATGTTCTTGGTGTACTCTTTTCCTGGTTCCCAGCCTTGCCAGACTATTTTATCAATAACCTCAATTCCCAAATCTGTAGGCTGGGATACCGAGGACTTCAGTGCCGGCATTTGTTTTATAGTGTGGCTACCAAATGAGGAAGGCACTGGCTGGCTCACTTGCATCATACTTGTTGGCATATCTTGTCAACTGGAAATAGTTTAATTTACTATTTTCTTAAAAACCAATTTAGTCCTTATACATTAAAAAACCCTTATGAAAAAGGAAAATGTGCATTTTCAGACAAGTGCCCAGGATTACCAAATAAGAAAGAGGGGAAGAAATTTAGTGTTAGAAGGTAGACACTTCCTATACACATGTGCTAATTGATTGTATGGTGTTTTCAACCTTATATCAGTAATATTAAGGCAGCCAGTGCACCTATACATGCTTTCCTGGAGTTTCCTTTACCAGTATTACGCATAATATTCTTTCCAAGCCACTGGCTGCTTTTGTCAAAACAATGATCAGTAGTGAAAGAGGAATGAATCCTGTTGCAATGACTATCATCAATCCTCAGAGAGAAATTGACCAAGCCAGGGATTGAACCACTAACCTCCTATTCTCAAGTCCTGTACGCTACTGACTGACCTTGCAGGGCCCAGTTATACATGTGCAAGACACTGAATCTTAAACTATAGGAGGGGGGGGCTGCTGATCTAAAATCCCCAAATCAATGTGCCTAAAATAAAAAAATGATATGATCTGTGAAAGAGATGCATAGAGATGCTTTTCACCAAAATTAGTCCACAGATTTTGCTCTTGATATCTTCTTTCAGCATATCCTATGGCTTAAGTATGCTAAACAATCAGTAGCTGTTGAAAAAATCAGTTAAATTAAGTTCAAAAACAAAAATTATTACAGCAAAAGACCAAAGGAATCCATCCTACTATTCATGTAATTGATTAATGAAACTTTCAAAATCTTTTTGACAGGTGCTTTTCACTTTATTCGGTAAGTATTCTTCCGCTAGTATTCTACGCATAAGTGACAGTCAGTAGAAATTTCAAAGATAGACTTATCATTTACATGTATCAAGTACTCACTTCAACAGGGTATCGTTCAAAGAGGTTTTTAAACGATCATCTTTTTATTCAGTTTTTGAGAATATCCGCCATCTTTGATAAACAATATGGCGATGTTGCGTGGTAACATGTTACATTGTTCAAACTTATGAAATAAGATCAGTATACTCAACTTGCAGAAGACTTGCCTAAAAATATATATATCCAGGTTATGTTCACATGCTCTTTTGATTTGCTTTTAACTGATACTGGCTAAATTTGTGTCTTTCCGAACTTTGGACGATAAGAAGAGAAGGGAAATAACTCCATAGCAACGTATTGACGACGGTGTTCTGTAATTTTAACATCGTCGTAACTAATTATCATTATCGTAAAGGCCAAGTAGCTGCCAAATGTAAACAATTCCGGTGTTAAATTACGTAAAATGTCTACATATACGATACCAGCTGTATCTTTTGCTTACATTTTTTCTATTTTTGAAATTCATTTTTTTTGCCAGTGACAAACACTTAGGCTGCCCACACAATTACAGAGGGTCATCATTTTCCAAACTTTAAAAGGTATGATTTAAATTTAAATGAGCCATGCTCTGTGAAAAGGGGGCTTTATACATCTGCAAAAAAAGAACGAAAAAAAAAATGGACCCAGGTCAGCCGGGGTCAAAACTTTTGGCTATTGGTCAATTTTCTCCATGTTCAAAGACCATTGTAATTCATGATTGACACAGTCGGTTCTAGGACAAAATGAATTCTATGGATCCATGATACTGTGATGACTTGCTTGGTATAATGGATCACAAAGATGCATAAAACCCCCTTTTGCCAGAGCGCATGGCTTAAACGCATTTTAACATCCATGTTATTTACTTTTAACAGCTATTGGGCATTTAATTGTTAGCAATACTAAACACAACTGTTAAAGCCAAGGAAAAAGTAGCAGTTTCAATAAGGTGCTCGTTTCCAAGCTGCTGTTAGTTGGAAGGTCTCAACATAGCAGTAGTCCATATAGGGTAGATACAAGATTCAACTGCAGAATGCTCCAAAGCATTTAACCTTTACCACACAGCAAGACTTATCCAAATTGAAAGCATTTGCTGACTGTAATTTAAATGTGGCTCAAATGATATGGTGTCTGCTTCTGAAAGAGCAGAAAACATTGTGGGAAAAAGAGAAAATGCTGGTTAAAAGCATTTTCTCCTTTTTCCCACAATATTTTCAAATGTCATACTTTCTCAAGATCGTTACAATGTTAAAGGCCCAGTAAAGGCCAAAATATCAAAGCAAGTGTCATAATACATTTAAATTTAAATCATACCATGTAAAAGTATGAAAAATATTGTGGAGATGACAGTCTGTTATCGTGTGGTCAAGCCATTTGTTAATCGCTGGCTGAAAAAAGAATTTTAAAACCAGGCAAAAAGTAAACAAAAGACACAGCTACCTGGTAGGATTTAACCTAGTTTTGAAATTAATTTCTCTGTCAGCAACTAACACTTGGACCGACTGTACAATGACAGATTGTCATCGTCACAATAATTTCCATATTTTGAAATGGTATGATGTAAATTTAAATGCATTTAAACACCCGCTTTGTTTACTTTTGGGTTTTATGGTCACTTTAAAGTTGTGAAAGGCACACACAAAGTTGAGATACCTATGAGCCATGCTCTGGCAAAAAAAATGCATCTCTGTGATGCATTATACTAAGCAACAATCATGAAATCGTGGATCCAATATAATTCATTTTGTCTAACAACCAATGGAATCATGAGGTAGAGTGGTCCATAGACATACAGAAAATTGACCATAAGTGAACAGTTATGCCCCAGGTCAGCCTGCGCAGTCTTAACCCAAACTTCTCAACCTTACAACAAAATTTTGGACTTATTCATATCAAAAGCATTTTCAGATGCACATCATATATAATACTCACATGAATGGGGTTGTCTACAGAATGGTAGAAAAATAGTGGGACAAGTGGAAAATTCTGGTTACCAGAATTTTCTCCTTTTCTCACAGTGTTTGCAAGTCTTCTTCCCTAGAGTTGTTACAACACAGGATTGTTTGGTATTTAAAAAGTACTACACCCAGGCACCTAATGTCTTGACAAACTCCGACCTGTATATTAAATCCACTTAATATTCCTAAGGTAATGAATAATACACAATTTAAAAATGTTTATTTTGTTTCAATATTTCGGCTTTTGCCTTTATCAAGAAGAGTTTTATGACCCTATCAGCAGTAATACAGTGATAAAATGGTGCCAAATGATGTTAAAGTACAAAATACCATCAATGTTTCAAATGAAGTCATGTCCTCAATGACAACGTCATTTCATTTTAAAATTGTGGTGTGAAAATAGTTGAAAAATATAGTAAGCGTAAATTTTACATCAAATTTCTTGATAAAGGCAAAAGCCGACATATTGAAACAGAGAACATTTTAAAATTGTGTCCAACCTAAATGATTATAATCCTAGATAGATCTATAGGGATTAGCCTAGGGAAAGATAGTGAAGTTTGACCCAAGTACAGTAAGAGTCGTTATCATAGCCTTGGTTGTTAGATCAAGATCAGATTCTACACAACATGCACTCTGTTCTTGGATCTAATTTTTTGGCAAAGACACACGACGTTGTTTGGGTCTTTTTTTTTTTTCCTCATGTACTCGTATTAACTCTTTCCATGCCATAAACGACACCAGAAGCTTTTGTGGACAGTGTAGATCAAGATCAGACTGCACAGAATGTGCAGTGTGATCTCTGCTCTACACGCTCCGCTGCTTTATTCTAGATTTGACTGAACTGACATTTGATCTTGTTGCAAAACTGTATTTGTAGCCTTTGAGAAAATGCAATTCATTTATTCAGTAGGCCTAATGTAAGAGTTAAAACACATTTTCAGCACCTGTTATCCTGTAAATAAAATGTTGAATATCATTACTTTTGTTTATAGGTGTTGTCCTGCAGGACACCTTACTATCGGTAATCACGTGGTTTCTCGTTGCAAATAATGTTTCGGAGCTATTTATCCAAAGCGATCTAGGAGTTTTACTTCGTGGTTTTAAAAATATAAAGGGTATTAACTCCTGTATAATACAGACTTTACAAGTTGTAGTTACTTCCCTTGAAATGTAGATAGAGTCGTTAGAGACCACGCACATATTAGCTGCCAAATGTAATGGAAACAAATAATTAATGAATGTTTTAGCAATTTGGAAAGTTTTACGAGATACAAAAAAATAAGGAGAGAAACTGTTTTAGTCATAGTGCCCAAAGAAAGAAGAAAATTGGTGCAAAAAGAAAACGCACTATTTCGGACGTGAGAGAATTGAGTAAATTAAAACCGACGACAATATTAGGTTTGACAGGTAAACTGCATTTTTGTCACCCTTTCTATCCATGCACGATGTTCCACTTTTCTCATGAAATAATTTAAATGGATTTGATGCAAAGCTTATATCTTAAGAGTGATGCACTTTTCGCTATAGCGTGATTGCCGCCCTACAAATGAAAATACCACGGACAAGACAATTCGTCCCCTAGTGAATTCGCACTTTATTTGAGTTTCATTCGCTTTCTATGAAAATTGTACCGCTGGCTGCACAGTTTATGCTTGATAAGGCAAAATACATGTATATGTGCTTCTCATCAATTTTTAGCTATATTATCGTGGTATTGCTTTATTCTAATGAATCTCTCTGTCTCTGTCTGTCTGTCTCTGCCTATCTCTCCGAGTCCGTCTGCCCTCTCCATTCACCATTGTACCATTATATTTACAGAGGCCACAGTATAAATAACTAAACAATACATTAAACCTTTACCACACAATTCAAAGTTTTAACAACCCCTAAAGAAAAACGCTAAGTCACAAAGTAGAAAATGCAGAAAACATTGTAGGAAGAGGAGAAAATGCTTATTACCAGCATTTTCTGCTATTCCCACAATGTTCTCAAAAGGTTTCTTCTTTTGGGATTGTTAAACACTCATGATCGTGTGGTAAAGGGATAAATTGTAGCTTTTTTTTCATTTAACTGTACAGTTTCTTTACGCTTATGTTTACATAGAAAAGTATATTTAGTAGTAATTATCAGTGTTTTCAAAAAACCATGATTCTCAGCTTAACATTTCAAATAATAACATAATTATATGCTTAATATAATACTATGCTTAAAATTTCCTGAATTCTCATATAGAATTGCTACAGGTCGGACATGGTATTTCAAAATTTTGAAAAAAAAGCTACTTTTTGACAAAATATAAAAGTACCTTTTTTAAGAAGTGGTTGATTGAATGGAAGATTCATGTTGTTTTAACAGCTTAGGTAATATCACGGCTGTCAGTGCACCTACACATGTGTTTCCTGGCTTTCTCACACTAGTACTAACACAACTTCCTTTTCCAAGTCATTGACTACTGTCTCGCATGCATCAGAGATGAGAGGTGAAAAATTGCAGGAAAGAAAGTTTGCCTCAACTGAGTATTGAAATCACAACCACAAGGCCATGAGTCCACTGAGCTACCCAGGTGGGCTTAAAAATTTATGGATGGATGGATGGATGGACGGATGGACGGACGGGTGGATGGGTGGGTTTGTTTGTTCATTTGTTTGTTCTTCATTTGTTCGCTCATTCACTCACCCACCAATCTACTCATAGATGGATAGTTGGGTGGGAGGCTGGCTGTGTGGATTTTCATTTTCATTTGTATGTTTGTTTGCTCCCTCACTCACCATCCATCCATCCATCCATCCATTCATCCATTTGGTGAGTGAGTTGGTGGTTGAAAACGTTAGTGGTGGTTGAGTGGTTGGATAGGAGATCCAAATATTTGGTTGAATATTAACCAACAATTTGATTAGCCAATTGATTGGTTTATATATGGTTTTTGTGCATTTAAAATTCATTTAGAGGTGTATCCATATTGAATTATCAGTTAAAATCTTAGTGATAAAATAGGGAAAAATTTTAAAGAGATTAACAGATTTTTGTCAATTGAATCATTTACATTTTATGGCTGGGTTCCGGTGTAGTACAAGGATAAAAGGAAAGGGCAGTGATAACTGACCACTATCCCCTCAGGCCACTTTCATAATTACTCTATACCTGAATTGACCCTTCACCAAAGGACAATATCTTAGACTGCTCCAGATTGAAAGCATTTGCAGATGACAATTTAAACGTGACTCACATGATTTAATTTGTTTCTGAAAAGTAAGAAAATATTATTGGAAAAGGAGAAAATGCTGGTTACCAGCATTTTCTCCTTTTCCCACAATGTTTTCAAATGTCCTTTTTTACAGGGTTGTTTCCACTAGGGATTGTGTGGTAAAGGGTTAACCCTTTACCCCGAATCTCTGTTTGAATAAACCTGGGAACTTGGAAGACAGGTACATTCAGAGGGCAAAGAGGAAATTTTACGACCAGCAATTTTCCCTTTTCCCACAATATTTTTTTGTGCTGTCAGACAAATCCCATCTTTAGACCACATTTAATTTGTCACCTAAACTTGCTTTAAAAATTGAAAGGTCTAAATTTCTGTCCACTGATGATGGGAGAAAACTCATCTCTACATTGCAGTGTAATGTGTTTAATGATTGTTTTGTTTTTCACCAGAATATACAAGTTTTTTTTTGCAAACAATTACTATGAATAGAATTTATAAACTTTTGCTAGAAAAGAGTTTAATTAATTTTGTTATAATTATTGCGAGATATTTTTCTTTATCTAGTTGTAAGATTTGCAGGATTATATCAAGATATAATCTTTGAGAATGAGAAAGTTATTTTGTCCTGGGGATAAGTGTACAATCCACAAATCTTCTCAGTTTATTGCTAAATAAATTGATCAAGTCCACCTGATCTAACTTGAATGCCCACACGCTCCTCTGTGGATAAATACATCAGCTATGTATAAATTGTCTCCATATAATTATATGTATATAGATTTCTACCTATATGGTTATTCCTGCCAGAACAATCCAAAGTTTTACCAACCCTGGGGAATACAGGCTTCTGAAAACATTGTGGGAAAAGAAGAAAAGGCTGGTAACTAGCATTTTCTCCTTTTCCCACAATGTTTTCTACACTTTTTTAAACAAATCTCTTTTAAGCCACCACATTTATCATCTGCAAATGCTTTCAATTTTGTCAAGTCTAAAATGTTGTCATCAGGTAAAGGGTTAACTCTTTAACAAATAACATGATTTTAGACTCATCTAAATCCAAAGCATTTGATGACATTAGATGTGGCTCAAAATAGAAGACTTATCTATAAAAGGGTAGATAACATTGTGGATAAAGGAGAAAAATGCTGGGTTACCAACATTTTCTGAAGATGTTCTCAAAAGCCAGCTCCAGCTCTTTTAACTATTTCCCCAAAGGACAAACTTTTGGACTGGACCAAATTCAAAGCATTTGCAGACGACACATTAAATGTTGATAAAATGATGATTTCTGTCTTTGGTCGGGTAGAAAACATTGTTGGAAAAGGAAAAAATGCTGGTTTCCAGAATTTTCTCCTTTTCACACAGTTTTCAAAAGCCTTTTCTGTCACGGTCTTTAAAACTCAGATTTGTGTGGTAAAAGGTTAACCCACAGACCAAGAAAATTACAATTTCAAGGTTGTTATTGTGGAGAATATCTAAGCAAGGGACACAGTGTATATAAAGATCAGACTGCACTTGTTGTGCAGTCTGATCTTTATCTATGCTAGCTGCAAAGGCAACTATGGTTTTGAAATGGCTTTTAAACTTTTCACCAAGCAACAAAATTGAGACGTGTCCAAATTCAAAGCATTTAAAGACAACAGATTAAATGTATCTCGAATGATACTTCACTTTGAAAAATAGTAGATAGCATTGAAGGAAAGAGAAAAGACTAGCAACTTTTCATTTTTCAACAATGTTTCCAAAACCTTTTTGTCTTGTAGGTCATAAGTTTTTGGCTTGGACTCTACAATATCTTGCCCAAGGATACTTCAACAAAAAAAAAACATACTCTTTAGGCTGAGGTGAAGCCAAGAACAGCAAGATTACAAATCCTATATTCTTTACTAATCCTTTACCACACAGTCCTGAGTTTTAATGACCCTGAACTAGAGTCCTTTTGAAAACATTATGGGAAAAGCAGAAAATGCTGGCAACCAGCATTTTCTTCTTTTCCCACAGTGTTTTCTACCCTATCAAAGGCAAGTTCTATCATTTGAGCCACCATTAATTTGTTGTCTGCAAATCTTTTTGACTTTTACAACTCTGAATTTTGTCGTGTGATAAAGGGTTAAAGGGCAAAATTTAGACTTGTAGAAAACAAAATCATTTGCAGACAAAAATTAAATATGGTACAGTTGATGGAATATTTGTATCAAGAGGACTAGAAAACATTGTAGGCATAGAAAAGGTCCACCTAAAATTTTGTAAATTAGTCCTTATAGTGAAACAATCAACTTGTACTGCAGCAGTTTATGGTGAATTGGGACGCTACCCACTTTATATAAACAGACATGTTATGTTGGTCAAATACTGGTTTAAGTTATTGAATTCAAAGAATATTTTACTAAATACTATCTATGATGTTATGATAAAAGATTTAATGGATGGTAAAACGAATTGGCTGACCAAGATAAAATCCTTACTTCAAGAAAACGGATTCCTGTACGTTTGGGAACACCCCAACACTATTAATCAAAAGCAATTTATAGTTTCACTTAAGTAGAGGTTAGTTGATTCCTACATGCAAACATGGTTTACAAATATTTCATCCAGTACTGTTTTGTCCACTTTTTATTATTTCCTAAAGGAAGATTTTACGATTGAGAACTATCTGAAAATATCTTTACCAAGAAACTTAAGAAACCAGTAATCAAAAATACGCATATCTTTATATAATTTACTTACTGAATCTGGGAGGCATGGTAGAATCAGATTATCCAGAAATGAAAGAGTATGTCGTCATTGTGATCTAAACTCAATTGAAGATGAATTTCATTTTATCATTGAATGCCTTTTCTTTTCAGGTTTACGCAAAAAGTTCATAAAAAAATACTAGTCTATATAGTTAGATCAAGTATGTACAAATTTATATGTTTAATGAAAAGTAATGATTACGATGTTTTGTTTAATCTTTGTAAGCGTATAAAACTAGCATTTGAAAAAAAGAAATACCCTTAATTCATAACGTTTTACATAAAATCTCACATTCCTCCGTACCACCGATTGCAACGAATTGTCTATTTTCTCTACGTTGTCTATTTTCTCTACAGTGTATGAATTGATACATATTTTTTTTTCCATATTTTTTCACGTATATTGTGTTAATGTTATGATGTTGTAGTCACAATGTACTTGTATGTACAAGTGGGAAATAAAGCTACTACTACATAGAAGCAAATGCTGCTTTCCAGCATTTTCTCTTTTCTGGAAATGTTAATACTTTTCAAAGCTTATGGCTTCAGATACTTTAAACACAGGATTGTTTGGTAAAGGGATAGTATGATTGTATGGTGTTTAGCGCCATTCCCAACATTATCTCAGTTATATTGCAACACCTAGTGCACCTTTTCATACTTTTTCTCGAGTTTCAGTTACCAGTACTTGGCACAATATTCATCCAAAGCCACAGGAAGTTTTCCTACATAACCAGTGTTGAAAGAATGATCACTAGTGAGAGAGAAATGAATACTGTTGCCATTACTTTAATCATCCATCCTCAGAAGAAATTGGCTGAGCTAGGGATTCAAACCAGAGACCCCCAGTTCTGAAGTCTACTGACTTAAGGGTTAACCCTTTACCACACAGCAAAATTTTGGAATCTTCCATATTGAAGAAATCTACAGACCATGATTCAAATTTTGTTCAAATTACAGTATTTGCCCTTGAATGGATAGAAAACTTTTACGGGAAAAGGAGAAAGGGCTGAATACTAGCATTAATTTTTATCCTTTTCCTCACAATTTTTTCAAAAAAGGCCTTCTTTCTCAGGGTCGTTCAAACTGAGGATTATGTGGTAAAGGGTTAATCATTAATCCCTACAAGACCCGTAAATAAAGGCTAATAGGAATATGGTAATACTGTAAATGAGGGTAAAGGGTGATTCAGTATTACCATCAGAGTACATTGTATTGGTGAGACAAGTTTACAGGGACGTTTTAAGTGTCTCTCTGTCACGGTTACTGATTTTCAATAGGAGAAAAAATTTTGTGAATTTGCCGGCAGGTACAGCACTTTTGTCTTGTGGTTGATATTTGTGCAAAATCTTGGGATATTTAAACTGGTTGAATTCTCTATATTTAATTATACTTAACTCTTTTCCACAGAACAAGATTTTATATGCATCAATCATGAATGCCTCCTGCATGCTACAAATTAAATGTAGCTTATATGCTTTTATGGCCTTGTCTTTGAAAGGGTAGAAAATATTGTGAGAAAAGGAGAAAATGCTGGTAAACAGCATTTTCTCCTTTTTCCCACAATCTTTTCACAAACCTTTATCTGTGGGATCTTTGAAAGAAAGCATTTTTGTAAAGGGGTAAAGGATTGGTTTTGAAACCTGTGTGGCAAAAGAAGCATTTATTTGCTATGTTCAACTGCTTCTTTTCCTAAAGTATTTTTCTCTATCACCTAAGAGAAGACATTTTCGGCTCCTTAATTTTTTTTGCCCTTGTACCAGAAAGTGGTAAGTCTAAAGATAGCCCTAATTATAAGGATGATTTGGTCGCTATAAAATTTAGCACCTGTCACTCTGTGAGTCTCCCAGAAATCTGGCATTTTTATAATTATAGCTAATTAGATTCTTAGTATATTTATTCATAAACCTTCCTTCATGTAGATCAACCCTTTGCCAAATATTTCCTGGCTTAAAGGATCCCTGTGAAAATTGATTTTGAAAATATTAATTGTGTCAAAAAAGGCAAAAATACTGGTCACTAGACTAAGTACTTTCTCCTATTCCCCGCTATTTTTTCTTCCCTTTCCAAGAGAAAACCTTGCATTTGACATGCATTAACCCTTTACCACACAATCCAGACTTTTAACAACCCTGAGAAAGAAGACATTTGAAAACATTGTGGGAAAGGAAGAAAATGCTTGTAACCAGCATTTTCTTCTTTTCCCACCATTTTTTCTACTCTTCGTAAGACATATTTTGATTTTTGAGTCATGTTTATTTTGTTGTCTGCAAATGCTTTCATTTTGGACAAGCCTACAATTTTGTTGCTTGGTAAAGAGTTAAGTTCAGTCTACAAATGCTTAAAATTTATACAAGGTTAAAATTTTATGCTAAGTTAAAGAATTAATTGTGCCTTAACCCTTTACCACAAAATCCTGGGTTTTGACAATCCTGAAGAAGATGGCTTACAAAATCATTGTAGGAAAAGGAGACAATGCTGGTAACCAGCATTTTTTCCTTTTCCCCACAATTTTTTTATCCTATCACAGAACTATCATTAAACATCCATATTTTACAATTTTTCAAATTTACTTTTTGAGCTTAATTTTTTTGCAAACATCAAAGTTAATTAGATGTGTAGTCTTAAAATGCAAAATCACAACAATATTAGTAAAGGCAAATAATAAAAACCCTTCTGGAGGTGTTTGTATCGAAATGCACTGTCTTCTTAGGAATTTCACACCTTTTCTTGATTAAATCCACACATTATTGTGCGAGTTTGGACTTATTTTAGGACTTAACACCTGAAAAATATTTTCAGATAACTAAATTACCTGTTCAGATAGAGCAGGGAATGATGTGGAAAAGTATACTAGAAAATGAGAAAAAAAAAAGGACTGAATAGTGAATGAGAGATTGCAGACAAGGTTTCTTTTCTGAGCAGTTCCATAAATAAGAAAAGTGCAGCTAATGTCTTTAAGCTACTAAGTCCTTTTAGTCACTATGATGTTAAATTTTTTCGGTGCAACTTGAAATTGATCTCATAACCAAACAACAAAATTTTAGACTTGTGTAAATTGACAGCATTTGCAGGTGAAAAATAAAAGAAAAATAAAAGATGGCTGTAATAACAAAATTCATCATTGATAGGGTAGAAAACATCAATTTCCATAGAAAACATTGTCGGTTTCCAGCATTTTTTCCAGTCCAAAAATATTTTTCAAAGCCTTCTTCCTTAGGCTTGTTTAAAGTCTTTATTGTGTGTTAACCCTATACCACACAATCCCGAGTTTAAACGACCCTGGGGAAGAGGCCTTTTGAAAACATTGTAGGAAAAGGAGAAAATGCTGGTAACCAGCATTTTCTCCTTTTCCCACAATGTTTTTGACCCTATCAAGATAGAAATTATCATTTTAGGTAGATATATTTTGTTGTCTGCAAATGCTTTCAATTTGGTCGAGTCTAAAATTTTGTCGTGTGGTAAAGAGTTAAAGGGTTAATCCCTTATGGCACAGTCATGAATTCCAATGACCCTGAAAGAGATGGCCTTTGAAAACATTGTGGGAAAAGAAGAAAATGCTGGTAACCAGCATTTTCACCTTTTCCCACAATGCTTTCTACCCTATCAGAGACAGATATTATCTTTTGTGCTAAAATAAATTTGTTGTCTGCAAATACTAAATCAATTTGGTTGAGTTTAACTGCTCATGTTATCTCCCTGAAGACATGTTTTGCTAATCTTGCAGCTGATCCTGTGTCAAAAACATCCACAAATCCTTTGTGAAAACATGAAAGTGGAAGGAAAAATAGCATATTACGAGCATTTTCTCCGCTTGCTTTCATGTTTTCCATTAGTAACTGTTATTTTTGACAATTTGCCTCAAATTCTACAATTGTTTTTGTATCGACCCTTTACCTTTACCAAACAACAAAATTTTGGACTTGTCCAAATTGAAAAAAAAAAAAAAAAAAATTGCAAGCAACATATTTAATGTAGCTCATAAGGGAAAAGATGACTGAGAAAGGGTAGAAAAAATTGTGGGAACTGGAGAAAATGCTGGTTGCCAGTATTTTCTCTTTTTCCCACAATGTTTTCAAAACTCCTCATCCTCAGGGTGGTTAAAACTCAGGCTTGTGTGGTAAAGGGTTAATTTATCTTGTACAAAATATCACATTTTTTTTAAGATCCTCTGTAAGAAGACTTTTTCTTTTGCAAATCCCCTCAGTTTGGACAGATCTAAAATGTTGTCTTTTGAATTGGCTTTTTGTTTTTTCATCATCACCACCCAGTTACCCATATGGGCGCTGCCTCTGAAGGCGGTTAGTATAATTACAAGGGATGGTGCAAGATACAGAACGGAACACATTCAAAGTTACACCTAGTTAGGTGTATAGCGCCATTACACTGGACCTCGGTGTTATATTTCATCCGAAAGACTATAAGTAATTTTAGATGTCCAGCAGTGGGGCTCAAACCTATACCCTCATGTGATCAAAGACTTGATGTTTATAAGTCCTACGCTCGACCACTTGAGCTATGTGGGCTGGCCATTGTTGTCTTTTTGAAATGGGTTAACTATTTCCATACTGTTGACGACACCAGAAGCTTTTGTGGATAGTGTAGATCAAGATCAGATTGCACAGAACATGCAGTATTATCTCTGATCTACACTGTCCACTGCTTTATTATAGACTATGACCAAACTATCTCTTGATCTTGAAGCGGAACTGTATTTGAAGCCTTTGAGAAACGCAATTAATTTATTCAGTAATAAGAGAGTAAAGGGTTTTATACCCATGTTATGACAAATAATTAACTGCAAGATTCACATTGTGCAGTTTTATGTAACACTCCATACCCCTACCTGTTTTCTCACTTCCAACTCTCTTTGTTAAATTCAATATTACCTCCAACAGGTAAATTTTGTGACTATACCTCACTGCAAAACGTAATCACTTTTGTTGGAAAAAAAAATTGTTACCCCCGCAATTTTTCTCTTTGCCACAATATTTTCATATGAATCTCTAATCCTCGAATAAAATTTGATATTAGTCTATATTTTACAAGGATATAACTATATAAAGTAATTGGTAATAAATCAAAAATCCTTTTCTTCGGTAAGTTGTTTGTTTGTTTTTAGTGTTTAACCCTGTTTTAAACATTATTTCAGTTATATCGTGGCAGGCTGTTTGTTTGGTATCTAACCATGTTTTGAAAATTATTTCAGTTACATATTGGCAGGCAGTGTACCTATCCATGCTTTTCTGGAGTTTCCTGGCTGCTCTTTCACATTGATGTCATACAAACAATGATCAGGGGTAAGTGAGCTCAGAAGTAATTTTGTGAAGCTTACAGTCAAAGCAGTTTGGTTTCAAGCTCTGAACATTACCATCTGCATTGCCATGCCATGCCTTGCTTCAAAGTATAAGTAATTTAGAGTTTTCACTATTAACATTTCTTATTAACCTTTACCACACAAACATGAGTTTTAACAATCATGGGGAAGAAAGCGTTTGAAAAAAAAAAAATGTGGGAACCTGCATTTCTCCTTTTACCTCAATATTTTTTACCTCATCAATGACAAATACTATCATTTGAAAAACAGTTGGACTGTTGTCTGTAAATTTTTTCAATAAAGTCTAACATTGTACCCTGTGGTAAATAGTTTATAATAAAAAGTGCTCTTAAACAAAATAACAGTAAATAAATGTGTTCTCCTTTATTACATGAATTGTTTTAAGGTACATGAGAGCAGAATGATATTTCAAAGGTGTCATTTTGGATATGTATCAAAGTTTTGCATAAGCAGACATTATTATGTATATGTATGTGTGTAGAATACTAAAATTCTCTTACGACAAAAAGAATTAGTAAAATGTCACAGAATTGTTTCACTCATGAATGTATCTAAATGATGAAATATTGCCATTGAACTGTAACATTAGATTTCCACAGGCAAAATGACTTCTGTCCAAAGTCATGCAGTATAGCTCACAAAATGCCAAGCAGGACTGATATGTAACAAAATTGCTTTACATGCAAGCTGAGTATGTACAGAACATGCACTTTGATCTTTGTTCTTCATTCTTAGAGAATTTGTGGCTACAACAGTTTTGAAAATGTAGAAATCTAGGTCTCTTGTGCTCGGGTATAAAATATCCATTTCATATAAATGTATTGGTTTTTTAGAGTATTAAACTTTGTTCACCTGGTTTCTATTGTTACCAAATCATAGAAGAAAAGAGGCTATAAAAAATAGTATGCTGACTGACAGAGGGAACGACTAAGCTGTTTTTCACACATTTTATTGTTGTACTATTTATTGAATTGGTTTTTATAGTGACTGTGTGGGTAGAATAAAAGGGGGGTAGACAATAGGAGCTCAATGAGTAGAGGAAAACTGCCCCCTGGCATATGGGATAATATAACAATGGTGATTGCAGATTTTTCATTGTGATTTTTTTCTGTTTTGCTTTGCTTACCTGATATAGGGTGTTAGGGTGGATTGTATTTGACCTGTTGTTTAATTATCAGATGGACTCACATTTTTGAGCAGGCAGGTAGGATTTTATTTTCAGTACTGTTGTTGACTTATTGCATATTATGTTACATCTTAGATATCTTTTGAATTATGAGGTAAAAAGAGAGTAGAAGTGAAAGGAAAATGCATATTTCCAGCACGGTAATTTTTTGTGTACTTATTACATAATTTCATGACTACCTTTTGAGGGTATTGATAACATTAAGAATTTGAGTTCTAACATTATTTTAGCACTTAGTATACATGAGTTTCATACTGACTTTATGTAGAAAAAGTTTCAAAGCTTTTCATTTATATGAGAAGAAAACATACAAGATCTGGTTTCAGTTTGCCTATCATGATTTTTGTTATGTATTTTAGTACTTTGTAAAGTTGATATTCTTATACATGTAACTGAACTCCATATCACATAAGAAAAATTTTTACTTTTCCAAATCGAAAGCATTTGCAAACGATATTATTAATTTGGCTCAAATAATAGGGTAGAATTCATTGTGGGAAAATACTGATTACCAGCATTTTCTCCTTTTCCCTCAATGTTTTCAAGAGGCTTCTTCCTCAGGATTGTTAGAATTCAGGATTGTATTGTAAAGGGTTAACCCTTTGCCACATTATCTAGAAACTTAACAATCTTGACTGAGATATTTTTAGAAAACTTTTGTCCTAACCAGCATTTTCTCCTTTTCAAACATTAATTACTTTCTTTCAATGACAAATCCAATCCATTGAGTCACATTTAATTAGTCGCCTGCAAATGCTTTCGATTTCAACAAGTCTGAAATTTAGTTGTTTGGTAAAGAGTTACAATAAGGTAAATTCAGTATTTTTGTCTTGATCTTATCTCACCAATCTTTGATATAGATGATAGCTGAACCTCTTAATGTTTTCCAAAATGACAAAATTCTAGACTTAACCAAACTGTTAACTATTTCAGACAACAAATCAGTTGTGTATCAAAAAAGTCAAAAAATGGTTTTTGTCTATGTTAAGGAAGAAAACACGGTGGGAATAGGAGAAAATGCTGGTTACCAGCATTTTCTCCTTTTTCCACCATGTTTTCAAAAGCCTATTTTCTGAGGGATCATTTAAACTCAGGATTATGTGGTAAAGGGTTAAAAAGTGGACAGAAGATCAGAGCTGATCCAAATTAAAGGCATTACTGACATTTAGAATGTGTTTCATTTATTAGAAACTGCATGTCTACAATGGTGAAATACATTATGGAAAAAGGAAAAATTGCTTGCCAGCTTCATTTTTTTCGGCGAAGCTGAATGTGCTGGCTTTTGACACGCTTTTTGGTACTGATAACAAATGAATGAATAGAAATTTGTGATTGGTCAAAAATGTAGACATGTGTATTCTAAGGGTCCCTGCTATCAAAACTGTAGACATGTTTATTCTAAGGGCCCCTGCCTGTTTGCTAGCAAATTTATGCTGTCTATATTTTTTAAAAGATATTTCTTGTTCTTTCTCCAACAATGTTTCTGATAAGTAATAGTTATGTCCCATGATCTTTCTATCACCAGTCACAGGTAATTTGCAAAGAAAAAATAGATAGTCTGCAAAATACAGCACAAGGAATGAATAACTATAAATATGAAACCAGCATTTTCAGCTTTTCCCACAATGTTTTCCTCACTGCCAAAGGCATATTTCAGTATTTGAGACACATTTTATTTGCCGTCTACATTTCTTTTATTTTGACCTGTCTAGAATTTTGTTGTGTGGTAGAGAATTTAGTGAATTTGTGAGCTACGAGTTAAAGATACATAATTATTCATTAAATAGAATGATAATTTATGTATGTTAAAGTCAATGCAAAAAGGACGCATCTCCTGTCTCAATTCACTTGCACACATTTCCTTTTGTACTGACTTCAAGGTTTGTAAGGTGAAACCTTGGCTTAGATTTTCCTATATTGTGTAAATGAGTAGTGTTTATCTTTCAGATTTGAGTTCTATATGGCCAGTCTTTATTTTTCATGTATAAGTTATTTCTTTTATATTGAAATGTTTTATTTTTAGTATCTTTTGTCTCTTTCCTTTGCCAATGACAATTTAGAATGACTCCTAACCTTTTACGACACAATTCCGACTTTTAAAGACCTCGAGAAAGAAGCCTTTTGAAAACATTGTGGGAAAAGGAGAAAATGCTGGTAACCAGCATTTTCTCCTTTTCCCACCATGTTTTCTTATCTTTTACAGACAAATCCCATTACTTGGGCCACATTTACTATGTCCTTTCGATTATGCTTCCAATTTGGATCCGTCTAAAATTTTGTCTTGTGGTAAAGAGTTAAAAAAAACTTGGAAATTTAAGGCATGTCCAAATTGAAAGCATTTTGCAGACAAAAAATCAGATGTTACTTTAAAGATGAAATTTATCTTTCATTGGGTATAAACATTGTGGGACAAGGAGAAAATGCTGGTTACCAGCATTTTTTCTTTTTCCCACAATGTATTTTTTTAAAGCTTTCTTAAAACAAGGGGTTGCGTGGTAAAGGAATAACAACATGGAAACAACTTTGAAACAGCATTATTATTTCTTATATTATTGAAAGGGTGCGATTCATTAATTTTGAGCTTTAATGGTTAATAAATAGTTATGTTTAGGGGCAGTGTGGCCCAACCACAGACTGCACTGGACTGATCTTATTCTTTATTAGACTGAAGAAAGTCTAAACTGATCCAAATTTAAAACAGAAATTTTGATGCTAGTTCAAATATAGGATTTGTGTTTGAAAGGGAAGAGAACATTGTGATAAAAGGAGAAAATAATGGCTATGAGCATTTTCTCATTTTCCCCCAATTTTCATAAATTAACATCTTCTTCCTTATGGGTCTTACAACAATAAATTGTTAGGAAGAGGGTTCAAAATACAATGTCTGATATTTTGACCTATTTTACAACCATACAAAAAGGCAATGTCTTGTACTTCTGTGTTTTTCCTTTTCTTACAATGTTTTCAAATACTGTCTTCCTCATGGTTGTTGCAACTTAGGATTGTTTGGAAAAGAGTTCAGTATATAATTTTTTAAAATTTTGTGAAGAAACTAAAATGATCGTAAATCTCAAGAAATCAGAAATTATTGTTTTTAGAAATGGAGGACCCCTAAGAGCATATGAGAATTGGAAATTTCGTGGGGAAAGTATTAAAGTTAAACCATATTATAAGTACATGGGGCTCTTGTTCACACCGAAATTGTCATGGAGTATGGCAACCAAAAAGCTTGCAGCACAAGCACGAAAATCATTATATCAAATATATCAGATCCAAAAACTACTGGGTAAATTTGCTTATAAAGAACACTTCAAGATTTTCGATGCAATGGTATTGCCTATCCTGTCCTATGGAGCAGAAATATGGGGCTACGAGCTCAGTAATTCCATAGAACAAGTTCATTCCAAGTATTGTAAAGATTATCTTGGTATTAATGCATCTACCAACGATTCAATGGCACTCGGGGAATGTGGAAGATACCCGATAGCAGTTTCATATCAAATTAAATTTGTGAAGTACTGGGTCAGACTTATTCAAATGGACTCTGGCAGATACCCAAAGCAATGCTACATAATGCTAAAAGCGCATGATGAAATCGGAAGGGTTAATTGGGTATCGAAAATAAGAGAATTGCTATTCAAAAATGGATTTGGTTTTGCTTGGATTTCCCAGGAAATTGGTAATACAGTATTATTCATTAAACAGTTCAAGCAACGACTTACAGATTATTATTCTCAAAATTGGCATGAGGCTATAAATAGTTCAAACAGATGTGAATTTTATAGCTCTTTCAAATCATTTTTAAATGTTGAACGTTACTTGCTAATAGACCTCTCACCGTATTTAAGACGATCATTATCAAGATTTAGATGTTCGAGTCACAAACTTAATATTGAATTTGGACGCCACTTTAACATCAATAGAGAAGATAGAATTTGCATTTATTGTTGTATTCATAAAGATAACTTGGTCCTTGAAGATGAATTTCATGCATTTTTCATTTGTGATAAATTCAATGATATAAGAAACAAATATTTATTTTCTTGGTTTAATGGTTTCCCTAGTAATGTACATTTAGTATCACTTTTTCAAAGTGAGAATCCCAGAATCATACGTAAACTTGCTATTTATGTTACAAAATTAATAGAAAATATTTAGTTTATAAAACCAGTACCCCAATCATTGACCCATCTGACTTCTGAAGAATATGGTTAATACTGTCATCTAGGTAGTAAAGTTAATTATTAACCCTTTCCCAAACAAGCTGTTTTTTTTATGAGTCTGCAGTACCTTTCTTTTAAAGGCACTGTGGAAGGGAGAGAAACTGCTCGTAACGAACGGTTTCTACTTCTCCCAGAGTGTTTTCTACTCATTTAGAGAATTTTATGTTATTCTCATCAATTTGAAATTGTCGTCTGCAGGCTCATCGGTTTGGAGGGGTCCAAATTTGTCGTTTGGGAAGAGCTAAATATTGTTATTTAACATCCAGGGCTATTAACATTTTATGTAAATAGATATTGTATTGAGATGTATTTTGGGCCAGAGGCCTTTATGTACTATTAAAATTTCTGTTCTGTTCTGTTAAAAATAATGACTGACATTTTGACCAATTTTTCAACCTTGAAAAATGCATTATTTTGGTGAATGTCAATACAGTGTATGTTTTATTTATTTGGCATTGTAAGAAAAAGACCTATTGACTGAGCTGGTTATAATGCAATTCATACTTGGATATCTACTAAACAATCCAGTGTTTTTAAAAAGCTCTAGAAGAAGCCTTTTGAAAACAATGTGGGGAAAATGCTGGGGACCAGACAAATTTCATACATTGAGCCACATGTAAGTTGTCATCTGCTATATTTATGCTTTCAATTTGTGAAAGTGTCAATTTTTGTTGTCTGGTTAACAGTTAAGTCTGCATCTAGGGACAAAAGTTTAGACTTGTCCAAATTGAAAGCATTTGCAGACGACAAATCCACTGTGGTTAGAATGATGGGATTTGTTTTTGAAAGGGTAGAAAAGATTGTGTGAAAAGAAGAAAATGCTGATTACCAGCATTGTCTCCTTTTTCCACAATGTTTTCAAAAGCCCTCTCTCTCAGGGTTGTTAAAACTCAGTATTGTGTGGTAAAGGGTTAATACATGCACATTGTATTTCCAGGCAGCCATGATGGAAAGCAACATGATGATGGTTACACCCAAACTGGACACCTACGACTACACAGTGATGGATGACGACAGTATTGACTCCGACGATGAAAAGTATAACTACGTCATTGACCTTGATTATAAGGAGGAAAAGTCAACAGAAGCAACAGAATCCTCTGACAGTGATAAAAGTGAAGATAAAAGAAACAATGAGGAAGCTAACCATGCCAAATCTGAATCTGTTGAAGAGGTCAGAAATGAAGAGAAAGAAACTGGTTATAACTATACATTACAAAATGCACCAGTTCTTGATTTAAGACATGATAAAAGAACCAGTGATGTACCTGAGGATAATGCCAATATATCAAATGAAATCCAAGAGAAAAAAGAATCCAGCTACTTGTATGTACTTGATTCTAACTTGACAAGCAAAGAAACAACTGGTGACAGAACTGAACTAAATTTGCAAGAGAAATCAAGTGCATTGAATATTGATACAGAAAAATTAGATAACCCTGAACTAGTATCTCCTGTAGAAGAAAGTGATGCAATAAGTTATGTTAAATCAAATAGAACAATAGATATCAACAAAGAGTGCAATAAACAGTCAGCTGAGGGGAATCAGCTTTCAGTACCCAAACTTGTTGGTGCTAATAAAAGAAAAAGAAAGTTCTCACTAGAAAATGCAATTACAAACATAATGAAAGTCAAAGCTCAATGTACAAGAGATTTACCCATACATGATGAAAGCCTATCTAGACAATCTTCATTGTTGCCTACATCATCACCATCATCAGTAGCATTATCAGATCATTCCAACTTGTCTAGCTCAACCAGTCAGCATTCCATTCCATCACCTAACTTGCAAAGCTCAAGTATTCAT
Organism: Hippopus hippopus; assembly: GCA_946811185.2. Classification (NCBI taxonomy): domain Eukaryota; kingdom Metazoa; phylum Mollusca; class Bivalvia; order Cardiida; family Cardiidae; genus Hippopus; species Hippopus hippopus. The sequence continues at coordinate 20,750,363 of OX328112.1, forward strand.
CATTCCAACATTCCATTGAAAACTTCAACACCAGCCAAAAATTATATGATACCAAAGTCACCTGATCCTAATTCATCCCGAAATTTCCCAGTATTGTCACAAACTTTGTCAAAAACTTCGTTTTCACCTTCCTTTAAATCATCTCTGTCTCCACACATATCATCAGACCAGTTTTCAGCATTATCCAACCCTACTCAAGCATCATCAGATAGCTTGCAATCCCTACCTGAGAAATCCTCAAACAGAAGGAAAAGTTATGTGACATATCATTGTGATAATAATGTGCTGGACATGACTGTTAAAAAAGAAACACCTGAAACCAATGGAGAGGTTTTGACTTTTAATCAAGATGGAGTCATTGATCTATCAAAGTCAAGTAAAGCCAAAAGTGATTCAATTACCACAGACTTAGAAACGTCAGTGAAAGCTGACAATGAGCCAGTGGATTTGTCCTTATCCAGTCATAAATCAGTGGGGGACACAGCAAGTGAGAAAAAGGAGCAAGAAATAGGAACAGGAAATGTCGTAGATCAGCTGAAAGTGATGGACATCTTCAAGGATATGATGAACCAAACTGGCAGGGGAGGAGGAGCTGTGTCAATGCAACAGTTTGTCCAGTGGATGAGAAAGATGCAGCCAAACACAGTGGAAAATATGAACATGATGCAGTTAAGTGCATATTTTATGCAGTTTAATTACTGGATGCAAAGCTTTTTGAATAACACTTACATGAATGGAGTATCCAATCGTAAAGGATTGATCAGCTCTTTTGAACCAAAGAAAGCTAAAGAAAGAAACGGAAGAAGAAAAACACTTCCTACTGCATTTACCAAGAACAACTTATTGTCTCCAGAATCAAACAGTAAAGAAATCAAACTTGAAAGATCTGAAGGCGAACATCAAGCTGAGGACAAACCCATTCATCCAGCAATGAAATCCAAAGTGAGTGATTACAATTCAAATAACATCAACCTAGAAAACACCAATTTTTCAAGATTTCCTGAAATCAGTGCTTTGAAAACCCAGTATGGCTGCCAGGTGTCGGAGAGAGATGGGAAAATTAAGTTCATGGTTCGTGACAATGAGGAGATACTTTCCATCGTTAACACTATGATGAAGGCTGCAGATCTCCACGAGTCAGAGATGCAAGATCTAGATAGGGATGAGAATGGACTGTGTGCGAAGTTTGTCTGTAGAATTTGTAACCAAAAGTTCTTTCACCAAGAACATTTATCCAAGCATATTAAGACAAGCCATGTACAGAAGAGGTTCCAGTGTGCACAATGTGACAGGTAAGGTGCTTCCTTTGTTTGTTTAAATTGTGTTTAAGATTTTAACAAAGAATCTGCAGTTTTTACGACACCACATAACAGTGTGCAAAAACAATGTAGACAAAAGAGAAAAGAATGGTGACCGGCATTTTCTCACTTAATTTGTCATTGCAATCTTTCTGCCATTGGAGTCTCCACTAAGCCTATCAAAGCAGAATTTCCTGATAATCTTAAGTGTCTCTAACTTTTTACCATAATTATGATGAAATTCTTGACATGTCTGCATTATCAACAGGTCAGCTTTTCCTTCAATGTTTTCAAAAGCATTTCCTCTATAGGGTCATTGAGTTTTTGGTAAAGGATATACAGAATCACACAAGACCTTGCACTCTGATTGTTGTCAGGGAGCCAGATCTAGAGTAACACATTACCCCCTGGAAACAAGTTGGGGACAGAAGAATTATTTTTTTCCTACAATTTTTTCAAAAGTACATATAGATCTAGGTATTTCAAAGTCAAAACAGTTGTCTACAGGTGATAGTCATTAAATTTGCCTGTAAAATAATGAAATATAGATTTTAACTCTTTCCTAAACAACAAAATTTTAGACTTGTCTAAAATTGAAAGCATTTGCGGATGATAAAATAAATGTGACTCAAGAAATGAATTTTTTTTTAGGAAGGATAGAAAACATTGTGGGAAATGGAGAAAATGCAAAAACCAGCATTTTCTCCTTTTCCAACAATGTTTTCTAAAGCTGTCTTTTTCAGGGTCATTTTAAGTCAGGATTATGTGGTGAAGAGGTTTTTTTTTTTTTTTACCCCAGGTCTTTCCATGATGCTGGTAACTACAGACAACATATCCGTGTTCATGATGAGACAGATATCCCATATGAATGTCCCGAATGTAACAGACGCTTCAGACACAAGTGTACGCTAAAGGTCCACATGAGGATACATACGGGTGAAAAACCCTTCAAGTGTGATATTTGTCAGGTAGGTATACTGCCACTTAACTTTTTACTAAAAGACAAAAATGTAGACTTATCCAAGTTGAAAGCGTATGCAGACAACAAATGTGACTGAAATGATGGAACCTATCTTTGAAACGGTTGAAAAAATGGGAAGAGGAGAAAATGCTGATTACCATCATTTTCTCCTTTTCACACAATTTTTTCAAAAGCTTTCTGCCTAAGAGTCATTTAACCCTTTACCACACAATCCCGACTTTTAACACCCCTGTGAAAGAAGCCTTTTGAAAACATTGTGGGAAAAGGAGAAAATGCTGGTAACCAGCATTTTCTCCATTTCCCACAATGTTTTCTTCCCTTCCTAAAACAAATTTCAATTCTTTAGTCACATGCATTTTGTCATCTGCAAATGCTTTCAATTTGGACCAGTCTAAAATTTTGTCGTTTGGTAAAAAGTTAAACTTGGAATTGTTTGGTAGAGGGTCAACTCTTTGCTAAACGACAAAAGTTTGGATTTGCCTAAATCCAATCCGTTTGCAAACGACAAACTAAATGTGGTTCAAATGATAGGAATTCTCTCTGAAAAGTTACAAAACATGGTGTGAATTATTTGAATGGATGAGCTTTGCAGAAGATAAATAGAATTTCATTCAAATTATAGAATTTATCTTTGATAGGAAAAAACAATGTTAAGAGGGGGGGGGGGGGTTACCATGGTAAGCAGTATATAAATGAGAATTATTTTCTCCTTTTTCCTCAGTGTTTTCACATTCGTTTTTTGAAGAAAAAAAAAGTGTTTTAAAAGTAAGGGATCATTTCCTAGAAATGTGCAATCTGATATTTGATTTAGACTATCAGCTTGGCTTAGTCATGCTGGACAATTATTTTGGTCCTATTTCTGGACTGAAAGTGTCCATTTAAAGCTATGCTATTTTTGAAGAAAACAAGTTATTGTCAGAGCGCTGGTGTTGTCGTGCAATAACTTTGACATTTTGTAATATCTCTGTTATTAGGAGAGATATTTACTTCAAACTTGGACCAGTTGTTAACTATCAAACAAGGACTCATACAACAAAATTTTTTTGACACAGTTATGCTCCTTTTTTTTACTAAGAGTTTTCACTGAAAATCAGCGCTTGCAGCAAAGCATTCGGTGGTCTTGTTTTTAGTAGGAGCTCCGAGGGTTAAGATCACTGTATCAAATTTTCTGTCATCAGTATTCTTTTCTTGTCATTTTCAGGCATCATTCAAGATTTCCTCAGGTTTACAGACACACATGAGAAAGCACACAGGGGAGACCCCATATGCCTGTGAGTTCTGCAGTCTCAGGTTTAAGTGCCAGAGCAACCTCAAACAGCATTTGTTCCAGCACACCCAAGCCAGACCATTTACCTGTGATGTTTGCGGAAAAAGCTACAGCCGGAAGTCTATTCGAGATTCTCATCTGCTGACTCATTTTAAGAATTCCCACGTTACTAATGATCTCAATGAAACTATTTAACTCTTTACCAAAAGACAAAATTTTAGACTGGTCCAAAATGAAAGTATTTGCAGACAACATTAAATTAAGCTGAAATGGTGGTAACTGTCATTGAAAGTGGAGAAAACTTTGTGGGAAAAGGAGAAAATGCTGGTTACCAGTATTTTCTCCTTTTCCCATAAGGTTTTATGAAAGCCTTTTTCTCAGGGTTGTTATCAATTGGGATTGTGTGGTAAAGAGTTTAACAATTTTCTTCATATCGGTGCTTGCATCTTTTCCTCTGATGGAGGTGCAGTAAACATATTCTTGCAATCATTTTTTTATACCTATTTCTGTGAATGGTCTATGATATTATGATGTAACTTTAATTTTAGAACATTTATCATATGATTTAGTTGCTAACCTATTCAAATACATTTCTTACTCAGCAATAGAAATGGTTTTGATTAGCTGATTTCTATGATTAGCCAATCAAAAGCATTGAAGAGGAATGAGAAAAAGTTTTTGATTGCCAACTTCTTAATTTGTTTTTTTCCTATCATACAAAGTAGTTTTTGATTGGCTAATTTCTGTGATTAGCCAATCAGAAGAATTACTTAAGAAAGTGAAGATAGTGAAGATAGGAAAATGTTAAGAATTTTCTAATCTTACCACACAAGATAATGCAACATGAAGTGACCTACATGTTTTCTTCCTAAAACATGGCTGATGTAGATTTCCCTGTCAGTTCACATGTCAAAATTAATGATAAAAATAATTTATTTTACCATAAGTCTAGTTATTAAATGCAACGTTTTTCAGGGATCATATATACGATCCCTGGTTTTTTGTTTTAATTTTTATTTTCGTAAAGGGTATTTGTCTGTTGCAATAACTTTTGTTTTTAGACATAAAACCTAAGAATACTTACGAAAAAAAAAGTTTAATGATGCAGATAAAGAATGCTCAAAAATACCACGTGCATGTTCTTTTGAGGTTGCATTATGTGCGATAGATCATTAACTCTTTCCTAAACGACAAATTTTTGGATCGGTCCAAATTGAAAGCATTTGCAGACTGCAAGATAAATGTAGCTCAAGCAATGATTTCTGTCTTTGAAAGGGTGAAAAACATTGTGGGAAAAGGAGAAAATGCTGGTTTCCAGCATTTTCTTCTTTTCCCACTTGGTTTTCAAAAGCCGTCTTCCACAGAGTTCTTTTAATTTGGGATGGTTTGGTAAAGGGTTAAATAGTGGTTGATTTTACCGTGTTAATATTGATCTAAAACAAGATGTTATTTGTAAAGCATTCTTTTTCTTTCTTTGACTGTTCTGTATTAATAGTTTTTTGTAGGATATTTTGAGTGCAATAAGGGGCAAAGATACACAGAAATTTGTGTAAAAAGTATTAATTAGTACAAAAGAAAAGAATGATCATGGAAACTTTCCAACCGAATTGCTTTATTTGAAAAAAATTGTTAAGATATATCGGAAATAGTGTTTTAAAAAAAATTATCAAAAACAAAGTACCACATTGAAGGTTGTTATGAAATCCCAAACAAAAATCAGTCTACGTAAGGGTTAAAATATTGTGGGAATAGGAGAAAATGCGGGTTACCATCATTTTCTCCTTTTCCCAAAATGTTTTCAGAAGAATTCTTGTTAAATTTAGGGATTGTGTGATATAGGATTTAATACCTTTATGAGGTTTGCATTTGAAAACTAATGCACTAGAATGTGGGAAACTACATTCCTTAATGGAAATACATTGTGAATATGTGTACATTACTGTATATATGTTAAGAATTCTCAAAACATATCAGTTTTGCATTCAATTCCAGATCAGCATTTTATTATATATTGTTGTGTTATAATTTAATTCCTTTTCTTATGTTTAGATAGTTTATTTTATATAATATGGTATTGAATTTTTTTTTCTGCATATGGTCATCACATGTGCATGTGTCTGAACGAAAATGAAGGTTGATTTAAAGGAAAATATTTGCACATGTCTGAATAAAAGTGACGGTTGATTTAAAGGAAAAAATAGATAGTAAAACTTCACCAGATGAAGAAAAAAGCATTTAACACACAGTACCAGATGAAGTAGAAAACTTTAACATGTAAGAAAAGTAGAAAATGCTGTAACCAGCATATTCTCCATTTCCTATAATGTTACCAATTCTGTCAAAGAGAAAACTTACAATTTGATGTACTTGTAAGTTTGATATATTATGTTGTCTTTTAGGATTGACATGACTTAAATCGTATTGTCTGATGCAGAGATATCCCTTTACTGTACAATACTGACTTTCAACAATCCCTTAGGAACAAGCCTTTGGAAACAACTGGTTACCAGTCTTTATCCTTTTTTCACAATGTTTTCTTCCATTTCAAAGACAGAAATTGTCTTTTAAGATACATTGAATTTATCATCTGCAAGTGATGTCAGTTTGGACAAGTCTTCAATTTTGTTGTGTGGTAAAGGGTCAATGACAGATGTCGCTTTTTACCTAGCCGGCGTCCAGGTGGTTATAATCGTTTAATCACTCCCCCACTAATTTCTCATGGGTTCCACATTTATTACCTATATTATGTGTAAGATAAAAGGAAAAAAATGATAGGACTGGAACCTAGGCTACTTTTTACCTGGAACGCTTTAATTTTATTTCAATTTTATATGTGAACGAAAATGTTCTGTTGAAAGTAGTGTGAACGGTTGAAAATGGGTCACAGTGTGAAAGGTTGAAAAGGAATCATTACTGATGAGATTTAATGACAGTTCAGCATTTTTTTTAATGCATTTTTATAAATTTTAGAGTAGATTTCTGTTATGTAACTTTACTATTTTTTTAGATTTCTTTTACACCATAATTCTTTCAGTTGAATCTCATTTTGTATTAATTTTAATATGTCTTGCAAGTTCCACAGAATAGACAAAATTTTTATTGTTAACCCTTTGGCTGCTAAATGCGACTCACTGACCTTTCGTGGACACCATAGATCATGATCTTGGATCTACACTGTCCAGTAAGAAGATGCCTTTCTCCCAAAAATACTTTTGAAATAGCAAAATTTGGGTTTTTATTATCGACTTCAAAGTTTCATGTTAGTTATTTAGCAGGATAAGAGTTACACGCATGTATGTAAAACTTTGAGCTACAACTAGCAAAATTACTTGCATATTCATGTAATAAGAGACTGGAGATAACTGAATGCTGCCAAGCCTCAGTAGCACAGTCTGTAGCATACAGGACTTAAGACCAGGGGTTGCAGGTTGAAATCCCTAGCTTGGCCAATTTATTTCTGAGAATTGATGACAGTCATTGCAACAGCATTTATTCCTCTGACCATGATCATTGTTTCAACAATCGTTATATGGGAAACCAGCCACTGGCTTGGGAAGAATATTGTGCAAAGTCCTCATAAACAAAACTCATATAAAGCAAGGATAGGTGCACTGATTGTAGTGATATAATTGAAATAATGATGATAAAGCATTAAGCACAAAACAAAGGAACAAATTGGCGGCTGCTGTATTTGCAATTATGAAGTATTACATCCTATACCTTCTATGGATGAATTTTTTTGTCTTGCAGTAAGCCAATATTAAAATTATGGTAGTAAAAGAACATTTATACAAAGCTTATATTCTGTTTACAATAACGTTTTGACTCAAAGAATGAACCTTGACCTTTTCCTGAACAGATCCAGGGTAAACTCTTTACCAAACAATAACAATTTAGACTTCTCCAAATTGAAAGCATTTGCAGATGACAAAATAAATGTGACTCAAAAACTGACAGTTGTTTTGGGAAAGGCAGAAAACATTGTGGGAAAAGGACAAAATGCTGGTTGCCAGCATTTTCTCCTTTTCCCACAATATTTTCCAAAGGGTCGTTATCTGTGGTAAAGGGTTATACAACCCTGAAGGAGACTTTTTTTGAAAACGTTATGGGAAACATTATGGAAAAAGGAGAAAATGCTGATTACCAGTATTTTCTCTCTTTCCCAGAATGATCTCCAACATTTACCACAAGCCAAATTTTGGAGACAACCACACTGAAATGAGTTTAAAAAAGGTATACAATTTCTGATTGGCTAAACTGTTTGGTTTACTAGTCATACTTTATACCTTTGAAGTTTGAACAAGCATTTTCTCCTTTTCCAACAATGTTTTCGAAGGCCTTCTCCATCAGGATGGTTAAGACTTTGAATTTTGTGGTATAGGGTTATCTTTGGGTGACTATTTTCAGTATTATTTCTGTACAGTATCTTCAATAAATGAAACCAAAAAGTACTGTCATTCTCTTAACTCATGTGCTGCTGACTGCTTTTTGTGTCTTGCAGCAGACCAATGTTGAAAACATTGTGGCAACAGGAGAAATTACTTGAAAGAAGCAGTGGCTGAGTTGTTACTGTTGTCCAGAGGTCAAAATTTAAGTTACTTCCTTATTAACCTTTCGTCTCAAAAACAGTTTTAATGACTCTGAGAAAGCAGTTAAAAACATTGTAGGAAAAGGAGAAGAGGCTGTTAACCAGCAGTTTCTCCTTTTCCCACCATGTTTTCTATCCTATTAAAGACAAGAATCATTTTTTGAGAGACAGATGACATAGTCATCTGCGAATACTTCTAATTTGGTTGTTTGATAAAGAGTTTAAAGCACGTTGCAGACAGCATAATAAATTTGTGCAAATGCTGGAATTTTTGGTTATTAGAACTTGGAATTGTGTGGAAAAGGGTTAACTCTTTACCAAACGAAAAAATTTTGGACCAGTCCAAATTGAAAGCTGTTGCAGATAACAAATTAAATCTGACTCAGAGTATAAAGTTTGGCTCAAAAAGGATAGAAAAAATTGTGGGAAAAGGAGAAGATGTTGGTTACCAGCATTTTCTCCTTTACCTACAAAAATGTCAAAAGCCTTCTTCTACAGTGTCGTTAAAACATGGGATTGTGTGGTAAAGGGTTAAAAATGTCATAAAAACATTTTGATAAATAGAGAACTTATTGAGCAATTTCTCGATCTGCCAGTCTTTTCAGAAGCCATCATATAAAAATATGTCTGTGTAAACAAAACACTCATTTAGTATGTACAATAGTGAGGTATGGTAGTTGTAATTTTATGACAATTCAAACTCACACACTTGGCATTTCTCTTTTTGCCACAGTATTTTTTAACAACAGTCTGTTAAAGGTATGTTTACTAGGTTTGTCCAAAAAGTATGTAGACTTTTCTCATAACTAGACTATTTATCAACAGTTTATTACAAAAATTTGGTAATGTATTTTTTTTGATGTGTCATTGATACATGCTACAAATTTCACCAAAATACAATGATCAAGTAAAAAGTTGAAAATAAATTGGTCTTACGTTGTGCACCGGGTAGCAGTTAGTGGTGTTTTTGAATCAGTTGTAATTTTTTACTTGATCATTGTATTTGGATGAAATTTGTAGCGTGTATCAGTGACACATCCAATAATACATGACAAAGTTTTGGTTTTAAACTGTTGATAAGGGAAAAGTCTACATACTTTTTGGAAAACCCTCATATACGTAAACAAAATAGAGATGGGAATACTCATTATACCTCCCACAACGAAGTGGAGGGGGGTATACTGGAATCGCCATGGCTGTCTGTCCGTCCATCCGTCCGTAGACACAAATTTGTCCGGTACAATACTCTGACAGTTTTTCAGATACTGAACTCAAATTTGCACACACTGTTCTTATATATATGAAATTGTGCATGTGCAATTTTCATGACCCTGGTGCGATTTGTTGCAGAATTATCTCCCCTTGAACTTTTTTCAACTGTTAATTTTGTACTAAACCATTCTGCTTTCTGTGACAAAGACCTGTTTTGTGACAAGGAGCTGGTGGGGGGTATTGATCACGTTTAGTGATAGCTCTAGTTTTTTATGTATTATAGTGGGGCAGTTTTTACACAACCTCTATTTGGAAATCAAACTTACTGTTTTTCTTGTTACAATCCAAGTTTTTTTCTTTTTAATTAAAAGAAATTTGTTCAATATATGTCTTCAGTTTTTCTTTGTCATTATGTTGTTAACTCTTTACAGGATCACAAAATTTTAGATTTATCCAAATTGAAAGCCATTGCAGATGACATTTTAATCCTTTACCACATAATCCTGACTGTTAATAACCCTGAGAAAGAAAGCTTTTGAAAACATCATGGGAAAAGGAGAAAATGCTGGTAAATAGCATTTTCTCCTTTTCCCACAATGTTTTCTACCCTTTCCATATTAAGTTTTTGAGTCACACTCATTTTGACCTCTGCAAGTGCTTTGAATATGGACTAGTCTAAAATTTTGGCATTTGGAAAAACAGTTGTGGCTCAAATGACATGGTCTGTCTCTGAAATGGTAGAAAACACTGTGGGAAAAGGAGAAAATGCTAGTTACCAGCATTTTCTCCTATTCCCACGATGTATTCAATAGCCATTTTCTGTAGGGTGGTTTAAGCTCAGGATTGTACAGTAAAGTATTATATAAATGGATGGATATTTTAAATCATATCAGCATTTTCAGTATCCCAGATGAAATAAAAAATTACTCTTTACCAAACAACAAAATTTTACACAACCAAATTGAAAGCAATTGCAGAAGACAAATTTGGTGTACCTCAAAAGTTGATTTCTGTCATTGGACAGGTAGAAAGTATTGAGGGAAAAGGAGAAAATGCTGGTTACCAACATTTTCTTGTTCTCCATTTCCCACAATGTTTTCAAATGGCCTCTTTCACAGGATGATTTAAACTCTGGTAACTCTTATTTCACCATTAAAGGCTAACTAAATGGTACACAACATATTATACAGAAAAACAGTCATTACTTTATTTTATAAATTTTCATCAAATTATTTAGTTTTCTTCAAATATTGAAATAATGGAACTTGTATTTTATAGGACAGAAAACGTGGGAAAAACCAGAAAATGCTGGTTACCAGTATTTTCTCTCTTTCCCACAATGTTTTCAAAACTGTTTTTCTAAAGTTCATTAAAAATCCGGATTGTGTGGTAAAAGGTTAACTCTTAATTCAGACTCAAAGACTTGACTAAATCGTACAAAACAAATGATATAAATAGAGGAATAATCATTTCTTTATTTCATAACTTTTCATCAAATTATTTAGTTTTTCTTCATACGTTGCTTTTCTCTCCTGATCAGCATTTGCTGCAAATTCCCAGAGTTTATCAAATGTCCCTGAAATATTATCTTTCTCCTTAGAGCTTAAGAACTGTACCGTCAACTTAAATCTGTTGGTTTCACTAAGATGTTCTAACATTGATATGACACTTTCTACATCCTCCTCCTTCAGCTCACAGTGTAGACATTTTGCAAAGTCGCCAAGTAATCCGAAACCAATTTCGGGTTTGAATATTTCCAGTAGTCTTGCTCCACCAAGTTCTAGTAAATACTGATATTGCTGTTTAGTGTCTTTATTCAATCGTCTCCATTCTCTTATGAAAGCTTGGCCACTAGTTGGGTAGTCTCTTCCCTGTAATATATGATATATGTAACAGAAAGTTTAAGTTAGGTTTTTGCAGTTTAAATGAAGGTGGTACTAAAACCAAAGTTGCAAAAGTACTCAAAGACTAAGGTAACATTAAAGTTAGGTTTTTCTTAAAGTTCTTGTAATTTTTCAATCAATATCTTGTATGGCCACCTCTGCTGTCGATACAGGCAATTACTGAATTAGTCAAAATCTGATTAGCCTGGCATTTTCTACAGACTCTGAACTAAAGTATGATACCAAATTTGTTGGTCTTCAGTAAAACATGCAACGAAAAATAAAAGAAAATTAAGTGCACACTTATTTATGGAACTGAGTAGATATGTAATATATGAGCAGCGCTCTAGCATAGAGGGTTAAAAGCATCTCTGCGACACATTATACCGAGAAAGTCATCACATAACTACGGATCCATAAAATCCCATTTTTTCTACCTACAGGCTGAATTATGTGGTAGAATGGTCCATGGAAATACAGAAAATTGACCAATAGCAAAAAGTTTCAACTCAGGTCAGCCTGCTCAGACTATGCAGGTTGACCAGGACTGATACTTTTTGCACATGCATAAAACCTCCTTGACAAAGAGCATGGCTAACATCATTTTAACCCTAGGAAAATGGCTTAGATAACTCTAGTTGCTTTTCAGTAAACAGTGAAGGTCATGATCAGACTGCACAGAATATGTGGTCTGGCACGTTCTTCACCACCCATTCTTATGACATTTTTCATCTAATTCTAGATTTTGAAAGTAACACACCTCCTGATTGGCTTAACCAAATGGTTTAGCCAATATGATGTTGTGTTACTCTCATTATAAGTTTTGGAGAATAAGACTAGGTGTGTTTTCAAGTATGGCTGGTGAATACAGACCCAGATCTTGGATCTACACTGATAGTCTGTGAAATACTCTTAAAACAAATAGAAAGTGGGGGGAAGAGAAATTTGTTCTCTCTATTAGAAGAATTTGATTTCTTGTTCTGCTTAAAGGTGGATTTCTCTATAAAGTAACTTATTATCTCCTGAAAAAAATTTGATGACTTGGAAAATATCCTTGTGAAATTGGGATAATCAATGTGACATAAGATTTAAAACGTGAAAAATTGCCAGTTAGGAATAACTGCTCCTTATGCCAAGTTTTAACATAGTGTCTACTAGTAGGAGTTAAATTCATAGCAGTGAAATTTTTTGCAACACAATTCATTCTTCTCTCACCACTGAACATTTTATTGACTTAACATAAGAGGCCAGGAAAACAAGAGGCAAGAATACCTTTGGTATTTCCATGTGTTTACTTTTATCTGCATTCTCGTTCTCTTTCTTTGCCTGAGTATTCCACGGCTGAACAAATGTAATGTTTGAAATTCTGTCTTTCTCTTCCAAGGGTTTTATATGGGAAGCAAGCACAATGTCCCTGAATAAGAATTTGAAATTAATCATAGAGGTACAAAGCACAACTTGAGTTGCTATTGAGGACAGTGTAGATCAATATCAAACTGCATAAAATTTACAGTCTGTCTGTGATTGACATTGTCTGATTTTTTTTTTTATTCTGGTTGATGTATTTTTCAAAATGCAGCATCCATATAGCAGTCCAACTGATCACTTTTTTCTTTGATTCTGGGCTATGCTGTATTGCAACCATTGGCTTGTTGGTAAGGACTCATCACTTAATTTCTCCTTTTGTCACATTTTTTTTTCATCAGCTTTGACTTTCTACCTTTACAATTTTTTTTACTTTTCCACATTGAAAGAAATTATTGACAAGAAATATAATAGAATACAAAAACTGAAATCTGTCCTTGTTGTAAAGGTGGAAAATAGTGAGAATGGCAAAATGCCACATACCAGTGGTTTTTCCTTCATCAATGTTTTCAAAAGCCTTCTTCTGCATCCTCCAGATAGTTACTGTTTGGTAAAGGATTAAAGCTTTTGAATAAATTATGACTAAAGAAGAAATTTCCCAAATTTGGTAAGCAGTGTTCAGCAGGTAAATTAATTTTATGTTAGTAAGCTATCCATACAGAAGCAAGAATGATAATGGCCTTCAAGCTCCCTATTGCAACTTAGATGTAAAGCTAATTATACATTTAATTCACAAAGCAAAAATCAATGTATGGTTAAAATCTTTTCTATAGCCCAAAACAAGGCCCCTACAGATCGTCCTTTGTATTGGGCGGTGATGGGTTAAACACAGCATAGAAATAAAAATCTAGACTTGCCTAAATTCATCATAACTGGCAACCTTTTGATGGACGGCTCTGAACTTGGCATCATTTTCTCTCCAGTATCTTGCATCTGCTTCTACTGCATTGTTTAACTCCTTCTCCAGCTTCTTAAAATCAATAGCTGCATCATCATCATGGGATGTCATGTTCTGTAATGGAAAATGGATGGATGGATGGATGGATGGATGGTATTTAACACAGTTTTTCACACATTTTTTCATTAAATCTGCATCCTGTATCCAAGCTTTCCTGGAGTTTCTTTTACCAGTATTTCACACAACATTCATTCCAAGCTACTGGCTGTTTTTCGACATAACCATCATCAAATGATCAGCAGTTAAGAAAAGCAATGAATCCTGTCACAATGACTATCATCAATCCTCGGAAAAAAATTGGCGGAGCTGTGGGTTCCAACCAGCAATCTCCTGATTTCATGTCCTGTTTGTACCTATCGCACTACCGCATCTTGGTTAAAGAGTGAAATAATTTTTCACCAAAGTCTCTTTGTCCATATTTTAAACTTGTCCATATCAATGGAAGTGCTTATGACAACCCTTTAACGCACAATCCCTAGTTTTAATGATCCTGAGAAAAAATTTCATTGAAAACATAATGGGAAAAGAAGAAAATGCTGGTAACCAGCATTTTTCTCCTTTTCCTTTAATGTTAACTGACCTTTCCCATGGAAAATCCAATACTTTGAACCTCATTAATTTGCTAAATGAAAATGCTTTGAATTCAGACAAGTCTTAAACATTATCGTCTGGTACAGAGTTAGATGTGGACCAACTATGATGGGATTTTCCTTCACAGTTTAAAAACCTGCCCTAAACATTGGTGTTCAGCACTGCAGCTATGGAATTTGTTAAGATTCATACAAGTGTGGTGATATACAGTAATAGTTATGTCAGTTGGTCCTGCTCAGTGGAACAGCACTCAACCTAAAAGTCAAGGGTCCCAGTTTGAATTCTGCACTAAACATGCTTTTTCCTCTTTGACTTTTCAACATGGTGGTGGGCCTGAAACATTAGCCATAGGGAAATAGAGGGTGTTAAATACAGTTATATACAAATTATGCAGCGTAATATTTATCACACCTACACCTGGCTTCCACTGTGTCTGACCGCTTAATAACTTTTTTGCCTTCTTCGGGTAATATACTGTACCCAGTCATGGCAAATACAGTCGGACTGTTTGACATGAACGTTAGAATAATGGGAAGACCAATTGAAATATCTTTCCTGTCGACCCAAATGTCCGGCATTACCAGGAAACTTAAAGAATTACTGTCGCACCATTTTAAACAACACACAGCTTTTTTTTTCGACAAAAAAGGAGAATTTACACACGCATTACGCACACCAGTTGCTTTTGTCTAATTACACACCAAACATGTATACACATCATATAATGCTAATGGATCAAGCATACAATATCTACTGTGAACCTGTTGCGAAATGTAAATTCAGTCCCGCCAATAACTTCTAAAGCCATGCCTTGATTCTGCACTATATGGTGTGTCCCCTGTGACTGACTATCACTAGTAGAACATGTATTTAGCGATGATCTGCATCCCGGTTTGGGCAACTTCTGGAATGTTCTTTAGCTTCCTTTCAGTGTACCAAACACAAAAGATTGACTATTTAACAAACAAAAGAAGAATTTATTCAAATTATCTTTATCTAACTGTGAAACCGTATCTTCCAGTCGAATGGTTTGGACAGGAGATATTGTTTTTTGGTATTGTTCATCTGTAATTTTTTTCCCTATTAAAGTTACATACCACATATCCTAGCTACATTAGCCACACAACTTATTTGGTGAGATGCTTTTCGGTCCGAAAGGTTCTGATTCAGTCTGGCAAAACTTTCATGCCTGTCAGACTGACAATCCGGTAAAATTTGCCGGTCATTTGCCAAGTCTGTGTACCCTCAGCCTCCATGGCTAGAGGAACTGAAATGTACTCAGAGAAACTACCATGTCTTCATTAGAATTCCAAATCTGAAGTGTGTAATGATTCTATGAACCTGGTTACGCATATCTCTCTCTCTCTCTCTCTCTCTCTCTCTCTCTGCTTCTTTTGTTGAATGCACGTCTTTACGCTTCCGCTACCGTGGGTAGCGTCGATGTGTTTGTGATGGTCTTGCTTGGATAATAAATCATAAAACGTGAAATGGCACTTCCATCTATTCAAAGCTAGAGTAGATACGCGTCCTTAGTAACATCAATAATTTTGGTTACTTGTGACACAATATAATCTTTCTCTCCATACAGATTCTAAGATTAATTGAATAATTATTCATACACCGAAAAGCGAAAAAGAAATGTACCATTCCAAGTGAGAACGTAGACTTTGACACAAATCTTGTGAGTTTTTGTTTTTGTTTCTGATCAAATCAAGGGAGGTAACTATTGAAAAGGACCTGGGTAAATCGCGAAACTAGTAAATCCCGATGGTCCACAATAAAA
Source organism: Hippopus hippopus (assembly GCA_946811185.2). Lineage (NCBI taxonomy): Eukaryota > Metazoa > Mollusca > Bivalvia > Cardiida > Cardiidae > Hippopus > Hippopus hippopus. Next base: position 20,766,290 of record OX328112.1, read on the forward strand.
ATTGTGCGTTTGCATCGGAAAGAGAAAAAAAAAAAATACCCCCCCCCCTCCCCGTTCGGGAGTCATATATAAGAAAAAGGTAACAAAGGTCCATGACTCCCGAACAAGTGGAGTAATTTTTTTCGCTTTCTGAACAACCAGGCATCGGTGAAGTAATCCCTGAAAGTTTGAATCAATTCCGTCCAATAATGAATGAAGAGTTTCGATCTCAAAAGAAAAAAAAAAAAAATGTTGCAGGTACGGGCGCACGCACGGACGGGTGCCATTACTATATTCTCCACCGATGCCAATTGGTGAGGATAATTATGTTGTAAGTGTACCTTAGATGGGTTAGGGTCTGGGTCTGGGTTAGGGGTCGTTATTTTATAGGGGTCACTATTCTACATGTATACATGTGGGTCATTTTTCTACGTGTGGGGGAGTCAAAAAATTATGACCCTCCGGTCATAATATTATGACCAGGGAGTCACTATTCTCTATAAAATAATGACCGGAGGGTCATTATTCTATGGGGGTCAGTTTACAACGTTTGCACACCGGATCTACACGGGGAGGTGGGGAGGGGCGCAGCCCGATTTTGCAAATTATTTGCTTTTTTATTTACGATGAGGGTTTGCTATTTGTTAAATAATTTGTGTTTTATAATTAAGATTTTTCCCCTGTCTTTGGTGGAGGGCGTCTTTTCTGCATTTTTCTCGAAACACGAGACGAAGAGCTCCGAATCATGTACTGATAACGTCGCACGTAGTGTCGTTGTGACGACACAGGTTTACATGTACATGTAAGCGGAGCTTATAACCCCAATCTGATTAGCCTAGTTTTAGTCATATTTTTTCAAGATTTTCTTCATTTGAAGGTTACACAACTTCTGATTGGCTAAACCAGATGGTTTAGCCAATCAGAAGATGTGTAACTTTCAAATGAAGAAAATTCAGTAGAATAAGACTAAGGATGGTTGGTGAATGCGGACTCTGGACAAAGACCGAATTCGAGCTCTTTAATCCGTTACGTAATAAACAACCTGGGGGAATTTGACTCATGAAAACATTTTGGGAAAGGACAAAATTCTAGTTAACAGCCGTCGGTAGCTCAGTCGATAACGTTAGCAGATGATTGAAACCAGGGTGTCGCTGCATGGTTCGAATCCCAAGCTTGGCTATTCCCCCCCCCCCATATCCATTCCTCTCTCACCACTGATCACTGTTTCTACGATGGTTATCTAGGAAAACATGAAAGTGGTTTGGAAAGAAAATTGTGCGAAGAACCGGTAAAAAGAATAATTTGTTCCACCGATGCGATATAACTGAAATAATGTTGAAAAGCGTTGAACACGTTATGTACAATCAAACACTTTAAATTCAATCATTTCTGACAACTCCTCCATAAGCCTGACCGCTGCATCTACTTGCGATTACCTCCTAACCCAACATACCGTAATACGTGTAATTCCTGAGTCTTAACGACACCGAGAAAGAAGGTTTCTGAAAAACAAGAGGGCCATGATGGCCATGAAGTCACTCACCTGAGCCTTTTGACCAAACTTGACCCATTTTCAATCTCTTTCGAGACATTATGACAAACATTCTAACAAGCTTTTATAAGTATTGGACTGAAAACTTGGCCTCTAGCTTGTACACAAGCTTTTTCTAGAATTTCTCTCTGTGACATAATTTTTTACCAAACCTAACATTATGACAAACATTCTAACAAGCTTTTATAAGTATTGGACTGAAAATTTGGCCTCTAGCTTGTACACAAGCTTTTTCTAGAATTTCTCTCTGTGACATAATTTTTTACCAAACCTAGCTAAATTCCTACTGTATTATCAAAATAAAGATTCTGATGACTTTTCATGAGCATTGGACTGAAAAAGTTGCCTCTAAAGTGTAAACAAGGTTTTTCCATGATTTGACATAGCGACCTAGTTTTTTACCTAATGCGACCCATTTTCAATTTCATCTTATTGATCGTGAAGAAAACCATTCTGAGTAACTTTCATAAGAGTTGGACAGAAAATGTTGACTCTAGCGTTACACATTCTATTTGAAAGATTTGACTGGTGTCCTAGTTTTTGACCCGTTGTGACCCAATTTTAAACTAGTCCAAGGTATCATCAAGACATACATTCTGACCAACGTTCAAGAGTATTGGACTCTTAACCCTTTCCGAAACGGCAAATTTTGGACCAGACCAAATTGAAAGCATTTTGCAGATGACAAATTAAACAGTTGCTAAAAAGATGATTTTTCTATATGGTAGGGTAGAAAACATTGTGGGAAAAGGAGAAAATGCTGGTTACCAGCATTTTCCCCTTTTCCCACAATGTTTTCAAAAGGCTTCTATTCCTGACCCGTAAAAACCAGGGATTGTTTGGGAAAGGGTTAATGTGGACTCTAGAGCGTAGGCCTACACGAGGTTTTTCTAAGATATGACCTAGTGACTTAGTCCTTGACCCGACCTGACCCATTTTCGAATTTGTTCGAGATATCAAGACAAACATTCATACCAAATTTCATGTGTATCGGACTAAAAAAGTGGCCTCTAGAGCGTTCACAAGGTAAAAGTTGAGGACGGACGACATAGGACGGACGACGCACGACCAGGGATCGTATATAAAGAGTATATAAAGATCCCTGGCACGAAGGACACAGGTGAGCTAAAAAGGAAAAGGTCTTACCAGCGAAATATTGTAAAACACGGGATTGTTTTTGTAAAGATTTAATAGAAAAAGAAGTGCAGCTCTTCTTTGTGTTGAAATTTAATTTTTATCACTCAATAGTGACATAGTCAAATTCGGATATATGTAGGCCTACGTAGAGCCTAACATGAAAGTTAGGCCTATAGGCTACGTAAGGCATAAAATGATTGATAAATTGATTAATTAGTTTATTCATTTATCTTTTTGCTTTAGTAATTATATGTTTAAAAGATCTGTCTTATGGACAGTTTTATTTTTTTAAAACTCTGGTTTTTTGAAAACATCTCCTTGATGTAACAAACATGATTTAAACTTACCATTCTCAAAATCAGTTGAAAGAGACATGACATACAGATCACGTGGTCCAGAATTCTACATTTTGCACATGCGCAGACCACAGTGATTCTTTTCGGCCGCGGAGTTCTTAAATGGTAGAAGCATTGCTGAATACTCGGCTTATGGGTAAATTTCACCTTATTCTGGATAGACATAAAATTGTCAGGTATGACTAATATGAAATGATAGAATAACACATGATTTACGAATTTTATTTTCCATTTTGTGAATGAATATTGTGCAGAAAAGCGATCCCAAAGCCTCCATATATAGATTAGTGCGGCCATCATGACGATTTTTAGTTTACTGTCCATAAAACAGAAAAAATAGAACATAACACTTCAAAGAAATTAAACATACAATATAGCACGATGTCTGGCGTTTATTCTGTTTGCGCGCATTTTCCTGTTTGAAAACTTTCGCGCAATGCAACAAACACAAAGCAGTTGTGTAATATCTTAAATTAGCTGAAAGAAACATGGCAACATGGTAATGACGTCACATTTTCCCAGAATCCATACTCGCACCTGCACAGACTAATTATAATAAAACTCATCACCTGGTACAGAATATCCAATCAGCGTACAATACTGATCATATGGTGCAGAATATCCAATCAGCGCATAGAGATTTACTTCGTCTGCAGCGTTAGTAAAATGGCAGCTTACAAGTTGGAACTGACTGTTATTCTCTGTGTTTTAAGCAAATTTTATTCATTTAGGATTGAAAAAAGGCTATTCCAGGTATGGATTTCATATTGTTGTATAATTTTACACAATTTTCGAAGGTAATTTTGGACTTTTTGACGTAAACTCTGTGTAAAAATCAATCGAAAGAAGGAGGCTCGAAGTCGAAAGAAATTCACCGGCTGGCAAAACATTAATCTCTTTCATTTGAAATACCCCTTTCGAATTATGAGCTTGGAAAAAGTCGTCGTTTCTTAAATGAAGTACCCCTTGTTCTTGTAAAGCGGATATCATCCTATTTGAATAAAGGTTTAGAAAAACGCTGTATTTACATGTTGCTGGCAAAAAAAGGGTGAAATTGAATGACATCAGGCTGCGTCACGTGACTTCAAGAGAAAAGAAACGATGCTACCAGAAAGTGATTAAAGTTTGATAATTGATAGGCAGAGAGAGAGAGAGAGAACAGCTACAGCAGCTAGAACTTTAGAACTTGTCGCAAGGAATACTTACAATTTACTCGTAGGTCTTGCATATTTCTTTTCCTGTCACAGTCACTGAACTGTTAGCTCCTGTCAGAATTAGAACAATATGTGTCAAACTTAGCTTGATGTGAAATTAACATTTACAATACATGATTGCTTATTTTAACAGTCCTCATTTTAACCAATTTTCAGCTGTATTAACCAATTTTTTTTTTTTTTAATAATCCATTATTTATTGTTGATTACTTATTTTTAAGTGGGCATTAGGACACTTAATACAAATGGTTAGGTACCCGCATGAGCAGGCCATCGCTGCCAAAGTTAAGCCATGTCCACATCAAAAGCATTTGAGCCAGACTCTGTGAAAAGGGGGCTTAATGCATTTGTGAAAAGTATCGACCCATATCAGCCTGCGCAAGCTGACACGGGCTGAAACTTTTCACTATTTTTAAATTTTCTGCATGTCAAAGGATAATTCTACGTCATGATTTAGTCGGTTGTTTGACAAAATGGATTTTATGGATACATAATTAGGTGATGTCTTGCTTGGTATAATGCATCACTGAGATGCATTGAGCTTCCTTTTACTAGAGCATGGGCCATTTGGAAGCAACATTTTATTTGTGGCTTGAATGATTGGATTTAACCCCTAGGCTGCTAAGTGCAACTCATTGACCTACTGCGGACAGTGTAGATCAAGATCAGACTGCACAGAACATGCAGTCTGATCTTGGATCTACACTGTCCAATAAGGAGGTATAATTCCCCAAAATATAACTTTGAAATAGCAATATTTGGGTTTTTACTATCGACTTGAAAATTTTATTTCAGTTAAATAACAGGATAAGGGTTAAAAGGTGCCATTACACTGGCCTCTACCATGTTTTCGAGTTCTCTTCTTCAGGCTCTTCAGGATTTTTTTTTAATGCATTTTTAGTTTAGGTTATACAATAACTAAGCTGTAAAATGTATAAGCCATGCTCTGTGAAAAGGGGGCTTAATGCAACTGCAACAAATATTGATCCAGGCTGTGCAGTCCTCTAAGGCTGACCTGGATTGAAACTTTATGCTAATCGTCAATTTGGTGCATGCCAAAAGGTGTCATAATTCAGTCACTTATTAGACAATAGGAAGTTTTTGGGGAAAAAAATTTGTGTTGACTTGCTTAGAGTGAGTGAGTGAGTGAGTGAGAGGGTGGGTCTGTGGATGGATGAGTGAATGAATGAATGAATGAATGAACGGTACACAATCCTCATTGCTTCAGTTTCTAATAGACATGTGCATCTTTTCATACTGTTTTTATCATGGCTATTGTTAACCCTTTAGCTGAGCATGACTCGCTGACCTTTTGTGGACAGCGTAGATCATGATCAGACTGTACAGAACATGCAGGCTGATTTTGATCATTACTTTCCGATATGGAGATCTTTTTCTGCAAAAAATAAGATTAAAATAGCATTATCCGGGTTTTTACCATCGGCTTGAAAGTTTCATTTAACTGTTCTAGCAAGATAAGGGTTAATGTTCCAGATGTATGGATGTTTGCAGGGGGCAATAAGGAAAATCAATGTGTAATTTGAAAACCCCAAAAATCTTTTTTTCCCTGCTCTTTCAGATTTTATCCAAGAGAGAACAGAAGTGTAAGACACTAACTTCAAGGCCCCAAACCTGCTCGAAGTCCCTGAAGCAAGCAGCTGCAAGAATTTCTTGAAGCCGAAACAAAGTGAATTGACCAAAAACAAGAACTGCATGCTGTTTATAGATGAAGCAGGAAGTACTCATAGCCCAGAAGCAAAAACTGTATGTTCAACTTTATAGTTAAAATGCAGAATCATTCTCATCCCTCTGGCTGCTTTTCAAATCCGATAGTTGATTAACCCTTATCCTGCTTAATAAGTGAAGTGAAGCTTTCTAGCTCATAGTAAAAACCAAGTACTTGCTATTTCAATGGTATTTTTTGGGGGAAAGATATCTCATTATTGGACAGTGTACTTCAAAGCTTAGACTGCACGTTCTGTGCAGTCTGATCTTAATCCACACTGTCCACAATAGGTCCTTTAGTTGTGCTTAACAGCCTAAGGGTTAATGAACAGCACATACAAACAGATTCCTCTCATATTGAAGTTTCTTGTATAAAACATTTTAGGGCTACCTGTCAGTTACAAAACCACCTCCTAGCAAATGTGGTATGACTGAAATAATGTTGAAAATGGCATAAAACACTTTTCAATCAGTAAATCAACCCAGTGACCAATACGTGTTAAATCCTAAATCTAAGACAGAGGGACTACTGAGTTAGATTTTGCAGATATGTTTCCCAGTTCTTTCATCAAAGACAGTGTAATCAAACCATATTCAGTTTTTGGTCTCGAAACAAACTTGAGTTTCAGTCAAAAAAGGAAAAAATAGAGTTTATTTCATCAGCTTGTGATTAATATGGGGAAATATTTGCCGAAAAAGGGAAAGGTATGCAAAATAACGAGTGCCGTAAGGCACGAGTTATTTTCGCGGACCTTTCCCTTTTGAGGCAAATATTTCCCCATATTAACCACAAGCTGATGAAATAAATTATATATTATATTTCCTCTGAATGCCACTTTTTTAAAACTTAAAAACTTAAAAGACTTAAAAAAGTAGTTCCAGATTTTCGGCAGGAGGAAAATATTCACTGTGACGGGGAAATAATTCCCCCCCAGCTTAAATTACGACATTTCTTTACCCATAACGTTTCTAAACATAGATACGACATATATGTATAATATAAAAAACTACTTGCTATCTATCTACGCCACATATCTGCTAGTCTTAGCTAGCATAGTTAGGGCATCTCGTTTATTCTTTTTTGCTGATATATTGCAGATCAAGATCAGACTGCACGGAACAAGCAGTCTGATCTTGAATCTGAACTGGTGGATATATTGAGATATGTTAGATATCAGTCTGGTAAAAACAGCCATGAACTGACATTTTTTTTTATAAATGGTATCTGTCGATTTCATTTGTTTTTCATTGGACAGTGTAGATCCAAGATCAGACTGTACAGAACATGCAGTATGATCTTGATCTAAGCTGTCCACAAAGGATCCATGAGTCGTGCCTAGCAGCCTAAGAGTTAATTACGGCTCTCTGCTGTTTCCAACTGATTGTCAGTGACAGCTTCATTTTAAAAGCTTCAGAGGTAAAGAAAAATAATATTCATGTTCTGACAAGAGTTTGGTGTAAAGAGTTGAAAAATAATGTGACCTGATGTATGCTTCTAATGAGAATTAAGCATGTTTGTTTAAATGTTTTTCCTACATAAATGCACTAAAAAGTGTCCTTATGGAGGAAACACTGAAAATTGAAATCAACAAGATGAAAGACACCTGTTTGTGTTTGATTACACTCTCATTGGCATGTCATGTTTCTGCCACTCCCATCCACCTGCTATATTTTTAACCCCTTTATCCACCCCATGACTATTATTTCATCAACGTTGAAAAGGAAACGCAGATGACTTTAAAAATACTCATGTAAAACAATCAGATATTGTGAAACTGCTGTAATGTATCACTTTCGGTACTTTTTTCGGTGACCGTGTTCGGTTTTCGGATATTTGCCTCATTCTACACGGAGTTCAACTGTTTTAAATAAACCATGGTCACATCTTACATAGTTAACCGTAATTGACCCTACTTAACCATAGTGTGTTCTGTGTGTGAATAGACATAGTGATACCCTATTTAACCCTAGGGCTCCACTTTGCTTGCAATTGACCCTACTTAGTGTGTACTGTAGTTGACCATAGTTTTGGAAGAACATCGTTTCTTTCTTGTGGCATGGCAGAATAAGAGATCAGCAACGTTGGTTAGTCAACTTCCGAAAGCACAATTACCATAGCTTATCGGCTCTAATTTACCATAGTCGGGCATACTTGGGATGTAGTTTATATGTAGTGTAACATAGTTACTTTTAGTTAGACATAGTGATACCCTAGTTAATCCTAACCACTTTGCTCGCAGTTAGATGTAGTTAACTGTACTTACATGTAGTTAACCTACTTAGATTTTCTATATTTCCCATTTTTTGCCAATTTTGAACCTACTTTGAATGTACTTCAACCTAGCTGACTGTAGTAACACTACGGCAGACTACGTTTGAAATGAACTACAGACAACTACATGCATGACAGGCTTAATGTCTGCATAACCATGGTGAAGAGGTAAAATGCCTAGACACATGATTCAAAAGTATACGTCCTGTAAATTGTAAATTTATTGGAGATCTATAAATAAATTATGTAAAAAGACGGATAATTCATAAAGTGACTAGTTAAAGCAGTTTCACAATACCCACTCTAAATTTTATGATGTAAACACAAGTAAAAACATTGCCATAGGGCTTGTTTCTATCCATTTTTTTTTTTTGCCGCAGTGTGTGTTTTTTTTAGGGCGAAAAGCTATCTGCGTGAGTTAACCCCTTACCAGACAACTCTATTTTGTTAAGACCCTCAGAAAGAAGGTTCTGAAAACAATGTGGATAGGGAGAAAATACTGCAGCATTTTCTCCCTTTCCACAATATCCCCTACCATTTCAAAGATAAATAACATTGTTTGAGTCACACTTAATTTTGTCATCTGTAAATGCTTTCAGTTTTGAAAAGTTTGGAATTTTGTCTTTAGGTAAAGAGAAAATCCGTTTTTTTTTTTCAATGAGTACAAATTACAATGCTGGCAATGTTTGAAGTTGTTTTTGCCGATATTTTGTAATAGAGGCATTGTATCCTGTCATGCGCCATGATTGATGTACTTTTAGAGAGATATTGGCTATGATCAGCTGGCACATCTAATCTTTTCGTACACTTCTGTAATGGGCAGTTTCGTTTGTGATTCACATGAATTGCAAAGACGTAATTAACTAAAGTTATTTCTAAAAGAAGATCAAAGTATAAAACAAGACAAGAGCAGAGCTGATTAACCCTTTATCACACAATCACATCTTTTATCGACCCAGAGGAAGACGCCATTTGAAAACACAGTGGGAAAAGGAGCACTTTTCTCCATTTTCCACAATGTTTTCTTACCTTTCAAAGATAAATGCCAACATTGAAGTAACATTTATTTTGTCATCTACAATTGCTGTCAACTCGGACAAGTCTTAAATTTTATCTGGTGAAGAGTTAGATTAGACAGGTGTATGTATACTGCCATCCTCTTTCACACAGTGCCAAGCCTAAATGCAGAGGACTTGAAACTAGGGGGTCATGGTTTGAATCCCCAGTGTGGTGAATTTCTTTCGGAGGTTTGATAATAGTCATTGCGACAGGATTTATTCTTTTCGCCTCTGATTATTGTTTCAACAATGTGGGAAAGTGGCCAGTGAGTGGCTTTTAAAAAATATTTTGTCAAGTACTGGTAAAAGAAACGCAAGAAAATAAAAGTGAAAGAAAAAAAGGAAAACCCATTATAATAATAGTATACCAATATGACTGTGTATCTTCTGAATTCTATCCCTCCCTTCTCCCCACTGGTCCAAATGTTTGTCATCAGAAATTGCGTGTTTTGTTTTCATTTTAAAGTTGATGACAATTTAAATAGTTCAGTATCCAAATTTGGTAAAAATTTATCGATATAAAGTGATCTGAAAAATGCAAAATCAGTATTTCCATTAACCCTTATCCTTTTATATACATAAAAACTTCAAGCCAATATTAAAAACCCAAATGATGTTATTTCCAACTTACTTTTTCGAGCAAAATATCTCCTTATTGGATAGTGTATATCCAAAATCAGACTGCACATTCTGTGCAGTCTGATTTTGGATATACACTATCCACAAAAGGTCAGTGAGTTGCACTTAACAGCTTAAGGGCTAACATATGTATCCTGGTACCGAGACTTTTTACATGGTTGTCACATATTGTCAAGTAACAGGGAAAAATCACTTGGTTTCTGGCGTAATCAAACATGTGCATGCTTGTTCCATGTTCCGGCTATTACTTTCCAATGGTTTACACATGTGAACTTTTCAGCAAGGGTTTCAGGTTTAAGTGGAGGAATCGAAAGAAGAAAACACCATGTTTTGAATGTTCCAGAATTGTCTTGGGTTGAGGAAAGGAGTCAAAAAGTATATGTAAGGATTTTATTTTTAATTATCATTAATATTTAGCAAACGTGGCTTTACAGAAGGATTTCAAGATAAGGCACAGAAGCAAACAGAAAGAATAATTGACTGTATTGTGTTTAAGGCCATTTTCAGCATTACTTCAGTAATATCATGGCGGCCTGTGCATCTATCCTGGAGTTTCTCTTTTACCAGTACTACACACAATATTTTTTTCCAAGACACTGGCTGCTTTCCCACATAATTATCTTTGACACAATGGTCAGCAATGAGAGAGGAATGAAACCTGTCACAACGACTAAAACAGAAAGGTATGTTAGAGTTGACATTTTTGAAGAGTATTACTTTATTTTTTGGTAAACTTGTATAATGAAACTACAAAAAGGTAAATGTAGTGTGTGTACACGATGACTTTGTGTTTTTTTGTATATAAACATGTAAGTTTTTAAAACTTTACCAAACAACTAAATCTTACACTGGTCAAAATTCAAAGCATTTGCAGATGACAAATAGAAATATATTCAAATCATGGGATTTGTGTAAGAAAGGGTAGAAAACATTGTGGGAAAAAGAAAAAATGCTGGTTACCAGCATTTTCTCCTTTCCTACCATGTTTTCAAATGCCTTCTCCTTCAGGGTTTTTAAAAGTTGGCTTTGTGTGGTAAAGGGTTAATTAAAGAAGAGAGACAGATTAGCAGGACTGGTATAGTCCTTCATTCGGCGAACCTTGGGCGATTCCATAATCATGATGTAGAATCAGAATTGGCCGAGTTGTGACAAGTGCCGAGACATTTGTACCGAGTCAATGGAGGGCTACGGCTTAATTCTTTACCAAACAACAAAATTTGGATATGTCCAGATTAAAAGCATTTGTAGGCAAGCATTGATTTTGCCCTCAAATGAAGGGATTTTTCTTTGATAGGGCAGAAAAAATTGTGGGAAAGGGAGAAAATGCTTCTTCCCAGCCTCTACGGATCATTAAACACGGTATTGTTTTGGAAGAGTTAACCCTTACAATGCAGAGCGCGAGAGGCAAAATGTACTTTTACTTTAGAAATAATAACTAGATTTCTAGAAGGTTGAAGTATGGGACACATAAATTACAGATTTAAGGCTTTGAGATTTGCAGAGAGAGAGAGAGAGAGCAAGGTATACCTCTAGGCAAAATGTGCTTGAATTTGGAAATAATGACTTGATTCCTGAAATAGTTTAAACATAGGACAAGAAAACTATGAACATTATAATTGAAGGCTTATGGGTTTGATAAACACTAATGACGGGAGCGAAATGTTTCGATGTTTAGTTTTTGGATAGACTTATTTTTAGGGATCCAGATAATTTCAAGGGATTTTAACTGTTTTTTAGAGTTGTAACCTCTATTAAGTCTTTCACTATGATAAATAAATAACACTTTTTCCAACGCTACTAGTACTAACGGCCACTAACACAGCTCCACTTAGAGGTGACTGATTGAATTTGTGTTTAATTATCGTTGCCACCGCTTGCCCATATGGGCAACGCCCCCTGAAGACTGTTACTTTGGTTACAGGAGATAGTATAAGAAACAGAACGAAACACTTGTAAAGTTACGTCTGGTTCTTTCACGTAAAAACATTGTATATATGAGCAATGCTCTGTGAAAAGGGGGCTTGATGCATCTGTAAAGATATTGGCCCATGTCAGTCCACGCAGGCTGACCTGGGCATAACCTTTTTGCTTTTTGTAACTTTTCTGCATGTCAAAGGACCAGTGTACCTCATGATTCAGTAGCTTTTTATACTAAACAGATTTTATGGCTCTATAATACTGTGGTGACTTGCTTGGTAATCATGCATCGCGGAGATGCATTAAGCCCCTTTTTGGCAGAGCATGGCGCATATGTTGTTTTTCCTTTAGCTTCATGGTGTACACTTTATTATACTGCCCACCTACAAAGTAGAGAAGGGGTATCCTGGTTTCACCATGTCTGTCTGTCTGTCCGTCTGTACGTCTGTCCAACCATCAATCTGTCTGTATTTTCATTTCCGTATTCTAACTCAAAAGCCGTTTGACCTAGGATCCTGAAACATTATACAAGTGTTGCTCATGACCCAAGGAGGTGCCCTATTATTTTGGGGTCACATGGGTCAAAGGTCAAGGTCACAGGTGAACATTGTTTTGAAAACAATTTTCGTTCTCTGATTGTGCTGCTCCAGTGACAAAATGCTGGTGGGGTGGGGGTATTTGTCCACTTTGCGACTGTTGTAGTTGTTTCAGCATTTGTGTGGTTACAGGATAGGAACATCTTTTTTGTATTGTTTCATGTTATAGCAGGGCTGAGGGTATACTTTGTTTGGTACAGGTTGTACTAGGGACAAGGTATTAGTTCGAATTTATTAAGCTAGCATTATGAATGATAGGCATACTTTAATCGTTCAATTTTTTATGAGCACACAAGGGTCTTTCCTTGTTTTCCTTTAATGAATAGATTCATTTTTAATTGTTTTTATCTTGGGAGTTGTTTTCCTTGCTCTTATAGGTATACATTTTTAATGTATGTTTGTATCAAGGATTAAGGTAGATTTTCTATTGGTTCAGGTTGTATAAGAACACAGAGAAAACTTACAGTTTCAAATTGTTTCAGTACAAAGGAATTTTTCAGGTATAGTATCAGGGTTCAGGGAATTCTAACAGGTTGTTCAAAGGTGCTTATTTTAAGGTTCTAAATTATTGGTACAAGGGATGTTTTCTATTGTTTTAGGCAGAACAAGATTATATGCTCTTGTTTTACAGGTTCAGGTTGTATCAGGGCTCAGGAGACTTTCAGGTTGTGTCAGGGCATCAGATGTTATAGGTGCAAAAGGATTTTGTTCAGGTTTCTCAAGTGGTATTATTCATTTCCCACGACTGACTTAGAACAGGGTGTTCACAGTCAGGAATAAAATCAGAGAAATTTTTTTTTTTTACAAGATCCGGGAATTGTCAGGAAATTTTGGGATTTGTTATGGAATTTTTTCATTTAAGCAGAAAGTCAGGGAATTTCGAAATAACAAGTCTATGAACGATAAAACCACCGACAATAAAGGCTAAGGTAGTTTCTTCATGTTTGGCTATAATTATTATAATTACATTTTTCAAATTATTTTTTCAGAAGAAACTGAAGGGAGTAGCGCCCCTTGCCTCCCCAGCTGAAACTTCTTTTCAGGAATGGAAGATACTAGAAGATGTTTAGTTAAACAAGGCGTATTCCATTAATAAAGTTATCACTTTCAGGCTTTTGTTGCTGAGTCCATTTACAGCTATCTGAATATAAACTTGTTCGCCTTATTCCTGAAGAGGAATTATCATCAATTTATTTGTGTTATGAAATTAGCCTAAATGACTGAAACATATTTATTACAAATGCTTCACTGCAAGACATACCACTATTGCATTATGAATTAGTCATGGTGGTGGTGGTTTTATCTGTGCTTGAGCTATAAGTCGTGTATGAAAAATGTGTTATTTTTCTCATTTTAAATACTGTTGGCCATGGTTTCTTGTTTTCTTTGTACCACTCCATGTTCTGCTGTTTTTATTTAGTCTTTTACTGACTCTTCTCATTAAATTTGTACAAATTTTTAGTAGTCAACATGTCTTGCTGATATAGTTTAGTATCATATGAATTGCTTAATATTTTAGATATGCTGAGCAAACTTACTATACAACATATACCGATGTGTTTTTTTCATTATGTGGCAACTGAAACCATCAATTAAATCTCATTCATTTTTTTTTAAGACTGACCAGTAATTCTATGATTTTGAGATAAAAGTGACATTATATATTTTTCTCATTTTGTACTACATAAGGGCATAAGGTTTACATATCATTCTATGTTGAAAATGGACATGAGGTGTCCTTTCTTTTGTTTCAAGTTGAACATATAGGGAATAATATGTATTGCTGTAGGTTGTGACAGGGAGACTGTGATATGGATATGTTTTTGTTTCAGGTTATAAAAGTGACACAGGTGATATTTCATTTTGCTTTAGTTTGCATTAGTTTTAAAGTTTTCATGGTTTCAGGTTAAAAATACAGTAAGTATATCTACTTTTGTTTAGATTGTAACAGGGACACATGGGATGTTTTATGTTTAATGTACATGAGATATTTTAACTGTATCAGTTTGTATTGGGGCACGAGGAGTATTTTTAATGTTCAGTTTTCAAAGGCACAACAGGAAAAGTATAGATTATTTTATACTGTAGTTGTACTTGTAACATTGACATAAGGGATATTATATGATGTTTTAGAGTACAAGGGATGTCTTTTCGTCTTACAGGTTGTATCTGGTCACAAGAATTTTTTGGATTTTTTCAAGTTATTTAAGGTATAAAAAGAACACACAAAACACAATAAATTGTAAGATATGTTTACAGGAACACATGGGGTATTTTGTATTATTTCAGTTGTTTAGGGCACAAAGGAGTATTTTATATTATAGAGTTGTATAGGAGGATAAAGTGACACAGGCTGTTAGAGGGACTCAAACATGTTTTATGATATTTCATTTTGTTTAGAGAATAATGTTTATGTATGTAGCTGCAAGATGTAACATGGACACAGGTTATGTCACGTACTTCAGGTTGTATAAGGGATACGTTATATAGTTCATGTTTTACCAGGTTGTATGAGGATACAAAAGATTTATTTTATTGTTTCAATTTATACGTAAATAAAATATATGTAGAAATAGAAGGAACTAGTATACTGTTGCAAGTGAAATGGATATGCATAGGATAATGTACAGCTATTATTCAAATGTAATATAAATGTATAGATGTAGAAATATTATGAACTAGAACACTGTTACAAGTGAAATAGGTATGCATGGGATAATATATAGATATTATTTAGATGTTTTTAATGTTTTTATTATTTAGGGTTTTACTTTAAGAAGGCATATTTTTTTATTGTTAAGCTTTTTAACAGGGATATTATGTATTCTTGTTAAGGTTGTAAACAATAGATGTTTTATGTATTTTCATGTTATGTCAGTTTGTATGAAGGAAAATGTGTATGTTTTAATTGTTTAAAGTTGTATCAGGGCACATTTTTTTGTAAGGCTGTGGTGGGGTATACCGTAAAAGGGATATATTTTCACCGTTTTAATTTATAGCTAGAACACAGGGAGTGATACTGTTCTTTCGGATTGTAACAGGAACTCATAGGATATTTTGCATATATAAATGTATGTATATTCGTTTTGTTCCAGGTCACAACATAATAATCTATACTGTGAAAGGACACTGTGAGGTATCCTTTCGCAAGTTGTCATTTTTTAAAGTTATTAAAAAAAGGGGGGGGAATAATTTTTTTCGTAACATGTTAATTGTTTTGTAACTCTGTTTTTGAAGGTATAAGCGTATAAAAAGTTTCTGTTAATGTGTCGGAAATGCATCTGGTTGGAAGGAATATTTTTTCTTTTTTACTGTTTGTAACAGTATCGCATAGAATATATATATTTTTACACAGCTTGTACAGGGACACAAAAAGTATTTTTTGTTTCCATAGTTTCAGGTTTAGAACTGTACAAGGGAAATATTTTATTTTTTCATGATCTGTCTGGGCAAGAGGGATAGTTTGTAAATGTTTCAAGTTATAATAAGAACATAAGAAATCTGAATGTATATATTATTACACCGTGTAAGCGTGACTCATGGGATACTTCACGATTGTTTTTACCACGCACAAGGGATATATTTTTTTTGTGATCTATTGTTTCAGCATGCAGGTTATGTTTTTTACTGTTTCACGTTTTACCAGGGACACGGGGAATATTATATTTATTGTTTTAGGTTGTATCATGAGCATAAAGAATGTGCTATATATGTTTTTTATTGTATGTATTGTTAGAAAATTGTATCACTGCATTCAGGACTTTCCCATATTTCTCGTGTCTGTTTGTTCAGGTTGTATAAGACCACAGAGCAAATTTATAGTTTCAAATTGTTTCAGTACAGAGGAACTTTCCAGGTAAAGTATCAGGGCTCAAAGAATTCTTTCAGGTTGTTCAAGGGCACAGGTGCTTGTTTGCATGTGCTAAATTATGGGCTAAAAGGATTTTTATCTATTGTTTTCGACAGAACAATATTATATGCTCTTATTTTACAGGTTCAGGTTATATCAGGGCTCAGGGGACTTTTTTAGGTTGTGTCAGGGCATCAGGTGTTATAGGTGCAGAAGGATTTTGTTTATGTTTCTCAAGGGGTATTATTCATTTCCCATGACTTAAAAAGAAAAGGGTATCAGTGGTCAGGGAAAAAGTCAGAGAGAAAAATATCAAGGTTAGGAAATTGTCAGGGAATTTTGAGATTTGTCAGGGAATTTTGGAATTTAAGCACAAAGTCAAGGAATTTCGAAATAACAAGTCTATGAACGATAAAACCATCGAGGATAAAGGCTAAGGCAGTTTCTTCATGTTAGGCTATAATAACAAGATAATAATTATATAATTATAATTACATTTTTCAAATTATTCTTTGAGGAGAAACTGAAGGGAGTAGCGCCCCTTGCCTCCCCAGCTGAAACTTCTTTCAGGAATGCAAGATACCGGGAAATGCTTAGATTGCTATGGCGTATACCATTAATAAAGTTTTTCCGTTCAAAATTTTATTGCTGAGTCTATTTATAGCCATCTAAAAATATATACTTGCTCTTTTTATTCCTGAAGAGGAAATTATTGTCCATTTATTTGTGTTAAGAAATTAGCATAAATGACTGTAAACAATTTATTTTCCTTCACTGTGACATGTACCACTTATACCCACTTATGCAATATGAAAGAAATCATGCTGGTTGTTGTATTACCTTTGTTTGAGCTTTTTGTCACGCATGATAAATGTGTTATCTCATTTTAAATACTGTACGCTGCAGTTTCTTGTTTTATGTGCAACACTGCATCCTCTGTTGTTTTTGTGTAGTCTTTCACGTTGACTCTTCTCACTAAATGTCTACAAATAATTAGTAGTCAAAATTTCTCACTCTTATAGTATCATATGTATTGCTTTATATTTAAGATATGCTGAGCAAAACTACTGTACAGCGTATACATTTTTTTATGATTGACCTGTTATGTTATGATTTGTAGAAACAAGTGATATTATATAATTTTCTCATATTGAAGTGCATAAAGGTACAAGGAATGTGTATAATTCTATGTTGAAAATGGACATGAGTTGTTCTTTCTTTTGTTTCAAGTTTAATATATAGGGGATAATATGTATTGTTGTAGGTTGTAACAGGGAGACTGTGATAAAGATATGTTTTTATTTATAAAAGTGATACAGGTGATATTTCATTTTGCTTTAGTTTGCATTAGTTTTAAAGTTTTCATGGTTTCAGGTTAAAGATACAGTAAGTGTATCTACTTTTGTTTTTAGATTGTAACAGGGACACATGGGATGTTTTATGTTTAATGTACATGAGACGTTTTAACTGTTTTGTTTTGTATCGGGGCACAAGGAATATTTTTAATGTTCAGTTTTTTGATAGGGACAACAGGAAAAGAATACATTATTTTGTTGTAGTTCTACTTGTAACATGGACACAAGGGATATTTTATGTTGTTTAAGGGTACACAGGAGGTCTTCGCAGCTTTAACATTGTATCTGGCTATATAAATTTTTCCCCATATTGTTTAAGGTATAAAAAGAACACACAAAACACAATAAATTGTAAGATATGTTTACAGGAACACATGGGGTATTTTGTATTATTTCAGTTGTTTAGGGCACAAAGGAGTATTTTATATTATAGAGTTGTATACTGGGATAAAGGATATCTGTATCATTTCAGTTTGTAACAGGGCCATAGGGAAAAATGCTAAAGTGACACAGGCTGTTAGAGGGACTCAAACATGTTTTATGATATTTCATTTTGTTTAGAGAATAATGTTTATGTATGTAGTTGCAAGATGTAACATGGACACAGGTTATGTCACGTACTTCTGATTGTATAAGGGATATTTTATACAGTTCATATTTTACCAGGTTGTATGAGGATACAAAAGGTTTATTTTATTGTTTCAATTTATACGTAAATAAAAATATATGTAGAAATATAAGGAACTAGTATACTGTTGCAAGTGAAATAGGTATACATAGGATAATGTACAGCTATTATTCAAATGTTATATAAATGTACAGATGTAGAAATATTATGAACTAGAATACTGTTACAAGTGAAATAGGTATGCATGGGATAATATATATATAGATATTATTTAAACGTTTTTAATATTTTCATTCTTTAGGGTTTTACTATTACAAGGCATATTTTTTTTTGTTAAGGTTTTTAACAAGGATATTATGTATTCTTGTTAAGTTTGTAAAACATAGATACTTTATGTATTTTCATATTATGTCAGTTTGTATGAAGGAAAATGTGTATGTTTTAATTGACTTAAGTTGTATCAGGGCACATTTTTTTTTTTTTTTTTTGTAAGGCTACATCAGGGTATACTGTAAAAGGGATATATTTTCACTGTTTTATTTTATAGCTAGAACACAGGGAGTGATACTGTTCTTTCGGATTGTAACAGGTACTCATGAGATATTAAGCATATATAAATGTATATATAAGTATTTATATTTATTTATTTATTCCTTTTTTATTTCTTGTTAACAAAAAATGTATTATTATTGTGTCATTGGTACACAGGAGCAAGGTACATTTTTAGTTTTGTTTCAGGTGACAACATAATATTCTGTTTCAGAATATCAGTGGGATGCAATGTATCTTCTTTTATTTGTTCAGGTTGTGCAAGGACAGTGTGAGGTATACTTTCGCATGTTGTGTCATTCTTTAAAATTAATTAAAAAAAGGAATATTATGTATTGTAACATGTTTTAATCATGACACATTAATTGTTTTGTATTAACTCTGTTTTTGAGGGTATAAGTGTATCAAAAGTTTTTTTAATGTGTCGAAATGCATCTGGTTGCAAGGAATATTTTTCTTTTTTTACTGTTTGTAACTGTAACACATAGAATATATTTTGTTATTAAAGTTTGTACAGGGAAACAAAAGTTATTTTATTTTGTTCCTATAGTTTCAGGTTAACAACTGTACAAGGAAAATATTTTATTATTTCATGGTCTCTTGGGACACAAGGGATGTTGGGAAACATTTTAAATTATAGTAAGAATATAAGAAATCTGAACGTGTATATTATTACAATGTGTAAGCGTGACTCATGGGATATTTCACAATTGTTTTTACCAGGCACAAGGGATATTTTTTTTGTAATCGGTTGTTTCAGCATGCAAGGGATGCTTTTTACTGTTTCGCGTTTTACCAGGGACACGGGAAATATTATATTTATTGTTTTAGGTTATATCATGAGCATAAAGAATGTGCTACATATGTTTTTTATTATATGTATTGTTAGAAAATTGTATCACTGCATTCAGGACTTTCCCATATTTCTCGTCTTTATTTGTTCAGGTTGTATAAGACCACAGAGCAAATTTATAGTTTCAAATTGTTTCAGTACAAAGAAACTTTTCTGGTAAAGTATCAGGGCTCAAAGAATTCTTTCCGGTTGTTCAAGGGTACAGGTGCTTGTTTTCAAGTTCTAAATTATGGGCTAAAGAGATTTTTATCTATTGTTTTAGGCAGAACAATATTATATGCTCTTATTTTACAGGTTCAGGTTGTATCAGGGCTCAGGGTACTTTTTTTAGGTTGTGTCAGGACATCAGGTGTTATAGATGCAAAAGGATTTTGTTTAGGTTGCTCAAAGGGTATTATTCATTTCCCATGACTGACTTACAGCAGGGTGTCCACGGTCATTGAAAAAGTCAGAGAAAATTTTTTTTCAAGGTCAGGGATTGTCAGCGAATTTTGAGATGTGTCAGGGAATTTTGGAATTTAAATAGAAAGTCAGGGAATTTCGAAATAACAAGTCTGTGAACAAAAAAAAAAAGACATCAAAAATAAAGGCTAAGGCAGTTTCTTTATGTTTGGCTATAATAATAATAATATCAAAAATAATAATAAATATAAGAATTACATTTTTCAAATTATTCTTTGAGAAGAAACTGAAGGGAGTAGTGCCCCTTGCCTCCCCAGCTGAAACTTCTTTTCAGGAATGGAAGATACCAGGAGATGCTTAGATTGCCATGGCATATACCATTAATAAAGTTTTTACTTTCAAAATTTTGTTGCTGAGTCCATTTATAGACAGCTGAATATATACTTGTTCCTTTTATTCCTGAAAAGGAAATTATTGTCCATTTAGTCCATTTATTTGTGTTAAGAAATTTGCATAAATGACTGTTACCAATTTATTTTCCTTAACTGTGACACATACCACTTATGCAATATGAAAAAGTCATTGTAATGGTTGTCATGAGCTGTAAGTCATGTATGAAAAATATGTCATTTTTTCTCACTTTAAATATTGTAGGCTTAGGCTCTTGTTTTCTGTGCAACACTGCATCCTCTGTTGTTTTTGTGTAGTCGTTCATGTTGACTCTTCTCACTAAATGTTTACAAATAATTAGTAGTCAACATTTCTGATATAGAATCACATTCACTGCTAAATATTTTAGATGTGCTGAGCAAACTTACTGTACAATATATACATGTATTTTTCAGTATGTGGCAACTTCAAATATTCTGATTTGTTTGTATCAAGTAAATTTAATTCTTTTTTCTTTATGACTGACCAGTTATTCTATGATTTGTAGAAACAAGTGATATTATATTTTTCTCATATTGTAGTGCATAAGGGTATACGTTATTCTAAAAGGGACATAAGGTGATCTTTGTTTTGTTTCAAGTTGAAAGTATAGGGGTATATCTTCTTTTGTAGGTTGAAACAGGGAGACAGTTATACAAAGTTTTGGTTCAGGTTAAAAAAGTGACACAGGTGATATTTCATGTTGCGTTAGGTTGTATCAGTGTCCAAGGTTTAAGAGGAATTTTCAAAGGTTTCAGGTTTAAACAAAAATACATTAAGTATAACAATTTTTGTTTATATTGTACCAGGGACATATGGGATATTTCTTGTTCAACGTACATGAGATATTTTTACTATTTCGATTTCTATCAGGACAGAAGGAATATTCTAAAGGCTCAGTTTCAAAGAGACAACGGGAAAAGATGGATATTTTTATTATATACGGTTAACTATTACAACGGATACTTTTTTATTGTTGAGGTTTTTATAACAGATATTATGTCTTGTATCAGGTATATAAAAGATACTTCATGTTAATTGATTCTTTTTTTCTTGTTCAGGTTGTAAACAATACATGTTTTATATATTTTCAAATAATGTTAGTTTATATGAGGAATTTTTTACTTTTTCTTTTTAAAGTAACATGCCTTTAAAAAAAAGGATTATTTTGTATTGTAATATGTTTTAATCATGACACATTAGCTTTTTTATGTCATTTCTGTTTTTGATGGTATAGGTGTATAAAAATGTGTTATAATGTGTTGGAATGCATCCGGTTGCAAGAGATATTTTTACTTTTTATTGTCTGTAACAGTGACACATAGAATATGTTATGTTAATACAGGTTGTAACAGAGATACATAAGATACTTTATTTTGTTCCTATAATTCAGGGGATACAAAGGTAGAAGGGATATATTTTATTATTTCATGTTATATCAGGGCAGGAGGGATTTTTTTTTTTAATGTTTTAAGTCAAAGTATTAGAACAGAAAAACTTGATGTATATATTGTAACAAGGTGTTCGAGTGACTCATGGGATATTTTGTAATTACTTTATTAAGACACTAAGGATATTTTTTATCATCAGTTGTGCAAGGGATGTTTTTTACTGTTTTTCGTTGTGCCAGGGACACGGGGAATATTATATGTATTGTTTCAGGTTGTATCATGGGCATAAGGAATGTGCTATATATTTTTTAAATTATATGTATTGTTCGAAAGTTGTATCACTGCATTCAGGACTTTTCCATATTTCTCATGTCACATTCACATAAATTGTTACTCATTGTTTTTATTAGGGAGACGAGATAATTATTTCCTGCTTTGAGTTTCTTTTCATGTGTCTTTTTGTTCACTAGTGTAATAGATGTTTTTTATATTTATTGTTTCAGGCTTATTGTACTAGTACAAAAAAGATTTTATGAAATGTTATAGATTGGTTCTTGATGACAGAGACCTAATGAAATTTTGTAGCTGAACACTTTACCTGCTAAATAAGTGATACGAAACTTTCAAGCCGATTGTAAACACCCAAATTCTGCTATATCAATTTGTTTCTTAAATCTCACCTTATTGGACAGTGAAGATCCAAAATCAGACTGTACGTTCTGTATTGCAATTAATATGAGTATTAATTGCAATACCGTTTCTTCGAAGGCTGATGATATTTTGTACTTAGAATGAATGAGAGAGCGAGAGGGTTGGGAAAGTAATGTTACAGGTGTGATTCTAATTTTATGAAATGCTTTGAAGCGCATCGAGATATTGTATGGAAGGCATATGGGTGTGTGTGATATTTTCGCTTTTAGCCAAGGACGGAAACACATATGAAAGAATACGTGGTTGAAGTTTTGATTGATACTTTGATACTATTTTTTTTTAAATTTTGAAGTGATATTTAGAGAGGAGAGAGAGAGAGAGATAGGGAGCGTTAATTAGTTTTAGTCAATAGAGAGCAGTCAATAAGTCTATAGTTTTGAAGTCTGATACAGCGTGGAAATGTGAACATTGAAATTGTGCACATTTTTCGAAGAATGAAATACATTCCCTTTTGTGAGTATATGTTTTTAAAGTTATAGATTAAAAAAAAAACGAGAATGAAAACATATGAAGGCCTTGGAAGCATAGAGAGATATATGCAATACCTGGGAGTAGTGCAAAAAGTATAAGGATGTCACTACTTTGCTTGAGAATGTTCTCAAAACAATTCAAGATAAAAAGTAAGTGAGGAGTAGAGAACTTTTCTATACAACCATTTTGACTGCAGGGGTTGCAGGCCACTGAAAGGTAAATAAATAATTATCTTTAAAGGAATAGATTTTGTCCTTCCTGACTTGCGTGGGATTGTATGCCAATGCAGGTAAGATGGTCATATGGGAAAAAAGAATCTTTTCATATACAGGTAAGAGTATATAATTGTTGCCTAGAAAATGTATGAGGTAGTTACATTTTTGTCACAGGTCGACTGCCATGAAAAATCAAGCATAAAGATTATAGCCATCTTATATCAGTTGCCGCCATAATTATCCATGGTATACAAGTAAGGATGATATCAACTACTACAGTTCTATTTCACTACCCGATCTGGGGGTGCCAAATCTTCAGATTTGACCTCAATTCCATATCAACCGTCGGGATGATATCGTGATCGTTGCAGTGACATTCCATGCTTTGAAACTGCAATGTTTCTTTGAAAATCCTTTCAGGAGTGAACGTTTGACCAATGAAAATCTTTGAAAGGGATCAGAAGACACGAAGTCACAAAAAGTGTTGTCTAATGAAGGTGCACTTATGTGTGAACAATTTTAGAATTCAGACCAGGAGTTAAAGGGATATGGAACAAACATGATCTAAGAGAATGCGATTTTTGCCCCAAGCTGTAACTTTGACCTAAGGGTCTGGCGTCTGAAGCCTCTGCGTTGGACATCTTATCAGGGTGAAAACAGATCATAAATATACTTGACCTTGAAGCCTGCTGCTCTGAACAGTCCTGTACATCGTCTCATCATGGTGCACGCATGTAGGAAATATTCTTAAAAACAGACATGGGGTTCAAAAGCTGTGGAGCTGACATGATCTATGGTTATCTGACCTTTAACCCCTTTCTACGATATTGACCTTGAAGCCTGGCGTCTGAAACCTCTGCACTGCATGTTGTCTTACCATAGTGCACAGGGTTTCAGAACATACTAAGCCTACACGATTTGTGAGCATTTGACCCTTACAGAGTAGACAAGATGTATGAAAGTTTTACCTTTTACTCCTGTGGTGGGACGTGACCTTGGAACCTGCTGTCTGAAATCTCAACATTGTCCATTGTCTTACCAAGGTGCAAACTTGTGTGGTTTTTTAAAAAAGGCCAAAGCTTCAAGATGCTGTGACCTTGACCTTTGAGTCACATCTGCACACCTTCTCATCAAGGTGAACTCTTGTGTATAATATTTTTAAAAATCAGGCCGAGGATCCAAGAGATGTCGAGCTGACAGGATTAACGAGCATCTGATCATAACCCCCCCCTGTGACCTTGACTTTGGTGCTTGGCATCTGAAACCTTCTCTTTGCGCATGGCCACATCAGGGTGCACAGAGGTTCAAGAGAAATTCAGCAGACACGATTTTTGAGCATCCGACCCTTTACCCCTGTTGTCACCCTGACCTTGGAGCCTGGCGTCTGAAACCTAAACTCTCCACATCGTGACCAGGGGTTTAAGAGATGGAGCTGACAAGATTTATGGGCATCTGACCATTGACCCCCTCTCCCTGCTGTGACCTTTATCTTTGAGCTTTGCATTTGAAACCTCTGCTCTACACATCCTCTCTCTCTCTCTCTCTCTCTCTCTCTCTCTCTCTCTCTCTCTCTCTCACTCACTCACGCTCTCGATCACTCATTCACTCACTCACACTCACTCATCCACTCACTCACTCACTCACTCACTCACTCACTCACTCACTCACTTACACTCACTCACTCACTCACTCACTCACTCACTCACTCACTCACTCACACTCTCACACTCTCACTCACTCGCTCACTCACTCACACTCACTCACTCACTCACTCACTCACTCACTCACTCACTCACTCACTCACTCACTCAAGTTAGCAATCAATCAATCAACCAATCACTCAATCATTTATTCAATCATTTAACCATTCAACCACATTCTCTCTCACATACTCATTCACTCAGTCACCAAGTCACTCAATCTCTTATTTACCCACCCAACCAATCCAAACACAAAGCCATTCACACACTGAATTTCTGTCGCACTTCTTCACTCACTAATACCCTGCATCATTTATTTTCTCACTCTCTCATTTACTGATTCACTCATTCTCATATTCACTCATTCATCTACTCATAAACTAATTTGCATTTTTACCAAACCACCCATTCAATCATTTCGTCACTGTCTTACTCATTCGCTCACCCACTCAAGCATTGTTATTCAATTACTAACTTACCCACCTAGTCTATTTCTCCCTCATTCACTCACTTACTCTTCCAGTCACTCGTTCACATTCTTTCCCTCACTGATTCAGTCATCCTCCCCTTATTCAACCAATTACTTACTTAACCCCTCATGCACTCACTCACCCATCCCTTATTCAACCACTTACTCTCCTATTTATTCGCCCCTTCCTTATTCAACCACTCACTCAACCACATAATCAGTCACTCACTTACCCACGTAAATATTCTTTCACTCAGCCACTCGTACATTCCCTTTCTTATTCACCCTGCCAACAACTCATCACTTTAACCACTCAACCATTCACCCATTCAATCATTCACCCACTCACTTTTTTTCGAACTCACTTTCTCCTTCACTCATTCCACCATTTACCAACACACTCAACAACTCACAACCACTTTTACTTATATACCAACCGACTCACCAAACTGTTTTTTCATTGACTCACTTAATTTATTCACTTATAAAATCATTCGCCAACACACCAATTTTATCAACCATTCACTCACTCTTTCAGTTACCTACTCATTTAACCATACATTCACACATTCAACAGCTCACTTAACCACTCACTCGTTTACCATTACTCACTCTGTCTCTCTCCAACTACTCACTTAACCAATCTATCATTCATTTACTCACTCACTCCGGCAATCAAATACACACTTCCCTTTCACTTACTAAACCATTCATTCACTCATTCTATCTTTCAATCCCTCAACCATTTTACCACTCACTAACTTGTTTATGTATTTACGAAGGACATTTATCTCTAAAAATCTTTCTCTTTGTATCTCTGTTTCTCTCCCTGTCTGTCTGTCTGTCTGTGTATCTGTGTGTCTGTCTGGGTCTGTCTATCTGTTTGTCTTTTTGTCTGTTTGCCTTTTCACCAGTCTACCCACTTGTTCTATTGCTGTCTGTCTGTCTGTCTCTGTCTCTCTCTCTCTGTTGTGCATGCGTGCTCATACACTCTTTCTCTCATACACACATGCACACACTCTTTTTCTCAGTTGCTCGCATACTCGATCACTCTCTCATAACCGCATTCACCCATTTACTTACCACTCACTCATATTCTTACTGACTCACTCATCCATCTATTGGCCCATTTACTCACTCATTCTCTCAGGCACTCATTTACTTACTCCACTGTCAGTCAGTCAGTCACTCACTCACTCATTCACTCACTGTCACTCACTCACTCACTCACTCACTCACTCACTCACTCACTCACTCACCTATTCACCCACTCACTTATTATTCAATCATTCCCTTTTTATTTCCTCAACCAATTAACCACTCACTAACTTGTTTTCGTATTTACTTAACCTGTTCCTCTCACTCGCTCACTCACTTATTTACTCAGTCACTCCCACACCCTCGAAATAAGCTGTTTTACCTATTTGTTCACAATCCACTCATTCAATAGTATACTCAACAAACACTCCATCTCTAATTCACTCCCCCACTCATGTCTCCTGCATTCCCCTATTCAAACACTCCCTAACACACCTAATTCACTAACTCTCCTCTACCTTACTCATCCCCTTTTCCTAACCATCAACATACTTCTGCAGTCCTTCACTCTTCCACTTTTTCACTCTCGCGCTCTCTCTCTCTGTCTCTATGTATGTGTCTCTCAGTCTCTATCTCTGTCACTACATCTCTGTGTGTGTCTGTCTGTCTGTCTGTCTCTCTTTAGCGCTCTCTCTCTCTCTCTGTTTTCTTTCTTATTTCTTTCTTTCAATCCTTCTTTCTCTCTTTCTTTTCCCTACCTCCCCCCTCCTCTCTTCTTCTTCCTTTCATTTTTCTGTTTCTCTTTTTATCCCACCTTACTCTACCTCCCACTTTTCAACTCTCCCTTTCTCTCTATCTCTCTCTCTATCTTTTCTCTCTCTGTGTCCCTCTCTCTGTTTATCTTCTTTTCTTTGTATGTCTGTGCAAATGTATATTTATCATTTTGACTGTCTGTCTGTCTGTCTGTCTGTCTCTCTCTCTCTCTCTCTCTCAATCACTCCTTTGTGAACTCACTCATCACTCAATCAATCACTCACACATACATGCCATAACTAGTTTTATCTATTTACCAACCTACTTATTTATCAACATACTCGATCACTAAACACATATTCTAGCTCTAATCAATCAAACAAACACTGCTTCATTCACTTAACTCACTTGCTAATTCACCCACTCCCTTACTGATTCATTCCCTCATTTACCGACTCAACACTCTTGCACACTTTCTCTTTTTTTACTCAGTTACTCTGTCTGTCTTTCTATCTTCCTGTCTTTGTCTGTCTAATCAATCTATCTATCTATCTATCTATCTATCTATCTATATGTGTCGTCTGTCACTCTGTTTCTCTGTCTTCCCCCCTCTCCCTCTCTCTCTCTCTCTCTCTCTCTCTCTCTCTCTCTCTCTCTCTCTGTTTGTGCATGCCTGCTCATACACTCTTTCTCTCAGTTGCTCGCATACTCAATCACTCTCTCATAACCACATTCACCCATTTACTTACCACTCACTCATATTCTTACTGACTCACTCGTCCATCTATTGGCCCATATACTCACTCATTCCCTCAGGCACTCATTTACTTACTCCCCTTTCACTCACTCACTCACTCACTCACTCACTCACTCACCTACTCACCCACTCACTTACTTATTTACTCATTCATTTATTCTTACAAACTCACTCATCCATCTATTGGCCCATTTACTCACTCATTCCCTCAGGCACTCATTTACTTACTCCACTTTCAGTCAGTCAGTCACTCACTCACTGTCTCGCTCACCCACTCACTCACTCACTGACCTATTCACCCACTCACTTATTATACACTCATTCCCTTTTTATTTCCTCAACCAATTAACCACTCATTAACTTGTTTTCGTATTTACTTAACCTGTTCCTCTCACTCGCTCACTCACTTATTTACTCAGTCACTCCCACACCCTCGAAATAAGCTGTTTTACCTATTTGTTCACAATCCACTCATTCAATAGTATACTCAACAAACACTCCATCCCTTATTCACTCCCCCACTCATGCCTCCTGCATTCCCTTATTCAAACACTCCCTAACACACCTAATTCACTAACTATCCTCCACCTTCCTCATCCCCTTTTCCTAACCACCAACATACTTCTGCAGTCCTTCACTCTTCCACTTTTTCACTCTCTCGCTCTCTCTCTCTCTCTCTCTCACTCTCTCTCTTTCTCTCTCTCTCTCTCTCTCTCTCTCTCTCTCTCTCTCTATGTGTGTGTGTGTCTCAGTCTCTATCTCTGTCACTACATCTCTGTCTGTGTGTGTCTGTCTGTCTGTCTCTCTTTAGCTCTCTCTCTCTCTTTCTCTGTTTTCTTTCTTATTTCTTTCTTTCAATCCTTCTTTCTCTCTTTCTTTTCCCTACCTCCCCCCTTCTCTCTTCTTCTTCCTTTCATTTTTCTGTTTCTCTTTTTATCCCACCTTACTCTACCTCCCACTTTTCAACTCTCCCTTTCTCTCTATCTCTCTCTCTATCTTTTCTCTCTCTGTGTCCCTCTCTCTGTTTATCTCTTTTTTCTTTGTATGTCTGCAAATGTATATTTATCATTTTGTCTGTCTGTCTGTCTGTCTGTCTCTCTCTCAATCACTCCTTTGTAAACTCACTCATCACTCAATCAATCACTCACACACACATGCAATAACTAGTTTTATCTATTTACCAACCTACTAATTTATCAACATACTCGATCACTAAACACATATTCCAGCTCTAATCAATCAAACAAACACTGCTTCATTCACTTAACTCACTTGCTAATTCACCCACTCCCTTACTGATTCATTCCCTCATTTACCGACTCAACACTCTTGCACACTTTCTCTTTTTTCACTCAGTCACTCTGTCTCTCTTTCTATCTTCCTGTCTTTGTCTGTCTAATCAATCTATCTATCTATCTATATGTGTCGTCTGTCACTCTGTTTCTCTGTCTTCCCCCCCTCTCTCTCTCTCTGTCTCTCTCTCTCCCCCCTCTCTCCCTGTTTGTGCATGCCTGCTCGTACACTCTTTTTCTCAGTTGCTTGCATACTCAATCACTCTCTCATAGCCACACTCACCCATTTACTTACCACTCACTCATATTCTTACTGACTCACTCGTCCATCTATTGGCCCATATACTCACTCATTCCCTCAGGCACTCATTTACTTACTCCCCTTTCAGTCAGTCAGTCACTCACTCACTCACTCACTCACTCACTCACTCACTCACTCACTCACTCACGCACTCACTCACTCACTCAGTCACTCACTCATCTACTCACCCACTCACTAACTCATTTACTCATTCATTTATTCTTACAGACTCACTCATCCATCTATTGGCCCATTTACTCACTCATTCCCTCAGGCACTCATTTACTTACTCCACTTTCAGTCAGTCAGTCAGTCACTCATTCACTAACTGTCACTCACTCACTCACTCACTCACTCACTCACTCACTCACTGACCTATTCACCCACTCACTTATTATTCACTCATTCCCTTTTTATTTCCTCAACCAATTAACCACTCACTAACTTGTTTTCATATTTACTTAACCTATTCCTCTCACTCGCTCACTCACTTATTTACTCAGTCACTCCCACACCCTCGAAATAACCTGTTTTACCTATTTGTTCACAATCCACTCATTCAATAGTATACTCAACAAACACTCCATCCCTTATTCACTCACCCACCCATGCCTCCCACATTCCCCTATTCAAACACTCCCTAACACACCTAATTCACTTACTCTCCTCTACCTTACTCATCCCCTTTTCCTAACCACCAACATACTTCTGCAGTCCTTCACTCTTCCACTTTTTCACTCTCTCACTCACTCTCTCTCTCTCTCTCTCTCTATGTGTGTGTCTCTCAGTCTCTGTCACTACATCTCTGTCTGTGTGTCTGTGTGTCTGTCTGTCTCTCTTTAGCCCTCTCTCTCTCTGTTTTCTTTCTTATTTCTTTCTTTCAATCCTTCTTTCTCTCTTTCTTTTCCCTACCTCCCCCTCCTCTCTTCTTCTTCCTTTCATTTTTCTTTTTCTCTTTTTATCACACTTTACTCTACCTCCCACTTTTCAACTCTCCCTTTCTCTCTATCTCTCTCTCTATCTTTTCTCTCTCTGTCTCTCTGTGTCCCTCTCTCTGTTTATCTCTTTTTTCTTTGTATGTCTGTGCAAATGTATATTTATTATTTTGTCTGTCTGTCTGTCTCTCTCTCTCTCAATCACTCCTTTGTGAACTCACTCATCACTCAATCAATCACTCACACACACATGCAATAACTAGTTTTATCTATTTACCAACCTACTTATTTATCAACATACTCGATCACTTAACACATATTCCAGCTCTAATCAATCAAACAAACACTGCTTCATTCACTTAACTCACTTGCTAAATCACCCACTCCCTTACTGATTCATTCCCTCATTTACCGACTCAACACTCTTGCACACTTTCTCTTTTTTCACTCAGTCACTCTGTCTCTCTTTCTATCTTCCTGTCTTTGTCTGTCTTATCTATCTATCTATCTATCTATATGTGTTGTCTGTCACTCTGTTTCTCTGTCTTTCCCCCCTCTCCCTCTCTCTCTCTCTCTCTCTCTCTCTCTCACTCACTCTCTCTCTCTTTTTCTCTCTGTTTGTGCATGCCTGCTATTACACTCTTTTTCTCAGTCGCTTACATACTCAATCACTCTCTCATAGCCGCACTCATCCATTTACTTACCACTCATACATATTCTTACTGACTCACTCGTCCATCTATTGGCCCATATACTCACTCATTCCCTCAGGCACTCATTTACTTACTCCCCTTTCAGTCACTCACTCACTCACTCACTCATTCAGCCACTCACTCACCTACTCACTCATTT
The DNA here is from genome assembly GCA_946811185.2 of Hippopus hippopus. NCBI lineage: Eukaryota > Metazoa > Mollusca > Bivalvia > Cardiida > Cardiidae > Hippopus > Hippopus hippopus. Next base: position 20,797,686 of record OX328112.1, read on the forward strand.
ACTCATTCATTTATTCTTACAGACTCACTCATCCAACTATTGGCCCATTTACTCACTCATTCTCTCAGGCACTCATTTACTTACTCCACTTTCAGTCACTCACTCACTCACTCACCC